>JAPDOI010000082.1:1305000-1317500 GCA_029168955.1 Aplectana chamaeleonis | reverse complement strand
GCACTTCTATTAGAGGAAATACGGTAATTGATCTTCTACTAGATTTCCTTATTTTTTGGGGTTTTCGTCTTGTCAAATACGCGAAAATGGAGGAGTTGTTCCATGGTTTGCAATTTGCATTCCACTCGGGACCTATTTGCTTGAATCCAATAGCCTGATGTTTGAACGGCAAGAGTTGGGTTAGCTCCTCCATTTTTGACTCGATTATTAGTTCAAAAGTTTACTGATTTGTCATCGCCGAGAAATGGTAGTGTTCTAACTCGTTCACTCCAGAGTTCCTCTTTTGACACGTTACTTCACAGCAATTATCTGCCAGGTAAAACTCAACAAACGTGTCTAAAACTGGTGAGAAATGGTGAACGTGTTGAAATCGGAGTAAATCACACAGGTGGCAAAACGTTAACCTTTTGAACTTATAATCAAACGACTCTCTTTTTGTGTTCTGAAGTCACACCATTTTGTTTCATTTTTTTGCCATTTTGTTGAACTTTTCTATGACTTCTTGTGATTTTTTTTGAAGATGAAACTTTTCAGTGATAGTTCGAATATCGCAAAAATAGGAATGATATTGATTTTTCGATTTGAATTATGATTGTCTAACATAGGAATATTTAAAAACTTCTCTTTCTGTTCTTTGTTTCCCTCACTATCTCCCTTCTCGTCATGGTAAGTACTGTTTTAGTCTTCCTTTGCCTTTCACTGACTCTATCTAGCTTTCTGTCTGTCTGTCTGTCTGTCTGTCTGTCTGTCTGTCTATTTGTCCGTCTGTATGTCTGTCTGTCTGTCTGTCTGTCTGTCTGTCTGTCTGTCTGTCTGTCTGTCTGTCTGTCTGTCTGTCTGTCTGTCTGTCTGTCTGTCTGTCTGTCTGTCTGTCTGTCTGTCTGTCTGTCTGTCTCTCTTTCTCTGTCTCTCTATCTCTCTGTATGCACTTACATTTTCCACTCTACCAGTCTGTTTCTTTCTTGGTCGTTGTATCTTTCTTTCTTTCTCTCTGCTGCTGCTCTTTCTCTCATTCTCTATAATTCTGCCTTTCTGCTCGTCTGTTTATATAGGCTATCTACGTGGCCCTTTTTCTTTCTCTCTCTCTCTCTCTCTCTCTCTCTCTCTCTGCCTTATCCCGTCCGTCTTTTTCACTTTTGCCATATATTTCTTCCGTCATCTTTTCGTCCTCAACTGCCTGTCTCTCTACGTACTTGGTATCTCTCCGCCTCCGTTCTTTTCTTGTTCTTTCTTTCTCTGTGTTTTGTCTACATTTACGTCTCCTCATTCTCCCTTTCATTCACTGTCTGTCTCTGTCTCTTTGTCTCTTATGATCTCTCTGAGTATTTCGCTTCTTCTTGGTGTACTTCATTACACATTCATGCTACTACCTCTGTATCCCTAACTCTAATCACTTTCTCTGTCCCTCTCCCTTCCACTCCCTGTCTCTGCGTACTATTTCTTTCTCAATACCTCTGTGACTTTTGTAAATCCCTCATTCTCTCTTTTTCTAAATTTGTCTCTATCAATTTCTGTCTGTCTCAGCCTGCTCATCTTTCTCGCTTCTCCTTTTTCTAGCTTTCTCTCTAACATCTTTTCTCTATGTTTTCTTGATTTATCACCTACCTACTCGTCTTTCTGCCTGGCTCTGCTGCTTCTCCTTGTTCGATCTCCTTCTGAAGCGATTCTCGGCCCCGAGCCGCACCTAGTAGGAATCGGAGCCGCCTAACAGTTATGATCGTACTCCCAATCTCCGAGCAACTGCTGTTGCTGTTCGGGTGAACTGAAGGAGCACTGAAAACAAGAGCAGTGGCCCGTAAAGCAACAGAAGCCGACCCGCAGACTGGCAGAGCGAGCCAAACTGTGAGTCGGCTCGGGGTCGAGATTCGCATAAGTTTTGTCTCTTTTCCAATAATTTTTGTTCTCTCTTTTCCAATAATTTTTGTTCTTTTTTCCACTTGCTTTTTTTTTGAAGTACTTATAATATTTCTCTGTGCCATAACTTGTTGTTTTTATTTTTCTCTGTCTATGTGCCTTTCCCTATCTCACCCTCTACCCTCTCTTCCTCCGTCCCTTTGACTTTTTACCTGGGGCCTTTCTTTCTCCCTCCTTCGTTTGTGGCCTGTATGTCTCTGTGCCTGTCTGTCTACCTGTCTCTTTGTCTGTGTCTCTCTGTGTGCCCATCACTTCCGTTTCTCACCATCTCTATATCTCCATTGTCTCTGTTCAATCATTTCCACTTTTTATTTTTCCTTACTCTGTCTTTGTCCTAGTACGTCTGTATAACATTCTTTCATTCACTGTTTCTCTCTCTGCGATGTGTCCTTGATTTTGTCTATGTTTAGCGCTTCCAAGCTTTTTCCCTTTCTGTCGGTTTGCCTGTCTGTTAGTCTGTCTCTATATTTTTCCACGGTTTCTCTATTTATGTGCGTCTCTTTCTCTCAATCTCTCTCTCGCCTTTCTCGCATAGCTTCATATGCCAATGTGTCCACCGGATTGCTCAATGATTGAGCGTCGTTTATACTCCCACCGCCGAGCGGCGCGGCACAGTGCATTCCTGTAGTATTTATCAGGCGACGCGGCGCGATCGTTAACATTGGACCGCACTTCACCGCTCGGCGGCAAAAGTATAAACGACCTCTCAGACACCGTTCGAATTTCGTTCGCGCAGCGACGCGACTCAGTAGTCATCGAGCAAGCGACATCGCTAGGTGTTCACAATGAAAAAAAAGCGATAAATTCGGAGTGACGCTCAAATCGCCTTACCGCGACGTCGTTCATGCCTGTAATGCAGCGCGACGCGATTGACTTTGCGCGAAGGGAAGTTCCATCTTGAAGATTTTCATTGTTCTGTCATTAGCAGATGGGTTTCTCAAAATAGAAATCGATAAAAAAGCATAGCGATGTATCTTGCATTCAATGAATCCGAAAGTTTTGCTATTGAATACGGGCAGTTGCGTACGCACGCAATTGTGCGCATTCGCCCGTTCACACTCGAGCTCCTGCGATATTCGCATCGCAGTGACTTGTGCCATCGTGTCGCACCGCGAAAACTCTGAACGCCCCATTATCCCAGCATTTGTCACTTTTTGCGGGGGGGGAAGGGGGCAACTCTATTTTCAATGAACTAGGTGTTCACTGCCTAGTGATTATCCTCTTTCGAAACGACATTCTGCGATTATAATCGTGTGTCGCAAGTTGTTTTTCATTCTGTTCATGTACGGGGGCCAATTCGATGATAACCAGTTTGAGCAGCGGTGGTGTCGTTAGAGTGTTCGGCAGTGTTAGTTCTCTGCAGTTTAGTTGTCCATGTGATTTCAGACTTGCTCCCTATTCTTCATACTTTCAACTCGATGTTTTACCTTAAGCAACACTTCCATTCTTTTTGTCCCATTCGGACCGCTTGCACTGTTTATCCTCCTAATAAATGGTGTTAATTGGGTGTGACCCTCTCGATGTTGTTATCGATAATCGGGAGTGCAAATAAACACTTAAGATTTGTTGATGTAGAGAAATAGAGCTGATTTCAGTTAAGGAGTGTCATGACGCTACTGTTGCGAGAGTGACGACAAATGTCCCCGTATTCTGAACAGGCTCAAGATCAGATCGACATCAATCGACTGCCCAATGAAATACTTTTTAGGGTGAGTGCATCTTGCTAGTTGTCATGTATCGTTTATTGTTGTATTGATTGAATTTTGTAGTTCACTGTATCATATTTATGATTGCTGTATCATTTTACTTACTTTTTGATTTCCTACGGCATATTGGCTAGTTAGCGGAATGACCTGCGGTCTGTCTTATAAGGAAGAACTGAAGAAAAGAGGAATAGATAAGCA
The DNA here is from genome assembly GCA_029168955.1 of Aplectana chamaeleonis. Classification (NCBI taxonomy): domain Eukaryota; kingdom Metazoa; phylum Nematoda; class Chromadorea; order Rhabditida; family Cosmocercidae; genus Aplectana; species Aplectana chamaeleonis. Next base: position 1,313,682 of record JAPDOI010000082.1, on the reverse strand, counting down.
TTGATCTCTTTAATACACATGAAGATGTTCAATTAACATCAGACAAATCATCGCTCGGAGCGGGATCGGAGAGCGACTCGAGCGACGCCGTTTCTCCGCTAGAAGCGAAAATCAGCTATCTACTAGGGCGACTGCTGTCCCGCTCGGAGCGACCTTCGGTCCCAAGTGGCACCGCGGTCCCTGTCAGGGCGAATCTTGAAAATTTGCTAACTGCTATTTTTTCTTCATTCCTGCCTCTTCTCGAGAGGATGAAGCCTCCTAAGAGGATAGGGTATTTGCTACAGCGTCTGGGCAGGGAGGTTAATCCTGCCACAGGCCGCAACAAGGATACCGTTCCGGCATGATCCGCAATGAAGAAGCCCTCCTCACCGCGGGCCATGGAGGATCCCCTCGGCCGCCAAAAAACGTCTTTCTGAGAGTGACCCGAGAACACCTCTTAAGAGTGGCCGCGAAAGGCCAACTACCTGTCTACACGAGACGAGCCGCCTTTTATACCCGCAGGTTTGGTTGTTCTCCACTCAAAGAACAACCAATCCCGCGTCTCTCTATCTCTGGCGATGGCACCGCTGTCGCCCTGAGAGCGACCGGAGAGCGGCCGACGCTGATATTCCTACCGGACAGGGACCGCGGTGCCAGTTCGCCCCTCGGCCGCTGTCCGGGCGATGACGTCATAATTGGGAGGAGCTGGTCCCGCTCCGAGCGATGGTTTGTCTGATACGTTGAACGTTATCATTTGTTTCTAAGGATTTGAGTGAAAGTTGGACGAACGACCTCTGATTATCTAAAGGGGTCTGCAGAGTTGAAGTCACGGCGTCACTCGCGGCAACGAACAGCGCTGGATGAAGAAATATTGATTACATTCGGCGACCAAGGCGACCGGCGCGGCAGGACGGCGGCGAGGGGATTCGCGGAACCGCAGAGTGCGTCGCTTCTGCGTCACTGCCAGCGAGCGGCAACCACTGGCCGGTCGCTGCAACTCTGCAGACCCTTCAACAGCCCACTAATAGCAACTGCCGAGTAGAAATAGAAACTTGCGATGGCCTACAGTCAGGGAGTATAGGGGTGTGCGAGTTGCAGCGACTGACGAGTGGTCACCAAGAGTTAGAGTTGACGCGGCGACGAAAACGTTCTCGTACATTATCATCTCGGAGTTGGTTGCCGCTCGGTCGTCGAAATGTTCTATGGTTCCTCCCGCATCGTTTATCACGCTGCGTCGGTCGCCCTCGTCGCCGATTGTATTCCTTACTGCATTAGGCCGTAGTTATACAACGGCGTGACGCTACGGAAATAGCAAGACAACTACCACCTATGTGCTTCCTAACTGTGCTGCGGCTTGTCAAAAGGGAGAGTTATCTCAGAGAAACGCGCCGGAAGGCCGCACCGAGCAGTTATACACGCCGCAACACTGTACAGTGTATAATTACGGGACCTACCCTGTTGGACATTTGCCAATTTCCATCAGCTGATTATTCTTCAGATCTAAATTTGTGAAAATATCACAAAAATGACATAAGGAGCGCTGCTATGACAAAAGCACTGGATTTCTAGTGGTTTCCTGCAATAAACAAGTGATAGAGGCGTGAAACGTCGATAAAATACAATTGAAAGTCCGCAATATTGCGTCAGTGACGCCGAAGACGCTATATTGCAGACGAGTACCTGATCCACGCAGCAAGCGGCGGCAATGTCATCGCGGAACGTTTTCATTCCGCTGGTGTATAACTAGGGCCTTATTCAGCGCTCTTCGTCGCTGGCTAATGCCGCGACTTGTCTGCAGATTCCTTAGGCTCTAGTTATACATAGATATTTGGTTGCCGCTGGTTCCCGAGGCAGGGCTGCTATCAGTCATTTTTTAAAATTTCACCAACTGCAGGCGGCTCGCGAAAACCAGCGGCAGTGAGATTACGATGTATGACTAGGGCCTCACTCTGAGAGTTTTGGCCGCGAAATGTTCGGGAAATAGCCCGCCAGGCTCCGCAGCGGCTCCTGGTGGGCTATTTCGCGGCTTCTCCCGGAAAGGACAAGAAGTAGCTGAGAAATTTTTAGAAGTAAACAAAGTTAACCAAGACGCAACCGTCGCCGGCTCGCCTCGCCTCAGTCAGGGGCCGCCAGCGGTTGGGCGGGGCCTCCAGAGGCTGAACGAGGTTCAAGTACCTCAAACTTGGGTAATTGAACCGACGGAGGTGCTGACATCTAAATCATGGCTCTTGAATGCTCCGTATGTCTACCTGGAGAGCATTATTTCTTGGCTATTTCGCGGCGAACATTATTTGGCGGCTACCTAGCGGCTATTACGCGGCAAGAAGGCATTTCGCGGCTCTTTCTTGGTCAAAACCCTCAGAGTAGCGAGCACGGGGAGCCGCGTTTCATTGCAACATACCGCGCCTCTCAGCGGCGAGACTCTAATCGCGCCCTGAACGACCGTAAACGATGCGAGTGCGCCTAAATGCAAATTCGAAAGTAACTTGCCACATATCAATGTCGAAGACTGTCCTTGTATCATCCGGAATGAACGCAACAACGCGATGGCATACAGGATATCATTCTATAGGCTGTAAAAAACGAAATTCCCGTAGTTCGTATGCGCGCGCGTGCGGAACGAATGTTAAGGACAATGAGAGATTGTTGAGCGGGGTCGCCGGAGAACTCAGTCCCGTCAGGCCTCGGTGACGTCACAAAACGGTGTTTCACCCATTCCAAACTGCATAAAACCTGTAGTTTTATATACTTTCAAAATCGGGAGATTAACCAACTAAATCTACTCAGCGCAGTTCGCCTAAGTCAAATCGCCACCGTGGTTCTCAAGAACTCCGATATGGTTGCGGTACCTTTGACAACCAAGCATGCCGCGCCCACTTTACCTCGCGCTTGCTGCGCTCTCCACTCCACCTCTTGCGTCGGAGACACGTAGAAAAAGGCGCTATACTCTGTTTATCTTGAAGTGCACAAAACACGGTCCGCCAATAGTCCTCTAATTGGCCCGCTAGTACCGTAGTGTACGTCCACGACGCGTTCTCGGCAGACCCGGGTGGCAGGGTGGGTGGCCGAGTGACGGCATTGACGAATCGATTGCTCTGCACACCGGGTGCACACCCGGGTCTGCCGAGAACGCGTCTTGGACGTACACTACGGTACTAGCGGGCCAATTAGAGGACTATTGGCGGACCGGGTTTTGTGAAATTTAAGATAAACAGAGTATACTACTAAGCCATCAACTGATATCTCTAGGATGATTGGGGTTCTCATGTATATTCTGGTAAATAGCCACGAACGCTTCGTCTATATGGATGCTGACGCTGTTCTACCAAACACTCACTTTTTTAAGCTCTGCACATTTTCCTCAACAAAAGTACTGAATTCTTTGCTAACGCTGCTGATTACACTTGCGATCAAGAAAAGGCAAAGTAAGTTCTATTAGAAAGGGGATCTCCAAGCAAATGTGATTTGGTGCTTACAGAAACGTTCCAACTAAAATAAAGAGGAATAGGGAAGAGGAGTGGATTAGCTCACGAAAAAGTATCAGTATTTTTTGAGAACCGATTCCCGTGGCTGAAACTTTTACTCGCAAAATAAGACCGTTTTGTCATTCTTCCTATAAGAACTTGTGGTTTTGAAAATGATTTCTCTTTGTTCGGTTCGATTCTACCAGGTTGTCCAATAATTCTTGTCCGAAAATTTCACCATTTTTAATTTTTTTCAACTTTATTGAAAAACAAGTCTAATCAAGAATATAATCACCACAGTTATCCACAACAGTGGACCATCGATTGGGCAGGTCGCCGATGCCTTTCGCCCAGAACTCCGGGGGCTGCGACTCGAAGAAGTCCGCGATGTCGGATTAGAGGTTGTCGTAGTTAGTGAATTTTCTTCCGGCCAAATGGTGCTTCAGCGGGCGGAACAAGTGGTAGTCGGAGGGGGCGAGGTCCGGGGAATACGGCGGATGGGCAACCGTCTCCCAGCCGAGCGTCGCCAACTTCTGCTGGGTCTCCTTTGCCACGTGGGGCGCGCGTTGTCGTGCAGCAGGTGGACCGAGGCCCGTCGGGGACGCTTTTCTCGGATGGCGGCGGCTAGTTTCTCGAGCTGATCGGTGTAGATGGAGGCGGTGACCGCCCTGCCTGGCGGGAGCAGCTCGAAGTACAGCATGCCCTTGGTGTCCCACCAGCTGCAGAGCATGATCTTCAGCGGGTGCAGGTCGGCTTTCGGCGTCGTCGGCGACTCTTCTCCGCGCGGGATCCAGACGGCACGGCGGGCGACGTTGTCCTAGAGGACTCAGCTCTCATCCCCGGTGACCAGGTCCTCGAGGAACTTCTTGCGATGCGGACGAAGGAGAAGGGAGTGGCAGACGGCCACGCGGCTCTGCTTGTTGGCGTCCGTCAGACGGTTGGAGATCCAACGGGCCAGAACTTTGTGGTAGCCGAGTAAGTAGAGTCGATTGTGGATGGTGGACTTGCTGCAGCCGAGCGTCATCGCCAGTTCACGGGTGGTGGCTTCCGGCTTCTCCTTGATAGAGCGACGGACTTCGTCATCATCCACCGTAGAAGGCCTCCCGCTGTGCTCCCTGTCCTCGAGGCCCGTGTCGCCGCTCTCGAAACGATTGAACCAGCGGCTGACTGTGCGTTGGGACACTGCATCCTCCTTGCACGCTCTGCAGATGTTGGCGACCGCGGTGCCCGTGTCGTTGCCCAGCAGCCACTCGTAGTACACGAACGTCTGAATTCGACCTTGGTCCGTTTCAGCTTGTACTGGTAGCTAGACGCTGCGACTGCGCCTTATATACCCCTAGCGTAAAACTTTGGAGAACCTTCTAGAAGGTTCGTATACTTGCCTGATATTATAACACTTTTAAGAAAAATTATAGAATTTTGAAAATTTACGGACAGGAATTATTGGACGGCCTGGTAGTACCGAAAAAAAAGGCACTCAATACTTACTACTGAAAAAAGACATGTAGTTGATAAAATCACACAAACGGTTCAATTTTGCGGTTCAGAAACGTAAACCAGTGAAAAAGCAGTGGCAAGTGCAATTACTAACGCATAAACATTCTCAACCAAGTAGAAGCTCTTCCTCGAAAAGCCTAGGGCCTTTCCATGTGGACTGAAACAACGGTTCGTTTCGGGGACCTGAAGATTGTATCCACTGAAATCGTCCTCAAAAAATATGTTTAATTCCTTGTAGACTCCCCCCACTCCACTCACATGATGTTCCTTTTTGTTGAAACCTTTCGGCCACTGTCAAAATGATTTTGCCCGGAGAAAGCCATTTAGCTAGAAGTGTGACTTTGAGAATGTTTTCACCATTTTCACAGCTGAATTTTTTGAGAAATGTCCGCTTCGCTTTTTCGCACTGTTATAAAACAACCTTCTGGATTGATTTGATAATAAGTAAGTAATCAACTTGCTAACCGATTCTCCTGTACCAACCCATGGAAAAAGAACAGCCTACAGCGCCTTTCAGTGGATAAATTTAAGAATCGAATACTTTAGAGATTCATTCCTGGGTGCCAACCTTTTAAAGGGGGCCGCTCGAAATCCCTTCACATCAAAAAACTGATCGCATTATCAGACATTGCCTCCCTAGAGACTTTATTTTGAGCCTCAGACATCTGAAAGCTGCATCTGTCACTCCTGTTTGGAATGCTGAGTGCCCTCCCCCAAACTAGGATGGCTCCCATCCAGGGATGAGCGGAGTTCCGCGTTTAGCGTTCCGAAACCCGCAGTTTCGCGCATTTTTGGCATTCCGCGTTCCGCATTCCGAAAACCGCAAAAAACGCTGCGGATTGCGAAAATATCGGGTCATCTGGGAGGAAGAAAATATCAGATAATTTCTGATTTTTTCCGCGTTTCGCGTTCCGAAACCCGCATTTTCGCGCATTTTCAGGCGTTTCGCGCCCGATTTCTCGATTTCTCGATAAAAAATTTTTGTTCCGAAACCCGAAAACCGATTTCCGAAATTTCACATTTTTGTTCCGCTCATCCCTGCTCCCATCCCTATACTGCACAACCAAAGTTAATGATCCCTCTCCGCGGAGGCGCAGAGATAGCCAGTTTGCACTTTGGCCGGCCGAGAGAGTGCCAGACCAGCTGGCAGCGCTTTTCTTTTCGTCCTCTGCGCTCATAATACTGACTCGGACACCCAGCGCGCCGAGTTGTCAATGCTCCGAAGACCCTCCGATATACATAATTCAATCATATGCATTTTTTTTGAGTTTTCGGGTTGATTGATCTTTTTCAGATCTTCCAATTCCTGCCGCCTCACGATGCGATGCTGTCCGCAGCGCAGGTGTGTAAGCGGTGGCGGCAGCTGATCATCCACAACATCCTTCGAGTTCCAAGGTTTGTCTTCTGTTGTACATCTCGTACGATTCCGCTGTTCAGCCAGGAATTTAAGCCCTTATCGCAGCGAAGTTCTTGTGCGCAGCCGCGTACAACCGCTGTTGCGACACACACGTCTAGCGAAACCTTGCTGGGCCCACGGGTAATCAGCTGGGGTTGTGAGGTTCCGGGGATTTGGGGAACTGACTCAAAATATCAGAACAACCCCCAAGTCTTCACTGTCTCAGAATCCCTGCGCACTGCCATGTGTATGTGATGGACATTGATCTGCAGCCGGGCGATGATCGAACAGATGGCCGTAGTCCGATTATGCAGTACCACTTCACCACCTTCAACACCTCACATCCAGGTACAGACTATTGGTTTCGCAAGAAACACCGGTACACAACATGTTTGTATCTATACTAAAATTTTCACTGAATCTGCAGACTACCGTGCGAAGCGTAGAGCATGTCTTCGTGGCAACGACACCCGCTTGAGGGCGATCTATGTGCAGCACAAGCGATGTGGTATGAACGCCGAATGGGACTCGAAGGGTGGCGTTCAGAAACTTGACACCTCTACTGCCGCATCGGTCAGTATTCGTGTTTTATGCCGAGTTTATATTGCACGCGACGGGCGACAAGACTTAATATTTATCACCCAAATATATCAAAAATCAGTATGCACAATACTTGTTCCAAATCGATTAATCGGATGAGAATCCGACTGTTTCAGCCGAATGAAATTGTCGACTTTGCTATCGAAAAGTCGAATACCCGAAAGTTCAAAATTCGAATAGAGTCGAGAAGTGTGTAGGATATTTGAAAAAATGGGATGTCCGATTGTAGTCGCGAAGTCGGATATTCGAAAAGATGCGATATTCAATTATAATCGAAAAGTCGAATTTTCGAACGTTTAAAATTCGGCTATAGTCGAGAAGTATGTAGGATATCCGAAAAAAATGGTATATCCGATTATAGTCGAAAAGTCGGATATTCGAAAAGATGCGATATCCGATTATAATAGAAAAGTCGAGTACTCGAAAGTTCAAAATTCGACTGTCGTGATCGTGCATTGCTGGAAGTATGAACCTGACCCTATACTATAAAATTTCTGGTGTTAAAAAATTATGCCTAGGGCATCATTCCCGCGACGCGCGACAGCAACAGTGTATAATATCTATATCGATTTTCGGTCGATATGGCTGACTAACACTATGCTGCGTCACCCGTCGCGGGAAGGATGCACTAGGCGTAAGATTCCACAATGATTTTGAGGTGCTCATAAAAATCTTCCCTTTTTGAATGATCATTAGAGTTCGGTTGAAGTCGTCTGAATGAGACTGTCCGCCCACGCGGGCGGCGTGCGTGTCGAGCGCGCTCGCAAGTGCATTTTTTGGAGGAGCCTTCGGTCGGTTGCAGACAGTAGACTGGGATATTATTCACCATTTGTCTAATATTCCCTATAGTTGCTTTACAGGTCCGAAAAATATCTTCGCGCCTGCCGCTCGACACGCACGCTGACCACGAGGGTGGACAGTCACATTTTGAGAGACCAGACCTATGAAAACATTGAGTTTTGGATTGAGCATAATTTCGATTTCCTTTATACATAATTTGTGCAACCATTGTAATGAGCCGGTCTATATAACCTTTTTTTCTTTCGTTAATAGAAAAATACTTTCAGCTGCTCTCGTTCCTGGATATTGTAGCCCTCAGGGTAGATGTTCTGAAGAGAGGACGGCGACTCATTGCGAGGCGGGTAGACGAGCGATTTGCCCATGCCGTGTCGTTCTGCGAAGAGATGTGTGGAGCGCTGGACCCAAGGTAGGAGTTCGTTTGGATTGGACCACCTCAGGCGATTCACGGCCTCGAGCAGCCTGACATTTTTGCTTGTCCTCCAAATCTGCGGGTCGGCTTCTCTTGGCTGTACGGGCGTCTGCTATTTCTGTCCGGGCTCCTCTAGTTCGGCCGAACAGCAACAGCAGTGGCCCGAAGATTGGGAAAACGATTCGAACTGTCTGACGGCTTTGATTCCTGGTCGGTGGAGCTGGGGGCCGAGAAGTGCCTGAGAGGTCGTTTATACTTCCGCCGCCGAGCGGCGCGGCGAAGTGCAATCCCATATTATCGATCGTACCGCGCTGCGTGATCAATATTACAGCAATGCATTGTGCCGCGCCGAAGTATAAACGACCCCTGAGACTGTTTTGCATAGAATGCTGAGTTGAGCAGATTAGTCTCTTTTTCAGCGTCATGCCTGCAAAACTTTTTGCTAATTTCACTTTCGTTCTCCATAGAAAGAAAGAAGAAAGGAGTGAGAGGTATAGACAAACAGAGATGTAGAGGCGTGGAGAGACACAGATAGA
>JAPDOI010000081.1:2135000-2180304 GCA_029168955.1 Aplectana chamaeleonis | reverse complement strand
TACTGCTCATCTACTGCCTTATACCCACATAATAATGAATCAATTCGTTTACTCCGTCCCGTTTACCCTTTAATGTTTGAAAACTTTACAATTTTTCTTAGACGTTGGTTCACGCCTCTTGGAACACCAGACACGGCAGTGGGTCAAGCTCTTCAAAAATTGAATGCAATGCCCCAGTCTCTCAAAAGAATTACGTCCAGCCCGCCCCGCAGTGTCCGAACAAGAGTAAATAGCGCTCCGCATTTGCGGAAAAGGTCTGTTGCAGCACGCAGCTTACAAACAATCTTGCTGAGAACTAAATGATAGTGCCGTGACCCCGTAGACCCAGCTCTAGTATATCCGAGCTGCTCGCTGCAACTACGGTTGTTTGCAGCTGCGGACCCAAAGTTAAAGGCATCGTACGCGCAGAAAACCGTATATTATTTTTTCATGTTTTTGTGTACCTTGGCCTCTCTAGTGAACGAAAATGTCGAAGGGGCCCATGAAAAACCTTCATTTGTAAAGAAAAGTCAATTGGAACACATTGTAAATACGAATTTGAATTTCGCGTCAAAATCCTTATTTAAGTTTCTCTGCTTTTGAAGACCTCGTCACTGTCATTTTCAGAGTATTTCTGCATGTGGAGTTCGTGCCGTAACTATTTTTCATGTTGTCTTACGGTCGCACCAACATTCTAGGAAAAAGTGCTAGATGACTGGTGAGAATTGGTGGCGGATCTTCATCTTTGACGCCTTCCAACCTCATTGCTCAACGTTTTTGACGCGCCAAAGTTCACCAGTGTGGTCTACCTTGCTCAATCATGAAATTGAGCCTGAAAAATGAAAATTGATTTCCAGCGCGAACGATGCCTTCAACTCCGATAAGGGCAGTAGAGATTTGAAGCTCATCAGCTGCGCTAGTAGTGTACTTTGCGGTTCGATTGTGCTCCAATATGGGGCGCAGGTTGGATATTGTGGAATCATTCACGCGACCATCCTTTCAGGGCGCCAGTTCACAATCACCCTGAAAAGTTCTGTGGCCATTATCCATGAAACTACGGTAGCCTCCCGGAAGGGTTCCTATAAGCAGCCAGTGTATGCGTTGGGCGAACTTTGGACCTTCCCGGGAGGCTCCGTTTGTTTCATGAATACGACCAACTGCCTAAATTGCGCCAAAACGTGTTGCTAGCTACAACTAGTCGCATTTTCATCTTTTGGCAAATGACGTAAAATCACATCGTGCTAGAGCGGATAATTTGGCTCACTCGGCACTTTCACAAAGTTAGTAAGGGCTCCCTACATTGCCTAAGTTCCAGCAAAACCTGCATTGTGGGTCTCGAAATAGAGAAATTCTATTTACCATGCGTTCCTGACTGAAGGTTGGCACAAACTTGGTGCACCTACAGGCCATAAAACGGCCAATGTCTCACCGTCGACTGCGTACCACGCGCTGCGCGACCGCACGTGTGTCGGAAGCAGACGAGTTTTGGCCGCCGCGCGACGAGTTTCGGCCGCCGCGCGGCGGCCGAAACGTCGCGCGGCGGCCAAAACTCGTCGCGCGGCGGCCAAAACCAGTCTGCTTCCGACGCGCGTGCGGTCGCGCAGCGCGTGGTACGCAGTCGACGGTGAGACATTGGCCGTTTTATGGCCTGTATGTATTAGCATATGGCACCGAGCTTGCACCAACGTTTACTAGGGAACAGAACGTCTCTAGGATCAATGCCGACCGTGCATTTCAAATGTCGTAATTCGACTTCTTTGAAACTCGGACTTTCGGGTTCTTACCTTTCTTATCCTCCCATAGAAAATCCTCAAAAATGTGGGCAGTCACGGTCCACATATCCAAATTGGGGAACCTCATCACTCGAATTCAACACTGCGCCCACACAGCTAGCCTGCACGCTAAACCGGGACACCGCCTGCACGCCGACACGCGACGCGGCCGGCACAGCGACACACGATGCGGCCGGCACCCCGACACTCGGCGCGACGACTCCTCCCAACCTCTATTGGGGCCTTCACCGGGTGAGAGGGACCTCCAGATAGGGTTCAAGCACCGCAAACTTTTGTAACTGAACCGAGGACGCCGCTGCCATCTGACTCCTGCGCTTGAAAAATGCGTCATATATCTACTTCCCTCGAAGGAGGCTCGCTTCCTCCAAAAACAAAGTTGACACCAGTTTACTATAGTTGTGCCCTGAAAGAAAAGACCGAATATCGAATAGATTCGAATGGCTCCCTTTTTTAACGTCCGATTTTTGAATATATTCGAATGGCCTCTTTTTTTTTGAGGTCCAATTTTTGAATAGTTTCGAATTAAATCGACTCGAATATATTTGAATAATTTTTCGAATAATTGTGCCATCAGTGGATGATCGTAAATTATTCCAAGCGCAGGAGAGGCGGGGAAAACTCGGAGACTCTTCCATTCACGCGCTTAGCACCATCTGTGTCAAGAATTTAACGATATTGTATGGTTCCTATCATATCTCTAAATAGCCGCGGCGTAGATGTTATTCCGCCATCTTTTGAGCGAAGCGCTTTTTTCTCCATTTCTAGCATACACCATATGTTTTTTTTTCAAAGACAACCGCTTCCCAGAATTAGGATACTTGCGATGAACTGGGAAAATTAAAGAACACGTCTTCTAATGAGCTAAATACAAGGTAAACATTATAAGATCACTCAACAATTAAGCAACATCAAGAAAAAAGCGACATATAGAAGTGAAACAACTATGACACTGAAGTAGAGATGGCGGATGGGGGTTATGACGTGGCAGTGGATCAATAAATGAACTCCAATCCACTCATCATTGATTGACCAGTTTCACCGTGTACAGTTTGAGCGGGCGGATCGCTGGCTATCAAAGCCCTGGCGGGCGGATCGCCGGCAAGTTGCGGGCGGATCGCTGCATCTCATAGCTCAGCGGGCGGATCGCTGGCTATCAAAGCCCTTGCGGGCGGATCGCTGGCAGGTTGCGGGCGGATCGCCGCTTTAGAGCTTGCCGGCGATCCGCCCGCTAGCGTGATCAAGTTTCCCAGGCGCCGCTATCCGCCCGCCAAAACGCAGCGATCCGCCCGCGAAGGCTTTGATAGCCAACGATCCGCCCGCCGAGGCCACGATGAGCAGCGATCCGCCCGCAACTTGCCGGCGTACCGCCCGGAGAGGCCTTGATTGCCAGCGGTCAGTCCGCACCTGTTGTCTGAGTACCTAAATCTGGAATTAGATCAAATTCGTTCACATGTATTGTGGGCTCCAGCTTTCTCTCACTTACAAGGGAAGCGTTTAGAGTGGTAAACGGATCTGCGAAAACGACTAGTAACGTTAGTATCTCATCTGGCTCAATAGTCAAAATGCGGGTGTGCTGCGTTATGCCCGAAATGGGCGGGGCAGGGGCGGAATCAGCTGTCACCAACTGCCCAGGTGAACGGAGGCGCGAGGAAATCGATTATGGCGTTGCACTCACTACGACAGCGTCGACCAACTAACGAGCCATTCAAGCTAATTGTAGGACAATATCAGCTGTAAAGGAGTTCGAGTCCAGTAGACTTGGAACTCAATGGAATTAATATGTAGTTGAGCAAGAATACGGGAGTGCTTCGAATACCCGGGGTTTGAATATTCTACTTGCTCGGAAGTCTCACACTTTGAATTTTTAGAATATTCGATTAACTTACTAGGAACTGCTTCAAACCCCGCGAGGAGATTTGGAAAACCATATGGTCGCGGCTGTAGGTCTGTGACAGTACATAAATGACCCGTGCTTGAAATTCGCTAAATGGCTGCGGGGATTCCGAAAAATGTCATTTTCATTGCTTCACAAAAAGGTCACAAAAAAAGGCAATTCAGGGAATTTTTGGGGCATTCAGAAAAAAAATTCGAATTCGGCTCAAAACTTTCAACTGGAGGTTATTTAGGGCACTGAACCCGAATCTGGGGTCTATTCCTCGCCAGTCTTAGGGTTACTGTAGGCAAAGTGCCTTTCAACTGGCGTTACTTACCTTAAAATTTTGATTTTTCTGTTACTGGGTTTTTCTCTGTTCTCTTATAAAAAAGAAAAAAGTGTACATAATATTTAATGATGGTAATGCTAATAAAATTTGGTAATCAGATGTTTCTAGCAGCAGTATTGTGGTGCGCGCGAAGCGTAAATTGTAAACTTTGTAGATTGTAAATTTTAAAATGTGTATCTGTGTGTCAGTGTGTTTGTGTGTGTGTGTGTATGTGTCCGGTGAAGCTATTGAATGATAAGGAAACCCGGCGCAAGACCCAACTGGGATTGCGCCAAGCGCCGCGGAACGCAAGCGGGACCCAATTGGAATTTCGCCATGCGCCCGGAAAAGTGTGCGAGATCCAACTGGGAGCATGCCAAGCGCCCGGAAAAGTGTGCGAGATCCAACTGGGAGCATGCCAAGCGCCGGGGAAAGTGTGCGGGAACCAACTGGGAGGGCCGGCAAGGGGATGAAGATAGGAAACACGGTTGCGATTCATCCGTCCATCTAGCCGTTATTGGGATCGGAAATTATGAAAATGGGTGTGAACTGTGGTGGTGCTAGAGGGGGTCGGTAAGTGTAATGCAAGAGGGGTCTACTACACAACTGCATGAAATTTTGAAAAGTCTTATCGAGGGTGTACTGCGCTTTAAAGGAAACCTTTGCTAAAATAAAATGAAATTACCTAACTGTTTTGCTTCGCTAGCCACACTAAATACTCCCTTGTTAGACTCGAATTTCTACCCACCTCTAGCAGTTTCATGTCCTTCAAGCGCAATGCAGGAAAGGTGTTTTTAGATTTCTGACGACCCGTTCCTTTTATTCCGTTTTATATCCGTTTATTTTTATATCCGTTCATTGATTTTATCTCCTTTTCTATAGCTGTCGTTTATGGCGTATGCCTTAAAGGCAGTGTTCACGATAGAAATCGTTTTTCTGTTTTCCCGCCTATCTTGAAAACGGCCCCACGCTGATTCCAATGATATCTCTGAAATCGCACAAGACCTTCGGGGAATGGAGTTATGGTCCCTCAAATATTGAGCTAAGGAAACATGGTGGACGAGTTTTCCGAGGCTTGTAACTTCCGTATTTTCCAGCCGATGTATGCTAGCTGACCTGTGTAAAGAGACAAGTTGAGAATGAAGGGAAGAACGGGGCTAATGATCGGAAACCATCGTTCATATCACAATCTCGAGCATTCATTTGTTCACGTCGGTGGGCGTGGAAAGTGCATCTGGGGGTGACGAGCTGACGGGTGTCCTACTTTGGGGCCGTAGGGGACGGTTCCGAGCTAATTTTGTTCAGTTTTTTCAACGTTAGGGTTCCGCTAGGCCCCGCAGCTGGCGATATCCACCAAAAAATCAGACATGGTTTTTATCGTGGAGCAGGCAGTGTTCACGATGATTTTCGTTCTCGAGTTTTTCACATAAAACAATGAATTGGCCTCCAAGTGTTACCCAAACTACGAAGAAACGGCGAGAAACGCATTAAAACGTCGTATACCAGTGACATTATTCTATAACATGGATTAGTTGTCCGGTTGGATGAACATGTTCATGGTAGATGTCACCGGTATAAAATGGGGCTAATTAGAATTGGAGCAATATTTTCGGCAAAACAGTATTAGTTAGGGCCCGAAGGAAAGCACGGAGCAATAGAGAGTAGAGAATTGCAAAGGACGGGTCCGCAAAAGATTTCATTGTCACAACAAACACTCCCTGTGATACTTAAAAGGCGGGCTGATACTTATTAAGGATTTCGGGTACTTCCGGTGCGTTTTTCTCAATTTCTTCGTCATTTTAGTTCTACCCGGGGGCCACTTAGTCAATATAGAGAATAATCTCCAAATTGAAGATTATCGTGAACACTGCCTTTAAAGGCACTGTTCGCGATAAACTTCATCCTCGAATTTTTCATGGCAAACGCTTCTCGTGGCTCTCAGAAGCAGAACAGCGTCGAAAAAACGGGACGAAAAGCTACCCAGGAGCCGCAAAACGGCTTAGAAAAGTGGGCAAACCCCGCCATTGTGGGCAAGTCCCGCCTCTTCCCGCCCCTTGACGTGAACAAAAGAACACTCGAAATCGTGAGTTGAGCGATGGTTTCCGATCAAAAGCCCCGTTCTTCCCTTCATTCTCAACTTCTCTCTTTACTCAGGTCAGCTCGCATACATCGGCTCTAAAAGACGTAAGTTAAAAGCCTCGAACAACTCGTCCAGCATTTTCCCTAGCTCAATTTTTGAGGGACCATAACTCCATTCCCAGAAGGTCTTGTACGATTCCAGAAGCATCATTGGAATCAGAATGGGACCGGTTTCAAGATAGGCAAAAAAACAGAAAAGCGATTTTTATCGCGAACAGTGTCTTTAAGCATTGTAATCAAGGAAAAGGAATATCCTGGTTCAATCTCGCCCGGAGCCAAGCGTTTTGCGATCAACTCAGCATCTGTGTAAACATTGTAATTAAAGTTAAAGGTAAAGCCTCAAAGGCACAGCACACCCTCAGATATGAGCTTTCAGATTTTTCTGTAATTGTGTAGAAAACCCCTCGTGTATAACTCTTGTCCAGTGCGAGATCTCAATTCCTCCAAATAAGCTATATATAATTGACCACCACGAGCCCAACCCCCTTTACTTGCCACCTCGGGCCACAACCCTTTTCATGATTCTCGAACTCATTACTCAGGTAAAACTAGTTGTCCTGAAATCGTCGAAAACTTGTCCTGAATAAGTCGAGAACCCAAAAGTTGTTCTGAAATCAGGGAAAATTTGTCGAGAATTTGGGAAAATCGTGTTTTTGTCGAGAAATGCTGCAGGATTCAGGGCATTTTCTCGCCAGCTGGAGAATTTGTTGCGATTTCGTCAAAAATTTTTGAAAAATTCTAGACGGCTGCTCTGGAAATTCGAACTTCCTAATTTCAGCGGAATTCTCGACTATTTCTCGACAAGTTTTCAATCTTCGACAATTTCCCGACCAGTTTTGCGTGTCGTCAAACAAGCAGCTGCGCTTCTAAGACAAAATATGTGCAGAGCTCAAGCAGGGCTGTGTCGAACGCTGAGCTGGGAATAGGGAGAAGGATTGAAAAGGACTCGAACAGGAGTGTGCAGGAAAGAATCGGAACTGTATGAGACTTGTGGTATTCGGTGGTTGAAGCGAGACGTGCATGAGACGTTGCTTTCGACGTGAAGGACAACCTGCACGAGGGGCGCAGGACATGCGGGAAGTACCTCGCATTTGAATGATTGAACCGGCAAAAATCTCGTTCAACCACACAGTGTATCGCTGTTGACTCAGGTTCGCTGACGCATCCTCGAGGAGTCGGAACGAATCTAACGCGGAACTGCTGCGGTACGGTATTATCGCGGCTATGTCGCGGCGTTGTCGAGGTCCAAGACACTTCTGCCGAATCGTCCTGGCAGTGACGATCGCGGATCCGCCATTGTACTGTCGCGGCTCAGTAGAGGGCAGCGGCACTATCGCAGCATGTTCTCTTAGAGGACTCATCGTAGTAAGGTGTGTCCGAAACAGAATGGCGGCCCATGAGGGTGGGCGTGCTTGGCAGGCGGCCGTCGCGTTCGCCGCTCTCGGCCGAGCATGCGAAACGTCCCCACAGCCATCGACTACGAACGGAGCCGGCATCGGCTGGCAGCAAACACTGCGCCGATTAATCAGCTCTGCAAAAGGGGGGATGGCCGTCGTTGGAATTCAACACTCGTCCGAGAGCGGCACATGCCAAGCACGCCGGTAAAGAGTAGGAATTTGGTAGGAAATTGGACAGGACTTGAGGAGCGAGCAGGACATCGCGCAGAGCAAGTAACCACCAGCGCACCTCCCGCCTGTGACCAAGACACAGAAGCTGCAGTCTTCCATTATACAGATGAGCTCAGGCAGAACTGGTTGTGGAGATTATGTTGAAGACTTGTTGAGAATTGAGTTCTTTTCTAGTATCACTATCATGCTCAGAGTAAACAAACCGAAGGGTATAAAAGGCGCTTCATCTCACTGAATGCTCACTCGGCATTTCGAGGCGGATCCTGGGTGGTGACTTCAAGTCACCTCTAAAGGATCACTCAGAAGCCGAAGGACAAATTTTGGTCGCTGAGGGATGGGCCCCTCGGTTCGGGGAGGGGGGGGGGAGGGTGGTCTCGCACCTGGAGACCGCGGGGAGTATCATATCCCAAATGCCGACGGCAGCTAGGATGACCTCAGTATGGAGGTTCCGGGTATGGACTGAACCCCATTACTGAGACCAAAAACCGTAAAAAGTTGTCGAGAATTCAGCAAGAGATCTCCTAAATTGGCTGAAAATTCTGGAGAAGACGGTGAGAAGTTGTTGAGAATTCATCGGGAATTCTTCGGAATCAGTCGAGAAATTGTTCTGGATTTGTACGAATTCAGGACAAATACTCGTCGTATTCAGGACAACTAGTTTTACCTGAGTAGCGGCTAGATGAATGGACGAATTCCTATGGCGTTGTCGCTCTTAACACTTTTGCAGGCCTGCCTCCTGATTCTGGTTGGCTCTTGTGCAGCGACTGCGAATGGAGAAAATACGGGCCTGATACTCCACCACCACATTTTCCTCCTCAAAATAGGCACTTTTAAAGAACCATAAATCCGTTTGCAAGGGGGTTTGAGCGATTCAGGAGATACCTTTGTGACACACGGGTTATTCTCTCCAAGATAGGCATAGAATCTGTAGAATAAATTCTCGGGTACCCTGTACCTTTAACTGGCTTCCCCTAGCTTGAACTGAAAGTGCTAGCTTCCAATTTTTGTTAGATTCACATCCTGACTCATAGCTTTAAAAAAACTTCTAGATGGGATCTCCTAGCCCAGGTCGACCTATCTAGCACAAATTTTGGAGGAGGCAAAATGGGACCGAACCTTGACTTTAACCGCGTGAAGCGCTGGCCCCCTTCCGTCAACCACATGCAGCATTCGGCACTCCCCCATGGTATTCACGATCAAAGCAGCCTCTGAGTTCTCACCTATAATGGAATGCTCCGGGCCCTATAAAACAATGGCGGAAAAGGGCTAAAAATTAGCCCGAAGTAGCTCTATACGGCCTTAAACTTCAATGTAGAGCGCGATCCCCACCCACTCCTCTCGACTTCGCCAATCAGCTCAAACAACTGAAAAATCGACTAGCAGAAATAACCAATAATCACATGGAATAAGTTCATTGAAGCTCGCGATTGTGGGATAAACTGACAGTCGACTCGGCCATCCCACTGACACGCGACGCGGCCATCCCACTGACACGCGACGCTGCCAGCACACCAGCACGCAAAGCAGCGCCCGACACCAACGCAACGCCAGCGCTTGGGCGAGGCCTCCACCAGCTGGGTGAGGCCAACTATTATTCGAAAAACTCGAAACACCCCCACTCATGACGCGTGCGGCGCTCACGACGCTGCAGGCTCCGCCTTCCCTTCGCTCTCTCGCTGTCTCTAGCCTCCGTTCCGAATCTACTCGCAAATAAACCACGGGAATTTCGCTGTTTTACAGCCTACACTATACTTGTTCCAAATGAAATTCATTTCGGATATCCGACTTTTCGACTATAGTCGGCTATCGCACTTTTTCGAATATTCGACTTTTCGACTATAGTCGGATATCGCACTTTTTCGAATATCCGACTTTTCGAATAAAAAGTCGACTTTTTTATCCGACTGAAACAGTCGGATACTCATTCGATTATTCGATTCGGAACAAGTATAGCCTACACCTCATCAAACTAGGGTAATTGAATCGACGACAATGTTAACATCTGAGTCCTCTTTCACGAGTGCGTCGTACACCTCCCTTCGAAATGGGTTTCTTGAAAAAATACTTCTCATCTCGGTTGTCATGCGATGAGCTGAGAAGAATATATGGTAACTGGCTGACATCACCCCTTTTATACATAGTAAATACATAGATTTAACAATAATCTGCAAGTATCGTTATAGAAATCTTTCACAATGAAACCTACGAGTGAACTATTATCACAATGACGACTTATGGAGACTACAGAAAACGAATAAGTAGAGTTCGCGCAATCATTTTAGTCTGATGAACGGGGCTGCGACGGTAGATCACCCCGCGCGAATCGAAAGCCCATTCTCCAGTGAAGCCGCCAACCACGCACGGCCAGCAGCCTGGTCCATGTGTCAGACCAGAACGAAAACGGAAACCATATGTATGCGCAATCATCAATGAACGGAGCTTTTCCTCATTAGGTGATAACATACCATTAAAAAATGAATACAGTAATAATGTAGTGTGCTACAGCACGTATAGTTCATCTGCGCAATCGCGTTCAGTCCTCATTATCACAATCGTAGAAGCGAAGCGGTTGTTTTTGAAGAAAGTCAACTATGAAAATAAGGAAATCATTCTCAAAACAACCGCTTCGCTTCTACGATTGTGATAATGAGACTTAGCGGACTGAACGAGATTGCGCAGCTAGATCATATGTATTATAGTTGTACGATTTCGAAAAAAATGTCGAACGAACGAAAATCGAAATATTTTCGTTCGAAATCTTTTCGAACGAACGAAAAATGAAAAAATTTCGTTTGAAAAAATTTCGAACGAACAAATTTCGAAAAACTTCCGAAATTTCGGAGGTCGAACGAGCGAAATTCGAAACAAATCGAAATTTCAAAATTTTTTCGAAATTTGTCAAAAATTTCAAAATTTTTTTCGAAATCCGTTCGAAAAAATTCCGAACGAACGAATTTCGAAAAAAATTCGAAAAATCGGATTTCGAACGAACGAAAATTGAAACTTTTTCGTTCGAAAAAATTTCGAACGAACGAAAATCGAAAAATTTTCGTTCGAAAACATTTCGAACGAACGAAATTTGAAAAAATTTCGTTCGACGAGATTTCGAACGAACGAAATTTGGAAAAATTTCGTTCGACGAAATTTCGAACGAACGAAAACGAACGAAAAAAAATTCGAAAAATCTTTCGAAACTTTTTCGAAAATTTCGTTCGTGTACAACTATAATATGTATTTCGCATATATGGTGCGAGATGGAATCAGGGATCTGCGAAAAATGATTTTCACCCGGAAGGTAAATCGGTAAAGGTTTCCCTCACAGAAACGGAAGACTAAATATGGACAAACCAAAAAGGACCGAAAAACGGAAAAGGAAACGGACATTTTTCTCTTCATGTAGGGAGGAGATTCTTCACGCTCTTAATTTAATTGACAACAACAAATAAAAAAATGCTCCTCAAGCAACAGCAAGAGCTCATTTTGTCGGGTTTCGTAGTCCTCCCTAAAAATCATGTCCGTAACATTTTCCTTTTGTTCAGCAATTGCGCACCAAACGCAGGGTTGCCGATTGAAAAGCCTGCTGAGTATCCCTTCCAAAAATGTGGGTCTGACCATCCTTGTGGCGAACAAAAGCCGGAAAAAAAGCGCCCAAATTAAGTTGAGCTACAATGCCCGCGCCCAGTTTTGTTCTCACTCAGTTTCTTTGTTTTTTGTTCAGTTTTGTTTTCAGGGCGCATTTGGCAAACTTGGCGATTTTTGTAACTTTTTCGAGACCAGACCATTTCCGGATTTCAAAAACACAGTCATCTTTCACAGGCCATACCTAATGATTCACGCTTTGTGGCTCGTGTTTCCTGGAATCTCTTTTTTTTGAGAAAAAAAGGTTTTTGCATACGTTTCCCGAACACGTAGCGCGCGATACGGTACGGCAAAACTTTGAGTAAAAATTTTTGACAGTAAGGCCCTAGTTACACATCGGCGTTTCGTTGTCGCTGGTTTCTGCGGGTTGTCTGCAATTGGTGTGATTTCGAAATTGACCAATAGCAGACTTCCCGCGCAAGCGTCAGCAAAACGGCGCTGTATAACTAGGGCCTAATCGAAGAACAAGAGCGATTTATACAGGTCAAGTTTCCGAAACCCTTCATTAAATATGCCAGGGAACTTCCCTAAAAGTCTGACTTGTTTCGAGAAAAAACTAGATCGTTAAATGTATTTCGAAAAAATAATCTGCGAAACCATAGGATTGTCTCTCTCATAACTAATGAAGACAACATAGATTGCTCCTCTATAACTAGCGCGATCGAGGTTTCGCCGCAATTCGCCACGCGCGACGTTTTCGAGAAGCCATCGCAAGAATCATTTCTTCCGAAACAAAAGCGATTTTATGAGAATTCAGGCCACAGAGCACACCACTATGTAGCGATCTGAGCTGTGAATATGGCAGCGTTTTCGGAATACGAAGAAGTCCTCGCTCAGAAAAAAATTACAAGCAACCCGTATCTCTTTATTCCAGGTCTGATGTATACTCCCCGTTTTCTACAAAACCTAGCGCGGGTATTGTATCCTTCCAGAGATAATCCTTTTTTTTCTCAAATTCGATGTTGTATTTATGGAGTTTAGCAAGTCACGCTAAAACCTTTGTAAAAGTTAGGATCAACCGTTTCTAAACGTCATAGTGAGAAAACTTGGTATATGGCAAACGGCCAGCGAGTTCCCGCACGGATCGGCAGTAGCTCTCCGGAAAACGTATTATATTACGATATTCGTATTGGATTACGATGGTATGTTACGCACCTAAGGTGCCGCACGCTCGTCAGCATAACGAAGTCTGCGGAACGATTAAACGAAAATACTCAGCACAGTAGAATATCTCTACGACCACGTTGGTCAAAACCCTATATCTTTCGCATCTAAATCTTGTGGCACACGATAGGCCAGATAAGAAAAACCGATCATAAATAAAGAACTCATACTAGGTATATTACGCATTTTCGTCTACATTGGAAATGAAATAGCACATCGACTATAGTAGGGTACTATCTCCCTCTCAACACCAATCGATATGGCGGAGCATTGTCACCACATTTTCATTTCTTCCGGCTTTTTTCCGCATTTTACCCATACTTGCCGGAAAACGACAAGAACACGGGTGCGCAAAAATGGCCAGAAGACGGAACCGGAAAATTCCGCACATCCCGGGTCGGAACCTGCTGGAAGTAAGGGTATGACTCGTTTCCATAAGTTCTCCAACTGCGGTTACTTTCTCATATGATATTTTGTAATCGTATCAAATAATAACTCTAGAGAGGAATATACAGTCAAAGCTGAAATGTTCTTCGGCTCAGTGCATTTTGTCGACAACATAAACGCACTGAGACGCAGACTGCATGAATACAGACTGTGCGACACAGGCATAGAATCATGGAGACGTAGGCAGCGGGTAAATATGATCGGTGTAATTCAAGTAGGAAGCCGCGAAGCTGCTTGGTGAGAAAATTCGCGAGCGGGAAAACGAAGAGAAGACGGCTATCGATCCAATAATTTCGCGTCAAATTGCTGACTGCGGTTTCCTAATTAAACAACACGGACGATACACTGAGCAGACGAAACCTTCTGCGTCGATTATACGTAAAGAAGGATCGAAAGCCCGCCATTTTTGGGAACAATATAAGATCTTCAGTGGAAAATTAAAATACAAAAATGTATCCTGGTAACTCAAGAACGAAACAGATATTTGCTCAGAGGCAAGACCTTCCGTAACTGGAAAAGGGTAAAACCATTCGCCCTTGACCTCATGAACAAGTTCAAAAGGCGGCCGCAGTACGCGAACCGGCAGCCCAATGGAAGAGTGCCGCGCGCCCAAAACCCGCAACCGCCATAGAAACTTGCATATGGCGCTAAGGCTGAATACATACATAGTATGAATACATATCCAAACTGTAGGATACCAGATGGCACCCCCCCCCCCTGACATGATAACGACTGAGATGACGATGAAGACCCAGACTTCTTGCTAGAATGCTACGCTGTTAGTCAAGTCCATGTTCTGTCATTTGCTGATTAGCTCTAGAATACTTCAGAAGCGCGAATTCCAAGTCATCAGGTTGGATTGGTTGCCGATTTCGCAAGCTGCCCTGGTCAGCCAACGTTGCCTTGGCTCTTGAAAGCACGGCCAGACGACAGACCTAAACAATTCGTACATTGCTGTTGATTGGAATATCCCGAAGAGAACACACTTACCTCCTTCAAATCTGATCCGGACAATCCTTGGGCCATACTGGCGATTTTCTTCAAGTCAACGCTCCCGGAGAGGTTCTCGCCACGCAATATAACCTAATGAAGCCCAAGAATTTATGACTGCGGGTTCAGTTTAAGGTGTTTCAAAATACCTTGAGAATGTTTTCTCTCTGCTTCTCAGATGGAACGGGTACAGGAAATCGGGCTGACATTCGCCGCAATATCGCTGGGTCCACATCTTGAGGGCGATTCGTGGCTCCCATCACAATGATCTGAAAATCGAAAAATTTATTAGATGGAACTGAACTAATTAATACAACATCAGGGAGTATTGTGACTAACGTCCAAGGACAACCCAACGTCACTCGATTTCATTTTCAGAAATTGAAGGTTTACTGGTTCCTGACCGTATGGCTGCCGTCAATAAGCATTTAGCAAGGATTCTCGGATTATGCATTGTCTAGAGACCTCGGCTCATCTCTTCACGGTGAGGACTGGATAACAAATGAAGGCTTCTGGGGGGAGCGGGGGGAGGGGGGGGGGTAGAAGGCAGCATTAGTGCCCGTAAACATGAATCTGATACCAAAGTATATAGACACTTACGATTCCTACCAGTACCCCAACAGCGTTGGATGCGGCGCGGGACAGGAAAAAATACTAGTAATAATAATTGGAACTATTATAACACTATCAGAACTTCAAATACAAACATTGCCATTTTGCTCTCTAGTAGTAGGCTTTCCTTCACTCTTCATTTTTGTTCACCATTACAGGACACAAGAGAAAACAAATTCGTCATTATTCGGAATTTGCAGTGCCACTAGCGGTGTTCCCCAAGGAGGCGTCTTGTCCCTTGTGCTGTTTGCAATCTTTACATCGGAGCTAGCCCGTCCAGTGCGAGAGATTGGGGTGAAATGTATGCAATATGCTGACGGTTTCAAAATCTATGTAAATCCCTAGGACTCCTCGTCATGTGACTTACAATCAGATATCAATGTTGTGGAATCTTGAAGTAAGCATGCACATGAGAATTGGGTTGACAGATAGTCGCGTAAATTTCGTCTTGCAAGACAAGATAATTCCTCTGGTGGGCAAAGTTGTTTTCTTGGTTGTTTTCTAGAGTTTTCTTATAATAGCAAGTTAGACTTCTCAGAGCATTACAGAAATATTTGCAGGAAGGCGTATGGTCGAACCAATAAAAATTTAAAGGGACTAGCAACAAAAAACATCAATGTTTTACCACACAAAAAGAAAGACATTGAATCCCTCGAAAAAATTCAGAACAATTACACACGAAAATTGATAATCAGATACGGGGGTTTTCTCTATGATCTTATCCCTAAGTCGCGAATCCGGAACAAGTTTCTCGGGTTACACTCATTGGAGTCTAGGAGAAAACTGAGGGACGTATGCATGGTGTTTAAAATAATTTCTCGTGTTGTCAAGGTAGATTCTTCCCGCTTCTACAAACTTTCGTTAGAGAGTACCATAGATCCCCAACCCTAGCGATTTCAGTCTTTCAAACGAATGGCCTCTAAAGTCATCCTCGCGTATTAGGCATAATCCAAGCTGCCTTTCTTGGTATTACCAGTTTCTCGTCTACTGTGTCATTCAAATGTGATTTCGCAACCTTTACTTCACATTGTTTTCTATCTCGAATGTCTGTCTTCCACAGCGTAATGATTTTTTATTATTATTATAATTATTTCAAATAGGAATGTGTCCCCTAACACTGATAGACTCTGAGGTCGAAGGCTTCTTCTTCTCTTCATTATACTGTAAAGATTCTTCTGAAAGGCGCAAAAAGGTGGCGACGCTGCAAGGCTTATTACACAAATCATGACAGGCAGAAAAGTTGGTCTTGCAAGCAGGGTTGAGCAGGCCGTTGCGACCGGTAACCAAAACTTTACGCCCCCCCTTGGTGACCAAAATGTGCACCCCCCCCCCACACTGAGATGGCGAAATGGCCGCGATGCAATACACGGCGCTATACATCAAACTTTGGTCCAAGAATGTCATATTTCCGAGACCTTTCCGAGTGGTTTGGAGATAAACCCCGATTTTTTCGCAAATTTTACGAACCCCGAAAAAGCCCTATTTTTCGGAAAATTTCCCGAATTTTTACGACCCCCGTTGCAACCGGTCGCAAGCCTGCCCAACCCTGCTTGCAAGACGTGAAAACAAATGTAGTAAATCGTGCCTTACACGTTGACAGTCAAGACATTTATCAGAGACTGAATCGTCAGACCTGTGCATGTACGCCCCGAGGTATGCCGAATCGTCAAATTGTAGACCCGCAAGAGTTTAGCGGGAGCGTCTCGGCAGCTCTGCTTCGCTATCATCGTCTTTTGG
Organism: Aplectana chamaeleonis; assembly: GCA_029168955.1. Lineage (NCBI taxonomy): Eukaryota > Metazoa > Nematoda > Chromadorea > Rhabditida > Cosmocercidae > Aplectana > Aplectana chamaeleonis. The sequence continues at coordinate 2,163,975 of JAPDOI010000081.1, read as the reverse complement.
CGGCACCTCCAAACATAGGATTACTTTGAGCAGAGAACAAGCAGTCAGAAAAGAATGCTCAGCTAGCTGCAGTCTCCTTCGCACGAGCTCGGAGGTCGGTCAGAAGACAGAAGAAAATAGTTCGGGGCGGCATGTATTGTGAGTGTTGGGAAGGGGTTAAGGCAGGAGTTAGGGCGTCGGCGCCCTTCATGATTGCCCTGTGAGTGCTTAGGATCATCAATAAATGGTGTCTCAGCGTAGTTTCGGCTGCCCCACGCTTCTAGGGCAGGGTCGGCGAGGGCACGATTTATCAGTGATCTCAAGTCCTCGCACCGGTATGTTCAAACGCGGCGACGCCCTAACCCCTGCCCCCAGCCCTTTCGTAACACTCGCGATCGTGCATGCCACCACCGATGGGCGGGACTCATCATGATGCCAATGTGGAACTGTTGTGACTGCAATCGGCAGTGTTGTTTCACAAAAAGTAAACCGCATTCCTGGTGGAGATGGAAACAGGCGTCGGTCTTGGGCACCCCTTGATGAGGCGGAGTGCATTACTCCGTACTCGCTGCAATTTGCACCAAGAAGTGTCGTACAAATGCCTTGACCTCACTGGAGGAAAACACTCCGAAGCAGGCAGTATCATGGTCCTCAATGTAGAGCGTAGTGCATCCTTCGAGCTGCACCATGTGGTGCCAACTAGAGCACTTAAAGGCAGCGTTCACAATGATCATCCTCGTTGACTTTCGACAGTGAAATGATAGGCGAGAAGGATCCTAGGCTCCCAGTGTCGGAAGAACGGTAGAAAACGAGCCAGGAGCCAGGGTTGGGCAGGTTTGCGACCGGTCGCAACGGAGGGTCGTGAAAAAATGGGAAATTTTCCGAAAAAAAATGAAAATTGGGGGGGTTCGTAAAATTTTCAGGAAATTGGGGTTTATCTCCAAACCACTCGGAAAGGTAGATTGAGGAGGAGCTGCACCGGACTATTTCTCCATCCCAGGAGGAGTAGGGGGAGGGGCTGGGTTCGTAAAAATCTTGGTTATGAAAATTTTTCCGTCCCCCCAAAAAAAATTTTCGGCTCGTAAAAATTTTGGTGGTCACCAGGGGGGGTCGTAGAATTTAGGTCACCGGTCGCAACGGCCTGCTCAACCCTGCCAGGAGCGGCAAAAAAACGGCTGCAAACAAGCGTTTTGGGGCCCCAGACACACCCCGCGCACCCGATCCGCCCCCTCGAAATGAACAAATGAAGATTCAGATTACAGGAATGATCAAGTGAAGGAAGTGTTGATAAGTGAGCTGATCGCTTCATTGCACTGATAGGTATACTGCCTTTATTCGGGAGTGCGCAAGCCCCCCTTTTCACCCGCACACGGTGCTACAGTAATGCATCACTGCGGCGCGGTCTGTGACGAGCCCGTTCTCTCCCACCCCATGTGGCAGGCATCGACTTTCGCATGACCACCTTTCATTCGTCCGCATGACCGGCGATCATGCTCAGAGAAGGTGAGTTTTTGATTTTTTTTGCCGTCTTATGATGTTTCGATGGTAATTTAAATGTCGTCGTAATGGGATGCGGGTAAATGACCCATGGATTTGAAACAGTAGATAAATGTTCAAAAAGATAATATTTTTTGGTAAAAAAAAGAGAACAGACGTTTTCTCAATTTCTTAGTAACTCGAAGGATTGTGTGAAGCTTAAAGGCAGTGTTCACGATGATTTTCGTTCCAGAGTTTTTCACATAAAACAATGAGTTGGCCTCCAAGTGTTACCCAAATTACGAAGAAACGGCGAGAAATGCATTGAAACGTCGTATTTCAGTGACATTATTCTATAACATGGACTAGTTATCCGGTTTGATGAACATGATCATGGTGGTTGTCACCGGTGGAAAATTGGGTCCATCGAAAATGGGATAACATTTTATGCAAAGCAGGATTAGCTAGGGCCCTAAGAAAAGAACGGAGCAATAGAGAGTATAGATTTGCAAAGGACGGGTCTACAAAAGAATTCATTGTCACAACAAACACTTCCTGTGATACTTAAGAGGCGGGGTGACACTTGAGGATTTCGGGTACTTCTGGTGCATTTTCCTCAATTTCTACGTCATTTTAGTTCTATCCGGGGGCCACTTAATCAATATAGCGAATATTCTCGAAAGTGAAGATTATCGTGAACACTGCCTTTAACGTACACCCTAACCTTTAGCGAATACGATGACATTTGAATTATCACAGAAACAACCGAAAGCCGCAGAAAAAATTGAAAAAACTCACCGTCTCTGGGCGTGATCGCCGGTCATGCGGACGACTGGACGGAGGTCATGCGAATGTCGATGCCTGTCGCATGGGGTGGGGAGAACGGGCTCACCACAGACCGCGCCGCCGTGGGGCATTACTGTAGCAGCGTGTGCGGGTGAAAAGGGGGTCTTGTGCACTCCCGAATGAAGGCAGTATATCATCCTTCTTGCGGTCAATTCCTCCACGCTCAAAAATCAACGTAAACAAGGTAGGGCCTATTTTGGCTCAAAAACTGTCCTTTTTAAGCATGCCTTGCTATAGAGGGCACCAGACCTTCCGGAAACCGTGGAGATATCGGAAGTGAAATTTATCGTGAACACTGCCTTCAAGACGTTATTGATTAACAACAAACAAGAGGGTCAATATGGGTTCCTAAAAACACAAGCCGTCTCTACGGCACAGCTAGAAATTTATGTTATGTTCTGGACGGCTTTTACCAAGAAACATCAACAAACCGTTGGTGTTGCCGTCGACCTAACGAAGGCGTTTGACACTGTTAACCTCGGCATATTGTCGAAGAATCTGATGAAGGCCCATGGTATACTTCTGCGACACACGGTCGCGTCGCTGTGCAGTGCGATAGCGACCGCCTGTAGCGGAACTTCAGCCCTTTAAACCTGTCGGTGTCGCAGAACGAGCGACAGTGGCAGCAATAGTCTCCGCGCGCAGCATTACCGCGCACCCCTAACGCAAGCCAGCTCCCCGTAGTGCAAAAATTAGAACGGAGGGTATTGTGAGCAAGATAGTTCATGGGGCTCACGACAGTACGCTTATCTCTGATAAAAACAAAGCATATGAACAAGGATGGGGGTAGACCAGAAATCAAAGAAATAAGACACATTTTTTATTTGAACAAACCTGATCGTTAGTGGTGACGAACCCGTCCCATAAAGACATGAACTGGGCTTTCATCATGGCAGTTGCCTCATGATCGTGCGCTTGCCGATCACGAAGAAATGAGTCTGAACGTACAAAGTATTAGGTTTCATTCACGTGAATGAATTGTTATCCCGAACTACCTAATTAGAAGTGGAACGCACTACGTTATTGCAGTGAACATAACAAAGGGGTGGGTCGTGGCCGCTAAATGACCAAGGGGCGGGCAACGCGTATAGTTCTTTCGCAAATCCTGGTCGAGCGAATGAGCGGGAAGCGACCATTTGCGACGAACCGCGCGGCGTTCGCGACACCATTGGTCAGCGCACTTTCGATAGCGAACAAGGATCTTCAGCTTCGTCCTCGTCCATTCACTAGACTATAATTGCGGAGGCGACTATACTAGCATTCAACCCTGATTTTTTAGTGGTGTGGGAAGGGGAGTGAGCGAAGAACCTACTAACAATACTAGAAATGAGGCAGTACGCAAACCGGAAGGAAGGCTGGCCGATACGAGGGTACCGCCATCTGAACCAAAATGATCAACGGTTACATTTTCTACGTGTAAATTTCTCGTCCACTTACCCGTGTTTTACTCGTTAGACACCCACAACACTAATAGTAAGTGACCATTCCAAATGAAATGTACTTTTCAAGAACCATTTTCGGACAAAAAGTCGCAGCTGCATAGACCCACTCTGAAAAAAGCTATGAGCGTTTTTAAAGCTTCGCGGCAAAGTAAGGGTACCCCCCATGAAATTTTCAGGGTGTTTTTTTTTAATTTTCCCCGGATTTTGCTAAAAACATGTATGTAGGGGTAATCTGGGGTGCTGAACACGAATATGGGGTTTGCTTGCCGAAATTTTAAGGTTTACTGTAGTTTGCGGTAGGTAACATGCCATTTAGGAGGCAAAACCTACCTCAATATTCCGATAATCGACACATGGACATCGAACTCGTATTCAGCACCCCAAATAACCCACACATAGAGACTTTGAGATAAATCTGAGACCTTGACCAAACTACCGTATACCCACCGTAATCTACCGTAAGCTGTCAAAAATCGATAAACCGACATCAGATTCGTGTTCAGCACTCCAAATAACCGCCAGAAAAATAATTTCAGCATAATCTATAGTAGCACTCCGGAAATCGTCAAAAATCGCGATTTGTCATCAAATTCTCCCCCGATGGGAATCTGTGAACGAATACAGTCAGGTTTACTATTTAAGTTCAAACCGAATTTCAGAGCGTGAAATTGCGGATCGCACGAGTTTCTTCGTAATATGTGGACTTTGAGCTTTAGATTTGACGCCTACGAAGCGTCAATGTACACGCGGAAGCGTATGCGCGTCGTCTATACCTCCGCGCTTTTCATATTTTCTCACGAACACCGCACCGCGAATACTTGAGAAGCTCAGGGTGTGTGAAAGTCGTGTCTAGGTTCTTCTTCTTCTTCTTGTCAGCCATGAACAGAGCATCGCATCCAAGGCGTAGGAAGCTAGCCACTTCACACGGTTTGTACCATAGATCTCGAGCAGATAACGTTGTAGGTCTGGCCGGACATGAAAATAGATGCAATGAATCATGTCCAGCACATTCACAATCAGGGCATCTATCAGGGACTGACTGATCAATCCGATGGGCGTAGACCTTTAGATATGTGGAGTGACCTCATCGCAGACCAGCGAGGATTGTTCGGGTGCGTCTCGGTAGATCGGCTTCGCTGTCGTCGACTCGTGGGGGTACGCCGCCATAAATTGAACTGGGCTGAGCATCAGACAGGTACTCTGCCACAAAGCGCGTATGCTCAGCCATCTGGAGTCTTCTGCGGGAGAGCTCGGATGTAGCCCAGCGTTGTTGATCGACAGCAGACAGGGAAGCATTGAGCGGCGTGCGTATGTTTCTTGATTGGGGGCCGGACGGCAGGAGATGGTAGTTTGGATGGGTCGGGCTCTTGACAATACTTATGAGAAACTGCTGAGACTGGAGCAAGCAGTGCTGTTTTACAGGGAGTAGGCCGGTTTCTTGATGGAGATGCGGAATAGGCGTCGACTTGTGACATCCAGTAATAAGCCTGAGGGCAGTATTCTGTGCTCTCTGCAACTTGCTCCCGGAGGATTAGGAGAGATGTCGGGTCCAAATAGGGGCGCCATATTCCAAGACCGGCTGGACCATGGCTCTATAAGTCGTACGTAGTACTTCTTTCGTGCCGCCCCACGAGGTTCCAGCCAAGGCGCGAAGAATGTTGTTGCGCGAGTTGGCAGTGGCAGCTCGTATACGCGTGTTCTCATGGAGTCGTGAAGAGGGGTCCAGTAAAACTCCTAATAGTCGAGGATGCTTAGACAGTGGCAGCTCGTGACCATCCCAGACGACTTTGGGATGTAGTCGATGTTCGATAGTAGCTGTTGTACATAGTGTAGCACTTGATTTGGAGGCAGAGACGGTCAGCGACTTTGATTTAAGATACACTGCCAGGGTCCGTAAGTAGCCATTCATGGCAGCAGTGGCTCGATCGATAACTGAGTCCGTGCAAACGATTGTGACGTCATCGACGTACAGGCACAGATGAATATCAGTTGGTGGCTCAGAAATATCAGACAGAAACAGCGAAAACAGGCTCGGGGATAACACCCAGCCTTGCGGGACACCGGCTTTCAAAGGGACCGAAGACGACAGATGTCCGTCGAACTTTACACGAATGGGCCGGTTCTTGACAAAGCTATTAATCCATCTTTAAGACCAACTGGGCATATCCGATTCCAGTATGGATTTCGATAGAAGTGGGATACTGACGTTATCTAACGCAGCCGTGAGATGAATAGCAACGACGAGGCTTCTACCAGCCGGAGTCTTGCGATTAAATCCAGCAATGATATGCTCGGTGACTGATGTCAGGGCAGTGATAGTCGAATGCTCCTTCTTGAAACCATGCTGGTGAATGTTGTGCTGCAACGCGTTTTGCAGGAGCGGATTGACGACTTTTTCCGCAAGCTTGGCAAGGGGGGAGAGAAGGGAAATGGGGCGATGGGAGGCAGCCTTATCCGGCGGTTAGCCTGGCTTGGCAATGGTGATGACGACAGCTTGTTTCCAGCGGGCCGGAATAACACCAGAACTGAATGACGAATGAATAAGATCAGAGAGCAGTTCGTGATAGGGATCAGGAATATGTTTGAGATGAACAGCTGAAATCCCGTCGGGTCCCTCAGCCCGCGAATTTTTCATCGATTTGATGACCTTGTCGATGGCGGAAGGAGAGATAATAGGGACATCCAGTCGCCTGAGTTTCCTGATTGCTCGCATTGTTCGTCTGTGTTGCTTATCCCGAGGCGATGACGCAGATGCAAATAGTTTGCCGGGCAGACAAGCAGCCTTGTATCCGTGCTCGAATCTTCCAGACGGAAACTCGAGCATGTTGCGATCAGTGCTCATCTTTTTGCCTGAAAGCCGCTTCAAGGTGGTCCAGGCTTTTTTGGCATCCACGGCAAAATCGATCGACTCGGTGAGCTCTTTCCAGCGTTGCTGCTTGTGTTGATTTAGCAGTGCGGTGATGTTTTCCGACAGCTGTTGTATCGTTGGATCATTGGGGTCCGATCTTCACTTGTCATCTCTCATAGTGATCAGTTCAAGCACTTCACTGGGCACGTTTGGGTGAAAAGTCTTTACACGTCCATAGCAGCTTTGGAAGCACGTCCTATGGCATCGACAATGAACTTCTCCTTGTCGTAGACTGAGCCGTTCCACGGGTAGCTGGCCACCTGGCTGAGCAACACCTCTTTGAATAGGTCCCAGTTAGCCTTACGATAATTAGAATAGGACTTACAACGAGAGCCAGAGAACGGAGCAAGCAAACTATTAAGTGACAGATCCAATGACGTAATAATGGGAAGATGATCACTGGCCAGCGCCACATCAGTAGACCAGTTACAGGAAATAGCTAGCGAAGATGATACAAACGTGATATCGGGTGAGGAGGGTCTGCCCACCGCTGGAAGACGAGTGGGAGAATCCTCATTGATGGGAACAAGATCACAATCATCAGCGAAAAGCTCAATGAGTTCACCTCTATTGTCAGGCTCTAGAGGAGAAAACCAAGAAGGAGAATGAGCATTAAAATCACCAGCTATTACAACCGAACTTGATGATAAGGCAGCATGGACATCATGTAAGTAATTTGTGGGGTCAAACGCATTGGTACAGGATGTGGTGGGGGGTATATAGACATTTAAAATATCAAGGGGGCCACTTTGTAGTACAATATGAACTCCAAGACATTCAACAACATCATCATCGGGAAGAGCAATAATGTGAGAAGGGATAGATGATTTTACAAAAGTTGAAACACCACCGCCATGGGGAGTACGTGGAATGTGATAGGATAAATAACCGGGAGACGGGGGAGGGAGGAGGAAGATGTGTTGAGCTTGGTCTCCTGCAGGAGAATGACATCAGGTTGAGTGCGATCTACATACACTGTGAGTTCAGCAATTTTGGCACGTAGGCCATTGGTATTGAATTGATAAATGCAAAGACTATGCTGAGGAACCCTAGGACGATTTATAGAGCAAGACATACAATAGTAAGCATGAGTGTAGTCAACATAGCTGAACAATCCCGAACATTTGAGGTGCACCCAGCCAAGGCAACCACCACATTGAATGCTCGCATGTTGGGCAGATAGCTCGCAGTGACAGCAGGGATACCGCGGTGCCTTCCTGCACAGTCCCGGATTCCTCTCGACGCCAGCTCGTAGAAGTAGAATACAGAGGAGTGTAGCGGCCAGCCATCTACACTCCCAATACGAAAAAACTCCACATGGAGTGATTGATGTTCGTTTGATGAGCCTCCATACGTCGACTCCACAGATCCACCACGCGTAGTTTGAACATCTTGGATTCCGTGTCTAGGTTCAATGTCCCGACTTCAGTAAACACAAGATAGCAGTCGTAGTCTACGGCCCCGTTTTGACGCCGCCCGTATATAAAGCGGAACGGCGTGGATGCTTGAGCGGCGGGTGGTGGTCATCGTGTATCCCAACCAGGGATGTGCGGAATTTTCTGCTTTCTGTTTTCTGCCCATTTTTTTCTGCTTTCTGTAAAAATAGGCAAAATTCGGCAGAAAACAGAAAAACCGTGAACCGCGATTCGTAGCAAGATTGTCCTTGCGCCCAAAGGCCGATTTCATCAAAGGTAAGCCAATAGATTGAGGGTTAATGTAACCTGGGTGTTCTACAGTTCATCCACACCAAACACTTTTACTTGCTATACTTATATCTATCCTAGCGCCTGTGGCGTGGTGGCAGGAGATAATACTCGGTCGGACTCGATCCTCGCCCAAGATCAGCTAAACCTACTATCCCTCTAAGGTCCTTGAGTTTGTACCAGATTCATGTGGGGAAGACGAACCTACTGACTGGAAAGTCGGCTCGCCAACAAGTCACTAAATAGCCCCAAAGAGCATTCAAGACTCTACGAATACGACGATGATTGCGCTGCGCAACCCAAAAGAGATTTAAGAAACCGAGCTCCTATCTTTATCTTACAGTGGTTACCGTTACCAAGAGGTTGGCCGTTGATGAATCCCTTAGAAGGTACTAGCGAGACCTAGCGAAGTTTTCGCTCAAGAAAACTTTCATGTGCGCTAGCTTCCTGAGGCAGATTATTCTGACAAAACGGCGTTGACTGCCTTCCGTCTATCCGAAAGTTGCTGTCCGTATGAACTCTCCTGAGAAGAGCAGGCTGCCACACATACATACAAACATCGGGACACAACTGCTTTAAGTATAAGGATGTGATGCAGTCAAATGGCGCGAAAATTATGTTATTGTGTACTAATAATAATGAGCAATCAATTCTACTTAACGCCCGCTATTCATAACGCACTGGCCCGGCGACCGAGTATAACTACTTGTACTCGTGGGCACAGACTATGAGTATTCCAGCGCCACCGCTTTAGTGGGGCCGAAAAAAGTTGGGCCCCAACTGTACCATACACGCCATAAGATGGCTCAGAAGCCTCTGTGTTGATGTTGTGCCACGCGGGACGATGAGAGAGTAAAGTGCTTTATTGTTTATGAGTACGCAATTTCCGGGTACGTATTTTGACTCATTGCAACGCAGAACGATGCGGAATTTTAACAAGTTGAAGCGCGATGAAATTGATGGTGGGGCTATGAAGCAGATCAAAAAACTCCCACAAGGTACAAGCGACCCCACCACGGTGGAGCGAGCGGCGTGTCAGGCCATTTATACTCGAGAGGCACAGCCGCGCGTGACTTTCGGGCACTGAGGAGTAGTGCACTGTTCAAATCAGCAGTTATCCCAAAATCAGTGCAGAAATAGGTAAACTAGGGAAGAATAAACTCGCTGTCACTGTATCTACGTAAGTCTTGCACATACATATTGAGCTCCTGATCGAGTAATCTAGCTGCTATTGTCTGAGGAAAGGATTGTTAGAGGGAAAATTGCCGTCTCCGTGCTGATAATCTGCGTTCTTTGGGAGTCTGTATTGATCACTTTGGCCAATTGTTGGATTTTCAAAATTAAGCTGAAAAACGTTTATAACCTAAAAATATACAAAAATTCAATGCTGTGGAAAAACTTATATAGTGTACTTTTTATTGAATTTTAAAAATTTTCTGTTTTCTGCCCTTTTTGGAGATTTGTGTCAAACTGGATTTTCTGTTTTCTGTTTCCAAAAAAAAATTTCCGCACATCCCTGATCCCAACCCCTGAAGAGGTGGAAGAAACGGGAGAGACGCAGTGAGTGGGCTGTCGCTAGCCCCGTGTTGCGTCCAATCAGGAACCTCGCTCCTCGTTTCCCCCCCCCCCCTCTTCAGTGGTTGGAATACACGATGGCCACAACCCTTGATCAGCGCGCCCCATTGCTTCACTTTTCGCCAAGCCGCTCGCCGGTGGAAGTGCACACTATACATTGGATTAGAGGCACAAGTTTTCGGATAATCGCATTTCGGGCTGATCCGAAAAAATGATTTTTTCGGTAATTCTGATTTCGGTTCGATTCGGATTCGGCCTTTTCCCGGTGATTCGGATACCGAATTGTCAAAATTTCGAATCATTCGGGCGGGTACAGAAATTATCCGAATCGGATCCAATGTATAGTGCACACCACGCCCAAGGCCCCTTTTATAGTTGCCCGATCGGCTGTAGCCAGCCAGAAAACAGACCGACCGATATGCACACACAAACACACATCTACACACATACATACACATACGTGCACATGCGTACACACATGCTTACACATACATAAACATATAAACACATACACAGAGAGAAAGATGGAGAGTAAAGCTAATATAGTTAACAGGACCACGAACAAAATGAATAGCTGAGAAAGGTTTCTTATCAGCGAAACACACGAAATTATCTGGGAAAGGTGAAATGGAGTGGTTACCGACGAGAAATCGATCAGTTGCGAAAGACTCAGTTGCCATAAACAATTTGAGTAGCTTTCTTTAGTCTAAACGGTATGTTACTTGCGTCGTTGTCTCAGAAGTTTTGAATCAAGTTAAATGTCACTTTAAAGTAAGTTACTTGAAGTCTTCAAGTAACTTACATTTATGTCACAAGTAACTAACTTAGTGTCGCAAGTAACATACTTCGTAAAGTCGCAAGTAACTTACTTTTATCATACAAGTAACCTACTTTAAGCATACAAGTAACTTACTTTTAGCAGACAAGTAACTTACTTGGAGCATACAAGTAACTTCCTTTTATCATACAAGTAACTTACTTTTAGCATACAAGTAACTTACCTCTAGCATACAAGTAACTTACCTTGAAGATGCAGAAATGTTACCTCAAGGCAACATTTCACTTACTCCTGAAATACATGTAACTTGTTTTAGCCTTTTCAACTAAGCTTTTTCTAGCCTTTGTCCCTAAGTAACGGGTTACTTACATTCAGGTTCCCAAAAGTTTTCCAGCGAACATGTATCTCAGCCTTGAGTCGATAATAGCATTCACATAGTAACAATAAAAACCTTAGAAAAATTTATGTAAAGAAAGTTGTAAAAACACGGAAAATCATAAAAACACAATAAAATTCATATACAACCCATATACAATACCATATTATACGCAACATAATATATACATAAATATGATATTATGTACAACACACGATATATATACGGTATTCTATGTAACAGGTATAGGTAAATCGTAGGAAGGAGAGAGCACGTCTTCGTGCATTCCAACGGCATCCTCGCTGAAAGGGTTGAATGGGCCCGGTCAGGTTACCTTAATACAACAATAACAGCAACGGAACCGCTTTGTTAAAAAATGAAATGCCTTACAAGGGAATAGCCAGACCTGGCTGCTAGAACTACCCTGAGGCCAGGTTTTTCTGGTCGACTAACTCCCGGGTAGTCATAAAAACCCTACACTACCTGCCCGAGTAATAGTAAAATGAAAAGTTATGAGCGTAGAAGTAGCGAGCTCTGTAGGTGAAATGAAATTTATCTGCCGTAGAGTGCCCTGATCGTTCAAATTATCAAAAACGTGTATTCGGGTTCAGCGCCCCAAATACCCTGAGAGAAGTGTAGTTCTGGCAGTCTGGTCACTCCTGGATAGAGAAGATTATCATTTCTCGCGGCCGTGTTGAGCCACCAGAACGGCCCATTTTTCGCCAGAATTGTGGTGCGCGAAGCGCGCGCCAGTTTTGGTTTTGAATCGGCCACGAGCGCAACCCCTTTCTCGAAATCTCGCAATCATTTTCGTGGAGGAGACTTGATATGGACGCAGGTCGCTCCTGTTCTAATTTGAAATTGATATCTTAACCTTGAAGTGTACCTCAAAAAAGGTGGGTTTACATACTAAATTAGCCGTGGAGCACGAAAACTGCTTGGGCATGCTACGGCTGTGGAGACCCCGCCTATTAGCACAGGTCGTCGGAAGTAAGTACTGAACTTGTCAGAAATCGTACTCATGATAAGTCATCGATCGATAATCAGTATTATCGATTTTCGCGCTTATTGCACAAAATGCGGCGAGAAGCGGTGATTGCTGATGGGATTGGTTTTCTCGGTTGGGGACTTTATCTCATCAGACATCGATTATTACCAATCAATAATATCGATTTTTGGCCTGCTGCACAGAATGCCGCCATGAGCGTTGATAGTTGATGGCTACGAGTCTTTTGTTTGGGAAATTCTTATCGTCACGCAATAACGAATGTTAATGATCAATCATATTGATTTTTCACATGGATTCGAATGACCGAAAATCGGAATGAAGAAATCGGAGCAGAATTTCAATTGAATGGATTAAAGGTTCCAACAGACGAGGAAGATTCGCAATATCTGAAATCGTAATGAAGAACTCAGTGCAGAATTTCAATTCAGTAAATTAGGGTTTCTAAAAGACGAGCAGGATTCGCAATAGCGGAAGTCGAAAATCGGAAACCTTTTGAAATTCGGAATTCAAGAATCGGGCCGCAAAAAAAAAACAATCGGAAGTTAGAAATGGGAAATTCGTTCACCGAAATTCTTAACCCTCCCCTGGTGGCTATGCCTACCAGGAAACGTGAGCTTATTCTTCTTTATTGAATAATTTTCATGTGAACACTATCAACCCTTTGTGAAAAGTCAAAAAGAACCTCGAGTTCGAATTCAGCGCCCAAAATAACCCCTAGGGATTTCGCGAGGAAAAGTGTAGAAATTCTAATCTCGTGGATATTTCCGTTTAATCCGCATTTTCAGAGATTTTTTTTTCAGACATTGGAAGGCCCAAAACAATCGCATTGATAGCTACATGATATTGTGTTTACCGTAACGTTAACCTACCGCAATCGACCAAAAAACTGAACAACCCTCATATTCGTGTTCAGCAACCAGAACAATCCCAAGGCGATGCTCGTAAACTAAAACAATCTTCCTAGAATGATGTTCTGAAGTTTCTTTCCTTTAATTATAGATCTGATATGTATTCAACTGGGATAGAACTTGGAGTGTTGAGAACTTCGGCCAAAACAGAATTTTGAATGGATAGGATTCAATGTCAGCATTTTGAAATTTTCGCCCCCCCCCGAAGAAAGGAGGGGGGAGTGGAGAGATCATTTAATTTTCCGCAAATTTCGGTCGCTTACGAACCATAATTCCACCGAGATTTGAAAAACGGACTGCTGAACCCCGTATCCATCTCTTATTGGAAATTGGAAGTTATTGGAAATTCAATGTAACGATTATTCAACATCATAATGCACCTTTTCAGTACCCTACACTTCAACACTGTTTTTTAATGCCCAGAATTGCACTAATACGGGAACGCAAAAGTTTTGATTTTGCAAAAAGTTTGGTGGCCGGAGGAGGGGTGTCGCACAGATTTCGGAAAATTACACAACGCCCAGCTTGACCTGACCGCGATCAATAATATCATTAATACCCTTGCGGCGTCGCGTCGAGCGCGACCTAAGCTGGCTCATGGACGACCCAGGCGGGACTACGGTGGGGTCCAGCGGGGTTGCGAACGGAAGTTCACGAATCAGAAACGAATAACTTCACAAGCATTTGAAACAATAGCTTCACATGGAGTCCTTTGAGACAACGCGCGTGAAAAAGTTGCACACACTACTCATTCTCGGACAAATCATCGCTCTGAGCGGGACCGGAGAGCGACTCGAGCGACGCGCTCCGAGCGAAAATTAGCTATCTACTCGGGCGACAGCAGCCGCTCTCCGGGCGATAGCAGTCCCGTTCGGAGCGATCTTCGGTCCCAACTGGCACTACGGTCCCTGTCCGGGCGATTCTCGAAACTTTCCTAACCGCTATTTTTCTTCATTTCCGCCTCTTTTGGAGAGGATTAAGCCTCTTAAGTAGATAAGGTATTTGTTACAGCCTGTGGGCCAGGAGGTTAGTCCTGCCACAGGCCGCAACAAGGATACCATTCCAGCATGGTCCGCTATGAGGAACTTTTCCCCACCGCGGGCCATGAAGGATCCCCTCGGCCGCCAAAAATTGTCTTCGTGAGAGTGACCCGAGTTCACCTCTCAAGAGTGGCCTCGGAAGGCCAACCACCCGTCTACACGAGACAAGCCGCCTTTTATACTCGCAGAATTGGTGGTTCTTCGAGTGATAACGTATTGTTTTCATTGAAAGATTTAGATACGTTCATAAAAAAACCGCTGAATAAAACCACCAGAGTTCGCCTTCGCGCGTCGACCATCACATCGCGTTGCAATGCAGCGCGACGCGATCGACGCGGAGCGTTCATTCGAATTTCCGCGTGAAATCCTATGTACCGCGCCACTTCCCTGTGAACACCTAGCGACGGCGCTTGATCGATACGTAGGCTAATTATAACGTCGCGTCGCGACTGAATTCTGAACGCCGCCTGAGTGGTCGCGGAAGTGGGCAGAGATTAGGGATCACAGCGTCAGTAACCACTAGAAGCGGGTTGGACTTTGAAAACGCCGCATGGATCGTTTATCGATCTTCCAAACATAATCAATGCAGTATCACGCCCGCTCACAAGTACCGCAAATCGGCGTGGGTGTTCACGCTGCAAATCATAATACTCCATATACTTCACGAATGTAAAAAACGCAACAACGAAACGAAACCAACCTGACCTTGCTTCGCATTATTTCTTGAGTTCCACAGCTGATGACTAAGACGAGCATTAGAGGTCTTCCGACTATCTCGTTCCAAACGGACGACCTAAACAAGATGCCACGTCAGGAAGCAGATATTCGGGGAAGAAATACAAAGCTATGTCCGCAACCCACATCTAAGTTTCAAGCCAAGATGGAACATCTTCTCGGAATAAATGCGGGAAAACGAGGCCGTCAATCCATTATGGGACAGAATCTGAAAATACAGATTTTCACTAAACACAGAAATCAAGATCCACGACGCAATTCTCGGGATGTCCAAGATGAATATTTCGGATTTGACTGAAAACTGATTCCCGGGGGTTACCAAGGGCCTAGAACACGAAACTGAGGTCCAATTGTCGATTTTCGGAAAATGTCAAGAAGTTTGGCACAATGACTCTCAGTGGGGAAAACTTTTGGCGCAGAATGTATACAGAATGCAGACTGTCTCTTATGAGGCACGGGTTTGCACTAATCACTGAATATAGTTGAGTCCGTGGCTTGTTTCCTCAAGAAAAAATATTAAAATTCAAACCGCGGCTGAAGCGGCGACTTAAATCTCAGCTGCGGCTGGCTGGGAATTATCAGCCAGCCGCTGGTGGATTTTAACCGCCGCGCCAGATGCGGTTTGAATTTAAATGCTTTCTTGAAGAAACAACCCACGGACCTGATCATACATTTCCTTCGAAATGGCAACTTTGATCAGAGGGAGTTTCCTTGTAAAAATTCCGAAGATCGCAGCAAACTGCGAAATCGGATGCATCACCAACACGGTTGAGCAGGCCGTTGCGCCGATTTTCGGCGTCGCTACGAACAACCCTCTCCACCGTCATTGACCGTTTTAAAAAAATGGGAAAATTTTTTACCACTCCCTCCCTCTTGAGATGAAACAGTTTTTTACCCTCTTTTGAGTGACATATGTGGAAAATTTTCAAACATGTGGTAATAAAGGAAAACTACATATCACTACCTTCCAGCTTCACAAGTGGTTTAGAGAGAACTCTCTTTTCCCTCCAAGAACTTTATGATCCCTCCACCCGATTTTCTTTTGTTCAAAAATTTACAAAATTTTTCGACCCCCGTTGCGCCCGGTCACTACCCTGATCAACGATGACCCATTGAGAGAAGGGTTCAACCAGGCTCAAGCGAAACGTGTAATTTCGCTCACAAATCTCAGTAATGACAATAATTTACCCTTCGGGATTCCAATTCGATGGTCCGCTTGGCCCTAGTTCCTGATCCTAGGAGAACTCGTACCTGCCACAAGTGCAGGCGTTCCGATATCTGCCAAATAAGCTTGCTTTGAAGTCCGACTTCTTGTGGAATACGAAGTCCCTGAGTCACCTACTCTTCCGATTTTGGGAGGGAAGGGAACCCTGGGCAGGTGTGTAGTTTAGGGTGGGTAAACCCCTCCGGCAACCCATGTTTCCTGTTAGTTTTGAACCGCTCTGTTCCTGGTACCGTCACGTAGACAGCGCAAAATTAAGAATCTTCAGAGAAAAAACTACCTGCGTGGCTATCTCTACCAGGGTTGAGCAGTCCGTTGCGCCGATTGTCGGCGCAGCTACGACCCCCAACCCGCCGACAAAAAAAATCGCAAAATTAACTAAATTTTTACGACACCCCCTCGAAATAAAAAATACTTAAGCTTTTTTGAAAGTGAAAAATTCGATCAAATCATACGAGCCCCCCAATTTTCTTTTTTTTTTCGAAAAAATTCAATTATTTTACGACCCCTCGTTGCGCCGAGTCGCAACCCTGCCCAACCTTGATCTCTACTGTTCTACCGTAGGAAGGCTTCTCCTTTCACAGTGAAAAAAATTAAATTGAAAACGCCGAAGTCCAGATGTAAACATCCAAAGCCAAGCGTTTAGAAGGGTTGGACGTTAAAAATTTCAAAAATCGGAAATTTGGGGAAGGGGGGGGGACAGCAAAAATGTTGGACTCCAAGACACCAAGTTTCTTACTTGATTGGTTTAATGTAAGTTAGAGGTGGCGCGACGATAAGAAACAAGGGAGGATAACTGATAGGGCAGGATATAACTGGTGGGAGAGGTGAAAGATGACATAATAATCGAAACACAGAGAGAAATCGTTTGAGCCCGTAATCCAACCACGCCGTAACCTGAAAGTTTTGTGTGTGAATTCTTCATATATAGGATTGCACAAAACTTCCCATTAAATGCATAAAACGCCGTTTTTCTTCTGCGTCGTAGACATTTCGCTATTCAGATGACACCAGGATTGTGTCTGCGTGCGTGGAGATTGAACAGTAGTTTTAAACAGATGCTATCTTAACGGGAGGGCGGCTACTACATATGGCGCGTTGCACTCGGCCACGTCCATTTTACCGTGCCTCACTGAATTTGAGCTCTTACCGGGGTTTCACTCTCCTGCCAAAATCAGGAGAGTCGTTGCGGCATGGAAAAATGGACGTGGTCAAGTGCGATACCACAGTCTTCCCGCAGCGATAGCACCTTTGAACATTACTGGAAAAGTGGCTCGCGCTCAATTTCGAACGAGTCGTTTATGCTACCGCCGCCGAGCGGCGCGGCGAAGTGCGATTCCATGATATTGATCGTGCGGCGCCGCATGATCAATATCATAGAATTGCACTTCGCAGCGCCGATCGGCGGCGGAAGCATAAACGACCCCAACCCACCAGAACCCTCGCACCAAGCGACGTTCTTCTCACCTTTAAAAACCGGGAGAGTTAGGAGACCGAAACCGTGAATCATTTACACAAAGTTAGCCGACTCACTTTAAGCGTTTGCTCAGGAGTTTGAGCTTGGAAGAACGCAGTTCTCACGCAGTTGTTGCGTAGTTAGTCAGTGCTTTTGCCACTTTTAAAGGTGAAGGAATGTGATTCTATGTATTCACGTGCAGTTCTACTTATGCAGCATGGAGAATTCCTTTCTGTTAAAGGCAGTGTTCACGATGAAAAAATCTCTAGTTATTTTTTTCTCACAGAACCGTTAGGTTTGGGACATACCGATGAAAATAATGAAGAGAGAATCACGAAAAACCATCGGGAAGTGGGAGAAAGTCGTGTGGGCCAGTCAACCCATTGGGACACCCCGACCACCAAACTAATCCTTTCCAAAGAAGCTTGAACACGTAAACAGCCGGTCAGCAAAGGTAGTGGCTTCGATAAATAGTAGTGGATAAGGCGGATCACATTATCACATGGAAAGACTTCATTCCTCCACATCGGTCAATCCTTACATTCTCAAAAACATGACGTCACACAAGAGGTCCTGCATAGGCGTGAAACGTGCTTTCTCATCACTTTCTGCGGTTTTTCCTGACGCTGTCATCACAGTAAGCTCTTGACCTTCCACCATATAAAAAGATGAACATCCAGGATTTATCGCGAACACTGCCTTTAAGCAAGAAAAAAAGGTAATTCTTAAGCGTGTGTTCAACTTTGAAGACATTTCAGAATTTTTGTGATAGTTAGTTCAAGCACATGCTTCAAATCTGTAGTGCTCTAGCGAGTTTGCTTAAAACATAAGCCTAGAGAAGCGCGTCAGGAATTCTGAAAGGAGCGTTCCTGCAACGAATCAGGCAAACCAATCACGAAGCTGTGTTAAAGGCATCGTTCGCGCTGAAAACCAATATCCATTTTTCAGGCTCAATTTCATGATTGAGCCCGGCACGTTAGTGAAGTTTTGCGCGTCAAAAACATGAGGTTCTGAAGTTGGAGTGGTTCAAAATGACGATCCGCCACCAATTTTCACCAACCATCTAGCACAAGGAACAGAAGCGCCACCACATGCGCGGATGATTCAGCATTTGAAATTTTTAATTCGGGAAATTCTATCATCCAAACTTGCCCAATGGATACTTTATTTTTCAGAATAAGTTCCAGTGAACAAGAGGCAACAGGAATTCACCCACCTAATAAGTTTGAAGCAAAAAACACATCCGACGTTTGCGAAAAAAACTTCAGACGTCTTGCACCAGACACACCGAAATCGACGGAGGGGTGGGAAGTGAATAATTCGAGACATTTCAAGATGAGTTTTTTCGCAAAAGTCGATGGTTTTGTGGAGCCTTTCCACTCTTATTCTGTATGTCAGAGAATTGCCTGCGCAAAAACATGAAAAAATGAGATACGGTTTTTTGCGCGTACGATGCCTTTAAGCTGGAGTCGAAACCATTTGTATCTCCATCGCGCACCTTGTCTTCCTCTTACCAAACGTACAATATCGCCGCTATCCAAGCGGAAAAAATGGGCAAAGTAGGCAACTAAAGCGTCTATCGGCTACAACTCGCCTCAAAGTGCTCCGTTTTCAATTTCGAAAACGCCGAAATGTACAGCATGTCGTGATCTAGCCAAATATGAAAGAATATTTTGCAAAATTTGGGAGCCACATTATTTTTTTTTAAGGCGAAACACATTTTCATTTTGACCATGCTGGAGATCGCGTACGGTTACTTTTGATTGAATGAGCTCGTTGTCTTGTGATAACATCAAATTCATAGGTAACTGCATCTTAAAAACGCATTTTCATAGAAAATTTCCGATCTTTTCTCATATACTTAGATAAATTGTGCCACGTTGAACATTTTGATCCTGTCGAAATTAAAAACGGAGCACTTTGAGGAGAGTTGTGGTCGAAAGACGCTTTAGTTGCCCACTTTGCCCATTTTTTCCCTTGGATAGCGGCGGTATCGTATTTTGGGTCGATTTCACTAAATCTGCTCCTAGTATATTCTTCACTTCCGCACTGCCGTTCAGTCCGCAAAGTGCGCGCTGATTGCGAAATCGTGCTGCGGCGCGGTTGCGAGTATCCTCAGACAGGGATGTGGGATCATCCGGGCGGTGGGATCACCCGTGCACCAAAGGCCAAAAGCGCCCGGGTGATCCCACATCCTTGTCTGAGGATGCTCGCAACCGCGCCGCAGCAAGATTTCGCAATCATGGTGCACTTTGCGGACTGAACGGCAGTGCGGAGGTGAACTGTACATGCCACAGTCAGTTTGGTACGTCGCGAAAGCATAAGGGACGTGACAGGCCTGAAATTGGCTCTTTAGTGCATTCACACAGAACGCGTTTTATTTTACGGCCGAATTGGAGTACGGCGCTCAAACGATTTTTCTCTGTTTCGATCAGTGTAAAGTTCATCTCCTATACGCGAAAAAGAAGAATGAAATGTATAATGATCTAGCTATGACATCTAAGACTTGTGAAAATTTTCCATGTAGAGAATCCGCTATGAAAAAGATCTATGTACATTTTCGCGCACTCAATTTTTCCATATAAAATCGTTTGTGAGTGAGAAAATCATGGGGAAATCCTGACCAGGTCAAGGATTCAGGCCAAAATAAACTTGTTTCACAACTTAGCTATTAGCCCTAAACCAGTTTAGATGACGTAGAACTTTGCCAAATTATGCAATATGAACAATGCAGGAAGGAAAGACAGCTGGGTTCTCACTCATAACCAGCAGGAGGTTTACATACATCGGTCATATGAAACGCAAGGTTTGAAACTCGTTGAAAAACACAAAATACACCACAAAAAAAGGAATGTCAACAGCAATGTATCGATTCGAAGAAACACTAACGGAGTGTGGAGTGAACGAACAAGGCAATTAGGCAGAGAAGTTCATGACAATTGAAAAAATCAAAGGCGAGTGTCCGAAATCGAAAAAAAAACACGAAATCGATCGCGCTAGGGATGGCATGTGGGCTCGGCTTGGCTGCGTATTGAAACTGCAGCATGCAGTCCAATACGCAGCCAAAATCACGGTTGAAATCCTTGGCGAAAATCAGTTACATGCGAGGTCTGAGGAGGCAATTCAAGTTACTTGTGTGATTCAGAAGTCGCAAGTAACATGAATATGTCCATGTAAGTTACTTGCGAGTCGCAAACCCGCAAGTAACTTAAAAAAATGAGATAACCCACAAGTAACTTGATTTTGGCCGGATATCTCGCAAGTAACTTGATTCGAAACTTCTGAGGTGGTCTCTTTCGAAAGACGCACTTACCATACACGCCCCGGGAACGTTGCGTCTTTCAAGCGTACAAGTAACGAGAAATGGCGTTTTCGACCCGGTAAAGACGCATGTATCTCGGAATCGGGCTGATTAGACGCAACAAGCTAGTCTGGAAAGTTCTGAATATACGGCAGCGGTCTTGCGGAACACACGTACGAGTGTCTGAGTACTAAACGACACACACCCTAAGATAGCCAATAAAATGGCTAGGATTTCTATCGAACAAAGTGGAGTTCTGAAGAGCGGTCCCTCGAGGGTTTTCGGGGGTGGGGGGGCATAACCTAGGATCAACTTAATTCCGAATTCTCACGCTTCTGGTAATGTAACCTGAGAAGATGAAAAAGACCAAAAACCATTTTTCCTGAACATGATCTGGGATTAACTTAACATATTAAACTTCACAACATCTGGACGGTAAGTACGTGCGAAGAGAGAGAGCTCAAAAAGTTTAGTACGAAGGCCGTTGAGATTGATATGTACAATGGAAAGGGGGCGATTTGAGGAAGAGGAATCAGAGTTGGTAGGTGAAGAGCATAAAACACAGCGAAAAGCAGAGTTATAATGCCTCACAGAATTGAGACCCGAACAGGAGAGATGCACCCACCTTTGGCATCCGAAGCACTGGACGCTGGTATGTCTCCTGGTAACATCCTTGCCGCACGTGGCGCATAGGTTCTTCTGAGCGGGTCCAGGATTCCTCTCCTCGCCGGCCCTTTGCAGGAGAATCCGAAGGAGAGCTGCGGCCGGCCAGCACCTCTCCCATGACAAAAACCCTCTTCGCGGAGAGGGTGACGTCGGTTTGCATAGGGGTGATCTTCTTTCCTCCACACTGCCACGGCGTGAACGTACGAAATCTCGGCAGCGACTTTAATGCCCACACCTTCTGCTCGTCCCTTGGTTCTGATGCTAGAGGAGAAGAAGTCGAAGAATGGACTGAGGAGTGCGACCTGGTCATCTTAAACGATGATCAGCCCACTCGTCTCCCTGCCAACGGCCGATCTTCTAGCCCAGACATAACTCTTATCTCGTCCAACCTTTCCAACGCTTGCTCATGGTCTACCTCAACAACATCGTCTAGTGATCATGTTCCCGTCTTTGTGCACATCGATCTCTCAAATTCTCTTGCTCCTTATTCTGGTGTTCGTCAACATTCTTATCTCAATTTAGGCCAAGCAGACTGGTGCCTGTTCAGTGAGGTTGCGCTACGCCTAGCGGCTGATTACCCGTGGAATGGCAATGTGCACCAGAAGGAGCATCACTTATCTGATGCAATTCGCAGGGCCATGAAGGCGGCTATCCCTGTTGGCCGAGTTAAGACGTTCTATCCAAACGTCACCAGAGAAATTCTTCAGAAAATCAGGACTAGAGATGCCAGAAGAGCAGTTGACCATCTAGACCCTGTCGTCGCTCAGCTGGATGGTGAGATCAGAAAAGATCTCGACCAGCACAAGAAAGAACAGTGGGAAAAATTCACAGAACAGTTGAATTTCAAGACGGACAGTGGAGCTACTTGGAAGGTGCTTCGGAAACTATCGGGAAAGAGCTCGCCAGCCACCGTCTCCACTACCGGGTAATAACGTTTTCAATTCAGGAAAGTTTTCAATTCAGGAAAGGTTTCAATTCAGAGGGTCCGCAGAACAGAGTAACGGTTAGAGAGCTGTGCCGCCTCCCGCTGGTGAGCACGGCCGATGCGTTAACCTCTGGCGCACGTAGAGAAGATTATAAAGGACATGCGGAACTCCAAAGCTGTCGGTCCGGACGGCATTTGTCCTGCTGTACTGAAGAAACTCCCGACTGAGATCCTTCCGCTCATCGTTGATATGATTAACACTTCGTTTAGCTCTTGCACTATTCCGCAAAACTGGAAGACAGCCAACGTCATCCCGTTGCCCAAGCCTGGCAAACCTCAGTCATCAGTAAAGAGATATCGTCCCATTAGCTTGATGTCACCTTTCGCCAAGGTGGCCGAAAAGCTCATTGTCAAGGATCTAGCGGAGCACAACGAGAAGCAGTTGTTTCAACATGGGTTCAGGAGGCTACATTCCACAACTACGGCGTTGCTAGAAATTACCAGCTATGCTATCGACGGGTTCAACTTTAACAAGCCATTGAGAACTGTAGCTGTTGCGTTGGATCTCACCAAGGCATTTGATACGGTTAACCTTGGAGTCCTGTCAAGCAACATTCTGGAGTCGTCAATACCACCTTGGCAGAAGCGCTGGATATCGGCCTTTATTAAAGGTCGGCGGGCAAGAGTCATGTTTCAGAACCATGTCTCCAACAGTATTCCTATGGCAGCTGGAGTCCCTCAGGGCGGAGTTCTATCGCCAGCCCTCTTCAATCTGTACCTCGAAGATATGCCTGAGCCTCCACAGGACATCAAGGTCGTCGCGTATGCCGATGACATAACAATCATGTGTCGAGATCGGGACTTACAGGTGGCCGCCAATAAGATCAACGAGTACCTGATCACACTGAAGAGCTTTTTCGACCGCAAGATGCTAAGTATCTCTGCAGCCAAGTCGTCAGTGTCCGTTCTCACGACGGACCCATCCGAGCACAGCGCTCATCCGGATGTCGTGTGGGATGGAGACCGTTTGCCTGCTGCTCGCTTTCCAAAGCTGCTCGGTCTTGTGCTCGATCCGTCACTCAAGTTTCATAACAATACCGAGCAGAAGCAGGCAGTCGTTAAAGCTAAGCTCAACGTTCTCAGGGCCCTGGGCGGTACTTCGTGGGGTAGCAGCAAGGAGACTATACTCACAACGTATAAGGCAATTCTGCAGCCCGCCCTGGAGTACGCCGCACCGGTTTGGCAGCATCTCGTCTCAGAATCCTCCTGGACAAAGATGCAACGAGTGCAAAATGCTGCTCTCCGTATCGCCACCGGATGTGATAGGAGTTCCCCAATCGAGCACCTGCATGCTGAGACCCGTCTATTACCAGTGAAGGAGCACTGTCAGCTCCAGGCCCAGCAATTCCGCATTAACATTATAAAGCAACCAAATCACCCGTCGTGGAGAGTGCTAAACCCCGTGAGAGAGAGAAGTATAAGAAAGCCTTTCGCCGATGCTCCAAACAAAGTCAATTTGCAAAGATGGCACGACTCACAGCAAGAACGACTCCGTCTTTTGCGCGAGGAGCACACCAAGTTCGTACGGTGTCATCTTGTGAAGGTGGCCATAAATCCTATACTAGGAGATATACCGCCCCCCCGTCTGCACCTCAGAGTCTCAACTCGGAAGAAGGGCGAGATGCACGCTCGCATCATTACGCTGTGGTCACTCTACAATGCTAATGTCTTATGTCAGCAAGATTGACAGCAGCAAATCTGATGTGTGCCCGGACTGCGGTATCGTCGGCCATGATACCGCACATTTATTCAACTGTCCGGAGAGACCTACCACGCTGACACCAATGGACCTATGGACGAATCCACTACTGGTCGCCCAGTTCCTCCGCCTATGACAAAACCCTCTATGTGGCTGCAAAGAAGAAGAAGAAGAACTTCACAACAAGCTGCTCGTTTTTGAGACACGTGGAACATGTGAAATACGTGAAACTCACGTGAAATAAAAACGCAATGCTGAAACACACCAATCTCGTCGATGAATATAATCGTCGGCTGAAATTTCTGAGCAACGGAGAACACAGCAGCAGCAAGCTTCTGGGATTCGCCGTACCACTTGTCCGTAAGATTCGAAACTTGCAAATTGATGAACCTAAGAAACAATATCTCACAGCATATCCGAGACAGAAAAATTGGGGTTTCAAGGGCAGAGGGCATGTAACATGAATTATTTGACTTAGAAAGCAAAACAAGTCCAAGGTAAAGAGATAAGGTGAAGTGAGAATGTAATTGCAGTCAGTTTTTTCGAACAAGAATGTTTGCCATATTTCTTCAGTTTCTTCGTCAAGATAACTGTCGCTAACAGGTGCATTCTGGAGTAAATTTTGAATAAATTTTATGAAGAAATTATTGTCGAGCGAAATAGATCCGAAAGTTACCTGCAACCTGCGGCACGGGCGACTGCTTTTGCCAACAGAGTTTTTCCACATCCTGGTGGGCCATAAAGGAGGATACCTAGACCAATACCTTTCTGAGCGGAACCGTATAAAAAACTAGTCTTCGAGATAAAACGAACAATAGAAACCGAAAATCAACCTTTTGGAGGACAGAGAAGTGGGGAATCGGCTTCAGAAGCAATCTGGAGAGGGAGTATAACACGGTCCTTCATCTCCGCAATCAACTCGTCACATCCACCTGAAAAAAAAACAGATTTATATGATCAGACAGAAAACCACACTGCTAACTAGGGAACCTTGCTACCCATGTATCGGCTTTTGAAAATCTGTCAGTGTTTCTTGGTCAACTCGGACACGCTCCTTCCGATTCTGTCATTGGATTTTGCCACGGATCTCAAGTTAACAAGTTATTACTCGTTAAAGTTACTACCTTGTAATCTGCTATTTCGCTATCAATTTAAGGGTTGTTTCAGCAATTCATGCAATATTAGTAGGTATATTTATGTTGAGCACACCATATCCAGCAAGAAACAACTCTGAAGTGGAGGTCTGTGCTAATGGCGATGATTCAGCTGCCGAGATGTCGTACGTTCATGCCGCGGCAGTGTGGAGGAAAGAAGATCACCTCTGTGCAAATCGACGTCATCCCCTCCGCGAAGAGGGTTTTTGTCATGGGAGAGCTGCTGGCCGGCCGCGTCTCTCGTCTCGGATTCTCCTGCTAAGGGCCGGCGTGGGAAGGAATCCTGGACCAGCTCAGAAGTACCCATGCGCCACATGACGCAAGGATGTCACATGGATGAAAACAAGCGTCCAGTGCTTCGGATGCCAAAGGTGGGTGCATCTCTCCTGTTCGGGTCTCAGTTCTGTAAGGCATCATAACTCTGCTTTTCGCTGTGTTCTATGCTCCTCACCTTCCAACTCTGATTCCTCTACTTCCAGTCGCCCCCTTTCTATTATACATATGAATCTCAATGGCCTTCGTGGCAAACTATCTGAGCTCTCCCTCTTTGCTCGTACTCACCATCCAGATGTTATCATGGTTCAGGAAACCAAACTCTCCCCATCCCCTAACCATCCTCATCCTAATATTCCAGGCTACACATCTTTATCTACACATCTTTTCAACATCTATATTCCCCCCCCCACCACCTCATGCCCCTAATCCTATAATCCTATTCCACTACTTACGCAGCTTAACGACTGCTCTCTCTCATCCTCGTCTGGTTTCGCGGGCGATTTCAAAGCTCACACCTTTTGCTCGTCTCTTGGTCCCGATGCTAGAGGAAATGACGTCGAAGAGTGGGCGGAGGAGTGCGACCTGGTCATACTAAATGATGATCAGCTCACTCGTCTCCAGGGGTGAGCGGAATTTTCTGTTTTTTGGCCATTTTCCCTTCTGTTTTCTGTTTTTTGAAAAATTGTCTAAAACCAGGAAAAAATCAGAAAAATCATTAACCAATGTTTTTCCATTGACAAGTCGCAGTGACTTGCAAGAGTTACCACGTTTGTGACGGAAAGCCTATAGGTACTTCCACAGTCACAAGCCATGGAGGATAAGATGTGTTTCATCAGGACGTGGTGGTTGACGGTCATGATGTAGAAGCGTTTTTAGGATTCTTCCTACCGATATGTCGGAACGAACTCGTAACGAAAGGCATTGTTACCATGTTTCATGCCGAGTCTAATATTTTCTTGATTGAGATACATTTTCTAACGTTGCTATGTCCTGGTACATTTGATTGTGTCCATCAAGTGTTTACTCTAGTACTAGATACTCGTTCGGGAGAAGCACTTTATAGATGCCCGGAATTCGCTAATTTCACTTATAATCTTCACACCATGCATCCTAGGCAAAGCACGCCTTAAACTGCGAAGGATGTTCTCATTTGGAATTCAATCCTTAGGGAGAAAAACTCGTTGGCGTATTCAATTTTTTTTCGAAAATGACTCAGGCGCCTGTAGAGTAATGGCAGGAAGCGTTTTTGAATGCTCTGCTGAAAATTCGCGACTTGCTTCGACCAAAATGACTTCTAATTCATGTGCAGGTGAATTTGAAGTCTGAAATCGTCACGCTAGCATCACCTCAAAGCCGAAAATGTATCGCGAGAAGCTGAGATTGAAGAGCGCTCGTCGCGTATCACGCCATAATAGCACACCCCACATAACGATCGCCTTTAACTTCATCACATTTTCACCAGCCCCTATTAAGCTGACGTACTACTCTACGGGTGAGAGTTTTGGCCACGCAATAGCCGATAAATAGCCACAAAATGCCTCTCCGCGTAATAGCTGAGAATTAGTCGGAAAATACAATACCGCCACTATTCAAGGGTAAAAAATGGGGGAAATGGGCCTAGTGGCCAACTGAAGCGTATTTTGATCACACCTCGCCTCAAGGTGCTCTGTTTTCAATTTTGAAAAGATCAAAATGATCACCGTGCCACAATCTATCCAACTGTATAATACAGTGCGTTCGGAAATGATAGGGACACCTCTAAAAAATGAGATTTTCAAGAAATTTCTGGGAACGGTGATGAATACTGTTCATCAATGAATTCAGCGTGATAAAAAACCTCTGTTCGCAACTTCCTTGAAACCGTGCCTAATTTCATAAGATTTTGCCTTTAAATTAAGACAATTTCACCATTCGGAAGTGATAGGAACACCCTGCAGAAAATGGAATTTTTCACTTCGAACAAAATTTCCAGTCACAAGTTCACTACATGAACGCAACACGAGGACACCCAACATCTTTATTCCAATAATGCGCCTACTGTTTCCGGACAAGCCCAAATACGTGCCCTCAACGCTGCCGGGCTGAGCCGACGTCGAATTGCCTCCCAGCTCGGACATTCCCCCAACTGCATCAGCCAGTTCCTACGAGATCCAGACTCCTACGGCTTGGCGAAGAGTCCTGGACGCCCAAGAAAGGTCAGCGGCAGGGATGCACGGAGGATAAGCCGACTGCTCAAACAGTAGTCTGTCTCTCAACCAAGTGAGGGCTCAGTTGTCGCTCAATGTGTCGAAGACTACTGTTTGGAGCGTCGTAAAAGAAGACGAAAACATCGTCCGACAAGTGATGAAGAAGGCTCCATCACTCTCAGAAGCCCACAAAGGAGCTCGACTCCGGTTTGCAAGGAACAACATGGCAACAGACTGGTCAAAGGTAAGGGATTCTCTAAAAACCCGAAAAAATTTAAAAAGATAAAGGCGATATGTTCCAGGTAATTTTCTCCGACGAAAAGAAGTTTAACCTTGTGTCGGACGGATTCGGAGGAGTATCAAGAAACATTGCGAGCGCATCTTCTGCAGTTCTTCACTGGAAACAGGCGTCAACGCTACATTTTCCAGCAAGATAAAGCTGCGGTCCATGTCTCCAGGTCCACATGGACGTGGCTTCAACAAAACCGAGTTCGCTTGATGGAATGGCCCGCGTGTAGTCCTGACTGCAACCCGATAGAGAATATCTGGGGCATAATTGTGCGCCTGATTTACGCGAATAGCAAGCAGTATGGGACCGTAGACGAGCTAAAGGCCGCTGTACTCGAAGCCTGGAGAAATTAGGATAAAAATGTGATATCCAATTTGATCACTTCTATGCCGAATAGAATTTTCGAATTAATTTCCAACTCTGGAGGTGCGATATCATATTAGATTTCATGTATGTGTATGTTTTGTTCATTCCTTGTTGGATAATTTTTGTTTTTTGATAGTGTCCCTATCATTTCCGAACGGCGAATAATGTGACAA
Source organism: Aplectana chamaeleonis (assembly GCA_029168955.1). Lineage (NCBI taxonomy): Eukaryota > Metazoa > Nematoda > Chromadorea > Rhabditida > Cosmocercidae > Aplectana > Aplectana chamaeleonis. Next base: position 2,135,427 of record JAPDOI010000081.1, on the reverse strand, counting down.
TTTAAAATAAAATATCACAATATTATGCTATTGTTATAGAAACAAGTGAACAGAGGTTATTTCCCTTGCTGAATTCATTTATGAGCATTACTGAACGCCGCACTCAATTTAGACATAAAGACTGTGGTTTTCAGGGGTGTCCCTATCATTTCCGAACGCACTGTATGAGTAAGAAATTTATTGATGTAACCGCTTTTTAAGGTGTAGTTGGTTATGAATATGATGATTTCCCAAGATAATGAACAAGGTCGGCGAAAAACAACCGTACTCGTTCTCAGAACTGTCAAAATGAAAATGCATTTCACCTTGGAAAATGATGTTCCTCCCGGATTTCGCGGAAGATTTTTACATTATTGACTGGAGAACGACATGCTGTACATTTCGGGGTTTTCAAAATTCAAAACGCAAGCGAGTTGCGGTTGAAAGA
>JAPDOI010000081.1:1820000-2130000 GCA_029168955.1 Aplectana chamaeleonis | reverse complement strand
CTGTTCTGTTGAACTTCACTGCGAGGATTCATAAGAGGAAGCGAGGGGCTCAGCCTCTCCAGAGGATTGACATGACAAGTCTCAGAGATGAAGAGTGCAGAAGGAATTTCCGACAACGCGTTTCTATTCACATCGGAGTACGGACTAAGAAGAAACTTTGCGACGCGGATTCTTTTGTCAAATGCATCCAGGACGCTTCGAAAGAGGCACTCCCGGTTGTACAGCCTAAGAAGAAGTTCGCCTACGTCTCAGAAGAAACAACATCTACCTACAACAGAGTTTGTGCTCTCCGAACTGCAGGAAACTTCGTGGAGGAGAAGCGTCTGAGGAGGAAGTTGCGTCGGCAGCTTAAAAGTGACCGCGAACGAGAGTGGACGTGTAGAGCTAAGGAGTTCGAGAAGGCTTGGGAGGAGAAGAATCCGAGGAAAGCCTACACGTTGCTGCGACAGTATAGCGGGAAGATGAAGAGATGTTCTCCTGTCTTGAACACTACCAATGGAGTTGCAGTTGGTGATGCGACGCTGCCAATATGGAAGGATTACTTCAGTTCACTACTGAATCGTCCAGCGCCATCAGTACCTGAGCTCCCGCATGTTCAGAGAGCACATTACGATGTCAGTGAGGAACCGCCGACTGAGTCTGAAGTTTTGGATTGTGTCCGGAAAATGAAGAATGGAAAGGCAGGTGGAGATGACAACATCACTGCTGAAATGCTGAAAGCTCTTCTTCCGTCTGGGATTCGTGAAATGACCAACACCATCCGTGCCATATGGATGAGCGAAAGGATACCCGATTCGTGGAGACATGCGATCATCGTACCTCTTCACAAGAAGCTATCCGTCACGGATCCTAAGAACTACAGAGGAATCTCTCTACTTCGTGTCATGTACAAGGTTTTAGAACGTATCATTCTCGAGCGACTTATCAAATATCGTGAAGGAACGACCAGAGATGAGCAAGCCGGTTTTCGACCTGGAAGATCGACCATCGACCAAGTGTTCGTCGTGAGAAGAGTAATTGAATCGTGGCAGCGGTTTTCGAAGCCATTACAGCTTGCTTTTTTGGACTTTGAAGCCGCGTTCGACTCTCCTCATCGTGATCGATTGCTCAATGCTCTGCGAGCAGATGGAGTCCCGGAAAAGTATGTTCGGTTAATCGAGGACATGAACAAAGGAACAACAGCAGCAGTTCGTACACCTGTCGGATTTACGTCAGCTTTCGAGGTGAAAACAGGAGTAAGGCAAGGGAGCCGTTGCAGGACCTTTTCTTTTCAACTTCGCCGTTGATGACATCATGCGTAGAGTTGCAGAACAGTTTCCTGCGGATGTGATCCTAACACCATCAGGACGCTCCCTTGTCGACCTGGAGTACGCCGACGACATTGTGTTATTCGCTGAAAACAACGCAAAACTGCAAAGGATTGTGAACCTCGTTTCGAAGTATGCCGCAGCCTATGGACTTCGTCTTCGTCCCGACAAATGCAAGCAGATGTGGGTCTCTCAGAGGCCTTCAACTGGAGTTTGTGTGGACGGACAACGTATCGAACTGGTGGACGATTTCTGTTATTTGGGCTGTTTGCTGAAGAACGATGGTAGTTTTGCAGCGGATATTCGACAACGATGTGCGAAAAGCTACGTCTGCATTCAATTCTCTAACCAAGTGTTTGTGGTCTACCACCATCGCGAAGGAAGTCAAGTTGCGCGTCTACCTATCCGCTATTCGCCCTATCATGATGTACGGATCGGAGACGTGGGCAGCACCGAAAACGCAGATGGAAAGGTTGGATTGCACGGAGAGGAAGCTTTTTAGGCGTTTGCTTGGATATTTCTGGCCGCGTGTATGCCATAACGAAGACCTTTACAAGGAAATCGACGCAGTACATCAACGCTTGACACGAGGAGGTGCCAGCATCTCCTAACGCCATCTCAAGCAGCAATGGAAAGTCGACTTCGACTGCTCGGGCATATACTAAGAAGAACGCCGGATCGTCTCGTACAACACGCTTTAAAAATGCTTCCAAATCCTGTCTGGAAACGGCCACCTGGGCGTAGGCGAAAGTTCTGGACGGATGTGGTTAAAGAGGATTTAAAGTCACTCGGCATCGAAAGACAGTTCAGGCGCGATGTTTCGTTTCGCAGGAAATGGAATAGTGACAGCTGGATGGAATGTGTTCAAATTGTGGCTGAAGACCGTGAAAAATGGACACGGCTGACTACTAGGACGGCACACCTCGGTGAAGATGCGGAATGACCGCGTCAGGCGAAAGCCAACCGATTAAGTCAAGTAAGTCATGTGTGTGTATGTGTGTATATGTGTGTATGTGTGTATGTGTGTATGTGTATGTGTATGTGTATGTGTGTGTATGTGTGTGTATGTGTGTATGTGGGTATGCAGACTGCGCACGCGCATCATTAAAGATGCAGCATCATCGCGCACGCGCGCACGCGATCGCACGCGCATCGTGCAAGATCGCACTTGATCACAGCACACGCAGTATCGTGCACGACATCGCAGCACAGTGGCATAGAGACACGCAGTACATCGTGCAGACTGTATCAGCAAGATCGCAAGATCAGGCATCGCGCATTCGCGGCAGACATGTGCAGACAAAGACAGGCAGACCATCCGCATCGCAGATTACGTGCAGATCGCGCAGACACGCGGCAGGCAGATCGTGCGGCAGACATCGCAGGTGTCATCGCGGCAGACACGCGATTGTGCAGACATGGCAGACAGGCAGACATGTGCAGACGCGCGGGGACACAGACACATCGTTTCCGGCAGACACAGGCAGCAGATCAGGCATGGTAGACAGGCAGTGTACATCGTGCAGATCGCGCGTGAAGCATCGTGGCAGCAGACGCGCAGACCGCAGACAGGCAGAGCCGCGGCAGACAGGCGCAGACAGCGCGCACGCGTAGACAGACCGCATCGCACGCGCGTGGGACGCAGACCGCGGTGCATCGCGCAGACGCGCGCACGCGCGTATCGCAGTGCACGCGCGCGATATCGCGCGCACGTGCGAGACGTACAGACGGCAGATCGTGGTATAAGACATCGTAACCACGACGCATCAGCGCATAACGTGCGCACAAAAACATCGGCGTAAGATCGTGCACTTGACGCGGTCCAGTGTGCACGCATGGCAGTACGTATGGCAGATCAAGACAGGCAGACTGGTATCGTGGTAGGCAGCGTCCATGACTGTGGTATAAGGATCAGGTAGACAGGTACAGATTGTGGTGGCAGACGCGGCAGATCAGGCAGACGTGTGCATCGCAGACGTAGACAGATCGTGGCGGTGGTGGAGGCGAAGTGGACGGTGGCGGCGTGCGCACGCATCGCACGCGCATGCGTGGCAGACGCGCAGATCAGGTGACCGGTGAGGCAGACGTAGCGCGAATAATAACTCTATATATGAAAGCATGTGTATGAAGATTGTATACCGTAGATTGCAGGAGGTATTCGCGCAAGATCGCATATATATATATATATATATATATATATATATATATGGTATATATATAGGTATATATATATAAGGTATGGCAGGTGGTGGCAGGTGGTGGCAGGCAAGCGCAGGCAGGCAGGTAAGGCAGGCAGGGCAGGCGCAGGCGGCGCGTGGTGACCGCACGTGCACCGTGGCGGTGCGCGCAGGCGTGGCGCGCGCAGGCGCGCAGCGCGCGCGCAGGCAGGCAGGTATGCGCAGGCGCGCGCGCGCAGGCGCGCAGGCAGGCAGGCAGGCGCGCGCGGCGTGCGCGGCGCAGGCGTGGTGGTGGCAGGCAGGTGCGACAGGTGGTGCGCGCGTGCGCATTGCAGCGCATGTGGCAGGTGTGTGTGTGTGTGTGTGTGTGTGCAGGTGGCAGGTGGCAGGCAGGCAAGTGGCAGGCGGTGATCAACAGGGTGTCAATTTTTAACGACGGGTGGCGATGACTAATTTCCGTTCATTGTCACACGCACACACACACATACACAGACGGTCACACAAACCAAGCAGCGTATAGTTAGTAGGACAGTTATGATGGTGTTCAAAATTACACTGTCTCTTAACTTGAAAAAAGTTGAAATGCTAAGAGTTTTTTTCTGAAAATATTTCTGTTTTCTGGCCATTTTGGAATTTCTGATTTCTGTTTTCTGGCAAACTCGATTTTCTGTTTTCTGAATTTTTTTTCAAAATTTCCGCACACCCCTGCTCGTCTCCCTACCAACGGCCGATCTTCTAGACCAGAAATAACTCTTGTCTCTTCCAACCTTTCAAACGCTTGCTCAAGGTCTACCTCAACAACATTGTCTAGTGATCATGTTCCCATCTTCGTGCACTTAGATCTCTCAAATTCTCTCGCTCCTTATTCTGGTGTTCGACAAAGTTCTCATCTTAATTTAGGCCAAGCAGACTGGTGCCTGTTCAGGAAGCTTGCGCTACGCCTAGCGGCTGATTATCCGTGGAATAGCAATGTGCACCAAAAGGAGCAGCGCTTGTCTGATGCAGTCCGCAAGGACATGAAGGCGGCTCTTCCTGTTGGTCGCGTTAAAACGTTCTATCCTATCGTCACCAGAGAAGTTCTCCAAAAAATAAGGACTAGAGATACCAGGAGAGCAGCCGACCATCTAGACCCTGTCATTGCTCAACTAGATGACGAGATCAGAAAAGATCTGGACAGTCACAAGAAAGAAGAATGGGGAAAGTTCACAGGACAGTGGGATTTCAAGACGGACAGTGCAGCTACTTGGAAGGTACTTCGGAAGCTCTCAGGAAAAAGCTCGCTAGCCACCATCTCCACTATAGAGTTTGGTAATAACGTTTTCAAGTTCGGAAAAGAAGCCGCCTATTCTCTTGGGAAGGTTTCTTCATCACGAGTACCAAGCGAGGTCTGCAGAACAGAGTAACGGTTAGAGAGCTGTGCCGCCTCCCGCTGATGAGCACGGCAGATGCGTACACTGTGGCGCACGTAAAGAAGATAATAAAGGAACTCCAAAGCTGTCGGTCAGGACCGCATTTGTCCTGCTGTACTGAAGAAGCTTCCGACTGATACCCTTCCTCTCGTCGTTGACATGATTAATACTTCGTTCAGCCCGTGCACCATCCCGCAAAACTGGAAGACAGCCAACGTCATCCCGTTGCCAAAGCCGGGCAAACCTCAGTCATCAGTAAAGGGATATCGACCCCATTAGCTTGATGTCACCTTTCGCTAAGGTAGCCGAAAAGCTCATTATCAAGGATCTAGCGGAGCACAACGAGAAGCAGTTGTTTCAACATGGGTTCAGGAGGCTACATTCCACAACAACGGCTTTGCTAGAAATTACCAGCTATGCTATTGACGGGTTCGACGCTAAGAAGCCATTAGAACTGTAGCTGTCGCATTGGATCTCACTAAGGCTTTCGACACGGTGAACCTTGAAGTTCTATCGAGAAACTTATTGGAGTCATCAATACCACCGTGGCAGAAGCGATGGATATCGGCCTTTATTAAAGGTCGGCGAGCAAGAGTCCTGTTCCAGAACCATGTCTCCAACAGCATTCCTGTAGCAGCTGGAGTCCCTTAGGGCGGTGTTTTATCACCAGCTCTCTTTAGTCTATACCTCAAAGATATGCCTGAGCCTCCGCAGGATATCAAGATTGTCGCGTACGCCGATGACATAACAATGTGTCGAGACCGGGACATAGAGGTCGCCGCCACCAAGATCAACGAATACCTGAAGATGCTGAAGAGGTTTTTCGACTAGAAGATGCTAAAGATCTCCGCATCTAAGTCGTCAGTAACCGTTCTCACAACGGACCCTTCCGAACACAGCGCTCACCCGCACGTAGAGTGGGATGGAGATCGTCTGCCTCAAGCTCGATTCCCAAAACTGTTCGGTCTTGGGCTCGATCCGTCGCTTAAGTTTCATAAAAATACCGAGCAGAAGCAAGCAATCGTTAAAGCTAAGCTCAACGTTATCAGGGCCCTGGGCGGCACTTCATGGGGTAGCAGCAAAGACACAATACTCCCAACGTATAGGGCGATTCTTCAGCCTGCCATGGAATACGCCGCACCGGTTTGGCAGCATCTAGTTTCAGAATCTTCTTGGACTAAGATGCAACGCCTACAGAATGCCGCTCTTCGCCTTGCCAGCGGATGTGCAAGGAGTTCCCTATTCGAGCACCCGCTTGCAGAAACCCGTCTATTACCAGTGAAGGAGCAGTGTCAGCTCCAAGCCCAACAGTTCCGTATCAATATTATTAAATAACCGAACCATCCGTCTTGGAGAGTGCTCAACCCCGTTAGAGAGAGAGAGAGAGAGATAGACAAAAGGAAGCCATTCGCCGATGCTCCAAACAAAGTTAACTTGCAAAGATGGCACGAATCACAGAAAGAACGACTCCGTCTTCTGCGCAAAGAGCACAACAAGTTCGTACGGGGTCACCTTGAGAAGGCGGCGGTGAATCCTTTACTAGGAGAAGTACCGCCCCCAGTCTTCACGTCCGAGTCTCAACTCGGAAGAAAGGCTAGATGCACACTCGCATCGCTACGCTGCGGTCACTCTACAATGCTCATGTCTTACGTCAGCAAGATTGACAGCAGCAACTCTGATGTTTGCCCGGACTGCGGTTCCATCGGCCATAACACTGCACATTTATTTAAAGGCAGCCAGCGTTCACGATGATCATCCTCGTTGACTTTGCAAGTGAAATGATAGGCGAGAAGGATCCTAGGCTCCCAGTGTCGAAAGAACGGTAGAAAACAAGCCAGGAGCGGCAAAAAACGGCTGCAAACAAGCGTTTTAGTGCCCCAGACACGTCTGGTGCCCCAGATCCGCCCCTCGGAAGGAACAAATGAAGATTCAGATTACAGGAATGATCAAGTGAAGGAAGTGCTGATAAGTGAGCTGATCGCTTCATTTCACTGATAGGTATCATCCTTCTAGCGGTCAATTCCTCCACGCTCAAAAATCAACGTAAACAAGAGAGGGCCTGATTTTGCTCAAGAACACGTCTTTCGTGTCCTTTTTAAGCATGCCTTGCTATAAAGGGCACGAGACCTTCCGTAAACCGTGGAGATATCGGAAGTGAAATTTATCGTGAAAACTGCCTTTAACTGCCCGGTGAGACCAACAACGTTGACCACAATGGACCTAACGACGAATCCAGTACTGGTCGCCCAGTTCCTTCTCCTATGACAAAACCCTCTACGTGTCTGCAAAGAAGTAGATGAAGGCGATGATTCATTGCCTCGAAGTCTTCACCGCTATTTCGCCCCACGCCGCCGTCAACGGATGGAGCAGTACATAGGGAGCGGAGGTCATAGGCATACGGTCAGGGGTTCGATCACTTACGATATGCTCGGTAGCTTTTGCAAAAATGGATATAACAATGTTTTTCTATGACTGGGCTTTCAAAAAAATTTATTTGTTTCATTTTTGCAGCGTTCTTCAGTGATCAGAACATTAAAAAATTGAGTACTTTTCAAAGTTTTTTGTGTTATATCCAACCATACTTAAGGTTGTTATACTATCAGTACTTTATTTCTAGAGCCCTTAATTGACATATATCTTTTTGAGGTTATATAGCAAGTTAACCGCATGTTTTGTGCTCCTCGGTTCGCCAACTTTCTGAAGTGCTCGTAGCGCAACGCGGGACGTTGACCACCTTCCCGGATCCTTTATCAGACCGGCAGATTACCTTTTCGAGCTTGAGGCTGTCGACTGCTGTGAAAGGGATTGCCAGGAACCAGCCTGCATCAACTGTGCAATGTGTATCTCATATCTGTTTCGTTCACTTCTTTGAAATATGTCAGCAGCGCTGAATAGAAAACTCATCTTGAAATTTGTATACTGTTGCTATATGAAGGTTATCACCGAGGCTATCTCGAGCAGTTTTCGTTGAATCGATGTTTGGATCGAGAAGAAGGATTTTTTTGGGGTCGGCTCTCAAGCGAGATTGCCCTGGTTCGATTCCGAGAAAAAAAAATTTGCTACTTTTTTTCATGGGGACGAAAATTGTTTTAGGTATTTTGGGCCGAAAATGTTTTCAGTGTCTTCCTTAACAAGAAAAAGTAGCCCTATAAGGTGTTTCGAGTTTTTTTTAGAAGATTTTTTGAATGTTCGAAAATGCAACATTTCATCAAGCATTCCCAACACGAGCGTTCGCCAAGCCCTGCCCATTTTTGTTACAAGGACTGCCGCGCTCAGATTCTGTTGGCTTTAATACCATTTATGTTCCTGTCACTGTTGTTCTACTGCTCAAATCACAAAGCACTTGCTCGATACAAGATAATTACAAAAAATTGTGAATTACAACGTCGTAGTTTTAACCAGTAATAACTTGTTAACTTGAGGTCCGTAGCAAAATCCAAGGACAAATTCGGAAAGAGCTTATCCGAGTTGACCAAGAAACATTCACAGTCTCTCAAAAGCCCATACATGGCTAGCGGGGTTCCCTAGTAAGGCGAATATTTAGTTCGCCATTGCTAACATTGGCTGTCATGCTACGGTCGCCATTTTTCCGTGGGAACGTTCCAAGGACATTCTCATAGCTAAAGATTTCGTAGCAATGAAAAGCAAACTGATCCACGAGACTCTACCACGCCTACTTTTGTCCTCCCACGGCGTTGTTTTGTCCCCAGCAATTTACAACCAGTCCCTTAACGTAATTTGCTAGAACTCGTTCCCGACCCTTGGCTAAACTTCTACAAAATACTAAGCACACGAGGGTCAGGCGGGGCGTTGCGTAACTTTTCGAAATAGGAAAATTTTCGAAATAGCAACCCCCACCCTCGAAAGTCTTTTTCCAAAATTCAAAATTTTTGCTACCCCCACCGAAACACGACTTATTCACGATATCGAAATACACCCATCGTCCGGAAAACCAAAATAATCAATATATTTGATTACTAAAACAGTCGGACGCCGGAAATTGGTTCAGAAATCAGGCTCAAGCGCCCGAAGTCTGAGCAACGCTACGATCCATCCCTCTGGTGACCAAAAATATCGAGGTTTTTGGGATATCTTCACCAGACTTTCGTTTTTGGTCCGAAATGTTTGCGACCCCCATCCTCTGTTGCAAAATTTCGCAACACCGCTTGACTCTGCAAGAAAGCAACTGTCACGGAAAAACTTCGGGTGCCGAGAGCTTTGAGAAGAATATACTCGGGAAGCTGCAGAGCGATCATCATGACCACCTATCCTACAGCCGCTTAGGAGTATCACGCACGGGTCTGGCAGCAGATCTTGTGGAACACTTCATGAACCATGTAGCAGCAAATTCGAAACACTGCTCTAGAAGATTAAAAAATCCCATGATGGAAGATTGATAAGAAAACCGTTTGTCAATGCTTAGTATGAAGTCTCTATATAGGTAGACACGACTCAAATTGAAAACGCTTTAGCCCGCTCGCGCGTTGAACAAGCCTACAGCCTCTACCCGTAATTAGAAGCCCTAAAAATGTCTGATTCCCGACAGTCATATTTCGCTATAAATATTTGCCCCGTTACCTTCTTCAACCAGCTCAAAAACAGGAGGATGCAGTTCGTAAGGGATTGCCCTCCAGAATCAGCAATCGGCGACGTTCTGGGACTAGTCATCTACAGTCTGAACTTGGTGGGCGTGCCAGACGAGCCCTAGCTTCCCAAGTCCCCAGCCCGTGACAATGCTACTTCGCGAAGGACTCTGAAAGAAGAAACATGGTCACGACGCACGTGCAAGAGTCCGCAAAGACAAACTGCACGCATATCGTGGCTGCGCTTCGAGTCCTCTACTAGTATTGTTTTTGTGAAACTCCTTCCAGTGTGGTACATCTGCAAATTCACCTCCTGGTGAGGTGATGATGCCTTTGCAGCGAGGATCTGCGTTGCGAAATTGCGCTCCACTACAAGCAGTATCAACAAGAACTGAAGGGTATAACCGACTCTACAGATCAGATTGCGAGAGAATCTATAATGGAAATAAAAGCGAAGACTTGGTTTAAATCTAAATTGCCGTACCAATATCACTCCACTTTGCACCAGCATCTTCTCCTCCCACAAATTGCGTGGCGATTCGCAATTCATGCTCGTTGAGCTCGATTTTTTCGCTCAGCCCCAACTGCTTGAAAAGCCGAGCGACCTGGAAGCATCCATCAAGCCGAAAATACAAAACCAGAGTTATTTCAATGAAAAAAACTCCAACAGTGTATAGGGAAGCGAAGCTGGAATTTTAAGCAGCAAGCAGAGCCGAATTCTCTGCTCTGCCTGCTGTGGGCAAGAAGTGAAGCGACCACTGGCCGAAACTACAATTTTTTGACGTTAGGGGCCCTGAAAGGCACATGACACTTCTGCACAGACCGCACTCTCTATCGAAAACCTGGGCCCGAATTCGTCATTAGAAAAAACTAACTGGGCAGATGTGGGATCCTGTCCTGAAAAACGCTACCTACCGATGAGGTCGCAGACGAGGGAAATACCCTTAAACAGATCGTCAGCGATGAAATTCTGACAAATTTGGGCACAGGATTCGGTGGTATCATAGGTGACGTTCTTCTATCTCACACCGCGTTGTACATCGCACACACCGCTAACCCATGCACTTTTTTCCACGTGATCTTCCGTTTATTTTCGGGTTCTTCACATTCCTTTTCCTCTTGTTTTTCCCTGTGCTGCACATTTTTCTTCCTTTAAAGGCAGTGTCCACGATGAAAATCGTTCTTCTGTTTTTCAGCCTATCTTGAAAACGGTCCCATGCTGATTCCAACGATGTGTCTGAAATCGTACACCTTCTGGGAACGGAGTTATGGTCCCTCAAAAATTGAGCTAGAGAAGCATTAAGGACGAGTTTTCCGAGGCTTGTAACTTCGGTCTTTTGCAGCCGATGTATGCGAGCTGACCTGAGTAAAGAGAGACGTTGAGAATGAATGGAAGAACGGGGCTTTTGATCGAAAAACATCGCCCATTTCGCGATTTCGAGTGTTCCTTCGTTCACGTCGAGAAACTCGACCGCGAGCGGAAGGGCTAGCGCGAGCGGACTTCGGAGCCGTATGGAGCTCTTTCTGGCTCGTTTTCGTTTGTTCTTTCGACCCCAGTGCTCCAATGAGACTCTGAACTTTCGATTTCCGGCCAAAAACCGAGGACGAAATTTATCGTGGACCCTGCCTTTAAATAGCTTCACCTTTTCCTCTTCCCTCACCTCAATACGAAATTCGACAACCCTGTTTTTTTCCCTTTCAAATCACAAACAATAGGAACAATCCATGACTCATAATTATTCAAATTAAACACCGAACCGTCGACATATAATAAAGGGTAACCCTTCGTCTTAGTTTACCTATCGCATGCACCCGGCCCGGTCCAGGTTTACACACACGTCCCGGATAACCTCTACGGGGGGGGGGGTGCATATTGAACGTAGCAGAGAAGACAAGTGGGGAGGAGGGGGGGGGGGGTGGTGCCTAAACCGAGCTCTCAGAAAAAATATCGAAATGTCTGCTTTCGCTTAGTTCCAGTTAAAATTGGCAGACCATCATTTTCTTGAATTTCCCTTCTCTACTTTTTTATTTTTTATGTGAATACTTATATAATGAAAATCCTCAAAAATCCGCTCTTTAATGTTGCAATATTCATTGCTTTCTGTCGAATATTCTCAACAAAGGACTCTATGAAGGTTTACATATTCTGAGTTTGAAATATTTCGATGAAGAAACAAACATTCTTTTGTGATCTGAAAACAATTTGAGATCGATGTGGTGCATTCGGACTGAAAAACACCAGTTTTATTAACGTGAAATGTCGCGATCCGTCGGAATTACTTGCGATATGGGACTTGTCTGCAGCTACACAGCGCACATTGGAAAAACGCGATCACATTCATAAATAAAAATACATTTTCTGTCCTACAGGAGTATCGATTGAGAAGGTTGGATCGGTGCCCGTACCTCAGCAGATATTGAGACCTGCGAATCAAAATTTCGGTTGTAGTTCAAGAAGGTATTAATATATCGAAATGTAAACCCATGATCCTTAGGTATCTTTTTTTTGGTATCTTTTTTTAAACGTTCTTTATTGTGAAATTTTCTTTTTTTTACCTTCTGTGCCGGCATTTCACACATTGCTTCTTTCGTTTTTGCACCGAAATTTCAACGTCCCCTCTTGCGGTCCAGCCGGGCAATACCCGCTTGACCTGGCCAACTTCTGATCTCATAGGTTAATAAATGCTGGTATCTAGGTCGACATGCTCGAGTCCAATGCGCTTTGTTTTCAGAATGACTGATTAAGACTCACTCGCTTTTTGTTCTCCTCGCGCGTAGTGTACAGTGGATCAAGAAACTTCACCATGTAACGAACAGTGAAGAATGACAGAGCGGCCGCAGCAGCCAATCGAATACATAGAGAAATTATCTCGGCTCGGTCTGTCATGAAACTGAACTCTCTTCAATCACAAATGTTAACAGAGGGAACGAAGTGCAAAGTACTGATGACCTCCCACAATGCCTTTCTCAGGAATAAGGCTTTAAAAATCATTATTAGACATTTCAATGACTTGGAACATCAGCAAAGCTATATTCGTGAGTTTGAATGACTTCTCAGCAAATCTCAGTTTTTTGGCATTATCCACGAGTGAAATTGAGTGCGACTGCTAACAATAAGTATGTAATCGCAATTGAGAAAACGTTTTGGAGCGAAATGCTAAACCCCTAGACTGAATGTTCCCAGGATTTTGGAGAGGGATGTTATAGACGAAGTTCCCATTCAGAGCTCTTGCTGGGAACGATTTGGGCCACCACGCGTTGAACTATCACACAAGCCTTGGTATGCGACCGGTCTGACAACGCCCTGTTTCTAATCTCTACTTCCAAAATGTTACAAGTATATATGTAAATTGCCTAAAGCACTAGTCCTCCACACCAGGACCTACTTTAGATCGTGCTTTTTCGGGAGGGACAGCTACAATTAACATCGGCGTGGATCGTGAAGACTTCGCGTTCACTGTTGAAGGTTGGCGCCAACCCGGTGCGCCTATCTTATAGCATATGTCACCGGGTTCGCGCCAACTTCCAACAGTGAACGCAGTCTCTTCACGATCCATGCCGACGTTAGGTATTGTAAGCGGTTACACTCAGCCATGAATAACCACTACGCTGCTTATTCGCGCTAGCTCTAAATGTCATACTTCTCCGCAAAAAAATTGGAATGTATCCGAAGTTACGCAGAATTGAATTGAGGGCCGCATAGGGCTATACATAGCTTGGTTTTAACCGTTCGTCTGCAATTATTGTTGCAACTGACCCCGGTACAAACCCAAGACCGTTTTTATCGTGAACACTGCCTTCGAAGGCATCGTTCGCACAGAAAAAGGTATATTACCTTTTCACGTTTTTTCATAGCTTGGTCTCTCTAGCGAATGAAATCGTCGGAAGGGCCCACAAAAAACCTTTGAACGTTCAGAAAAGTCTGAACACACTTTAAAAGTGAATTCAAATTTAGCACCAGATAAATTGTTGCCAAGTTTTTCTGCGTTTGAAGGCCTCGTCACTGTCATTTTCGGAGGTTTTAGTCATGTGGAGTTTGTGCCGTAACTGTTTTTCATGCTGTTTGACGGCCGCATCAACATTCCATGAAAAGGTGGGGTACAAAGGGAGATGGGAGTATGGAGCGGGGTCACTTGCTTCGTAGGCCAATCGGCAACGTTCTAGGAGGTGGAGAGACCTCTGCCGATTGGCCAACAGAGGGAATAACCCCGCCCCGTACTACCATCTCCCCTGTACCAAAAGAAGGTAGTGGTGGCGGATCCCTTCCAACCTCATAACTCTACGTTTTTGACGCGTCGAAGATTACCGGTGAGGTCTAATGGGCTCATTCATGAAATTAGCCCTAGAAAATGGAGTGGTTTCCGGCGCGAACGATCCCTTCAAGAATTCGAAAACCTACATGTTTAAAGACATGAATGTGGTGTTAAAAGTAATCTATCATGTTCCTAGGGATCGAAAGTTTTCGAAAATTAGCTGCGAACATGATCAACAAAGTTTTTACAACGGCATGGAAAATTCACTCTCGAATTTCTTTAGGGTTTAGTCGACAACTGACACTTCCGCAACCATGCTGACCACTCCCAATGTATAGGAAATACTTCCATCAACCTAATCCGCAACAAATGTACACTTTCATTCCAAACAAATCATGAAAGACAACTGTTGTAAACACCGACTGTGGATTAGGAGCCACACGTTAAAACGGACCTGTCAATATCAACATATTTATCAGTGCTCATAAGCAATAAGAGTAACAATCAACTCAGATGATTCGGACGGATACTTGCCATACACGAATAACATTATCCGTGTATCCAGCATAGAGGGTCTGACCATCCTGAGACCAGGCCAAGGACACGCACTGTGGAGCAGTCGTGGTCTTTCCGGTGATTTCGGGTTTGAGCTCTTCAATCTCACGCTTATCTTCCAAGTCCCATATCTTGATAACGGGTCCAACAGCTGCACAGAGCCAGTATCTGTTGGGTGAGAAGGCCATAGCGTGAATGACGTCATTTCCGTTGAGGGTGTACAGGTGCTTGCCCTCATTCAGATCCCACAACATGGCCTGTCCGTCTTTGCCTCCAGATGCACAGAGGGAGCCATCAGGAGAGACCGTCACAGTGCTCACGTATCCGGTATGACCGATGTGGTTCGTCTTCAGGCGGCAGTTTCCAAGGTTCCAAACCTTCACAATCTTATCCCATCCAGCTGACACAATGACGGGATCACGAGTGGATGGCGAGAACCTCACAGTGGAAACCCAGTCGGTATGGCAGTCCTCCTAAAAATATTCCTTGAAAAAAATCGGCAACTCACAGTTCAAAACATCCTCAAACGTAGGAAAACCACCACTTCATGAGAGAAAAACTGGCACGGAAGTTGGTGAACCAAAACCTACTGTAATGGTGTACTTGCATTGTGCCAAAGTGTTCCAGAGCTTGATGGAGCGATCGCGAGATCCAGAGACGATTTGACGGTTATCGGCGGAAAACGCGACGGAGAGAACGTCCTTGGTGTGCGAAGAGAACTGGCGAGTGGACTGGCCGCTAAAATGAGCAACTTGGTAGAGATCACCCTCCAAAGTCATCGATTTTCTCTAGCGAATGAAAAAGATCCAACATATTTATCAGGGTAAAATCATAATCCACTTTTGGGCCAACAACAATATTTGAAATTAAAAAGGATGCGCTTTGATTAGCAAAAAACAGCCGGAAACGAACTACATACTTTGGTTCTGCGAGAACGCTCGCGCAAGGTGTGCTTACGGCCCCAGCAATTCAGGATTGAGCTTAAAGGCAGTGTTCACGATGATTTTGGTCTCCGAGTTTTTCACATAAAACGATTCGTTGGCAACCAAGTGTTACCAAAATTACAAAGAAACGGCGAGAAACGCATTGAAACGTCGTATTTCAGTGTCATTATTCTATAACAT
This sequence comes from Aplectana chamaeleonis, assembly GCA_029168955.1. Lineage (NCBI taxonomy): Eukaryota > Metazoa > Nematoda > Chromadorea > Rhabditida > Cosmocercidae > Aplectana > Aplectana chamaeleonis. The sequence goes on along the minus strand of JAPDOI010000081.1, from coordinate 2,114,592 downwards.
GGACTAGTTGTCCGGTTGGATGAACATGTTCATGGTGGTTGTCACCGGTGGAAAATTGGGTCAATCGAAAATGGAAGAATAATTTGGGCAAAACAGTATTAGTTAGGGCCCGAAGGAAAGAATGAAGCAATACAGAATACAGATACAGAAGGCTGGGTGATACTTAAGGATTTCGTTTACTTCTGGTGCGTTTTTCTCAGTTTCTACGTCATCTTAGTTCTAACCGGGGACCACTTAATCAATATAGCAAATAATCTCAAAGTTGAAGATTATCGTGAACACTGCCTTTAAGACTTTCGCTCAGGGTCAAATGGGGAGTTGCGTCAATTTTCGAAATCGGAGCGAATTCATATTTGATTACTGAGACTGTCAGACGCCGAAAATTCGTTCAGTAGTCGGGCTCAGGCGCCTCAAACCTGAGCAATGCTACAATCCCCACCTTTGGTGACCGAAAATATTGAGAATTTTTAGGATATCTTCACTCAACTTTCATTTTTAGATCGATTTTTTTGCGATCCCGCCTAACATTCACATTCGAGCCAAATTTTTCGCGACCCCGCTTGGCTCATTGAACTTTAAATATGCACGTTATGTCAATATATGAAGTATCCTTCATTTCCGAGCTACTCGTAGTCGCATTATCACTGTCGTAGATGCGAAGCGGTTGTTTTTCGAAAAAGCAACTATGAAAATGAAGAAATCATTCTCAAAACCGCACCATTCCTGATAGTGAAGCCCAACCCTGCCAGTAGCGCGGAAGTGTAGGATACATATCCCGTCTGCCTTCAAAAATATCACACAAAGCCTAGCTTGCTCGGATGGGTCCGGGTGTAGTAAGCAGCGGAGCGGTCGGTGTGGCGAAATATAACAGTGATACGGAGATTTGACATGATCAGCCCATTAAGTCTTACTTCGACAGGCTCAAAATGAGGGAGCTAGGCTATACATTACATTGAATAATTGAAAATGACATTTTTTTTCCTTCAGTTCAGTATCGAGGCCGCTAATAGACATTTTAAATATCACTACTGGTTTTTCGTCTTTAAAAGACCACTAGAACGAAAATGTTTCGAAGTTCCTCGCCCTAATATCGGAACCTTTCAAAGAACAGGTCCTGGCACGAATGCTTGCACCCAATGCGGAGAACTTGTCGAGTCCTACAGTGAGTTGCTAACCAGCACTTTGCCCCTTTTCAAATTTTGAGAGCTGAGAATGGCGTCCAACTTCAAACTTTTTTTTCTATGGGATTACAACTCTGACAAGGGAAGGGCGCTGGGGAAAGTGGCTATGCCAAAGGAATTGCAACTTTTCCAAATATTTTTAAATAGAAAATTCGAACTTGACACTTATAACTGCGCTCCGTCCCTCTGAACGCAGTTAATGGCGTTTATTGATGGGTTTCCATACGCCCCTCGTCTCTTCGAGCTAACGCCGACCACCATCTCTCCCATGACGAAACCCCTCCTCGTGGACGGGATAACGTCGGTTTGCACAAAGGTGATCTTCTTTCATTCACACTGCCACGGCACGAACGTACGACATCTCGGCAGCATCGATCCATAAATTACATGCTGTGGTGCGCCTGTGAGGGCTGGCTACTCTCTCCAAATGACCTTCCCATGCGAGTAGATTCATGAACTCCCCTACGACTGAGACTACGCTACATCGCTCACCTGGAACAATACGAGAACTTTTTGGAAAAAATGGCGCTCAGTATTGTCACTTACTCTGGCAAACTGGGGCGTCGACCACAGGTTGATCTTTCTTCTTCTTCTGAAGCCACAGAGAGGGTCCTGTCATAGATTGAGGAACCGTCGGATTCGTCCACAGACCTACTGTTGTTAACGATGTCTGTCTCATCGGGCAGTTGAAAAGGTGCGCAGTAGAATGCCCTTTATTACCACAATCTGGGCACTCGTCAGGTCTTCTGCTATCGATCTTATGTAAATAAGACATAAGCAAGGGGGAGTGCCCGCAGCGCAACGAGGCAAGGGTGAACCTGGCACGCCTACCGAGTTCCATCTCGGTTTCGCTGACCTCAGGCGGCACGACTCCGAGAATGGAGTTTACGGCGGCCTTGCATAAGTGATCCTTGACGAATTGGGCATGCTCAGCACGTAAGAGACGGAAGCGTTCTTGTTGTGCGTTGATCCATCTCTGTATATTGATTTTCGTGGGAGCATCAGCAAACGGCTTTCTTATACCTCTCTCTCTCACGGGGTCTAATACTCTTCGCGACGGATGATTTGGCTATGTAGAATGTTTATGTACAGCTGTTGTGCGTGGAGTTGGCAATGGTCCTTAACTGGCAGGATGCGAGCTTCGGCATGTAGGTGCTCTACTGGAGAGCTTTTGGAACAGCCTGTTGCGATACCTCCATTTTGGATGCGCTGCAGCTTAGACCAGGATGTGTCCGACACGATATGCTGCCAGACTGGTGCAGCATACTCCAGGGCGGGCTGTACGATGGACTTGTACGTGGTCAGAATCGTTTCTTTACTGCACCCCCAGGAAGTTCCGCCGAGAGCACGTAGGACGTTAAGTCTTGTTTTCACTGCAGCTTGCTTCTGCTCAATGTTCTTATGAAACCTCAACGAAGGGTCCAACACGAGTCCGAGCAGCTTAGGGAATCGGGCGGCCGGCAAGCGAGTTTCGTCCCATTTCACCATGGGATGAGCACTGTGCTCCGCAGGATCAGTGGAAAAGACGGTGACGGATGATTTAGCGGCAGAGACCGTAAGCATCTTGCTATCGAGAAAACATTTCAACTCGATCAAGCAGTCATTGATCTTACTGGCAGCTACATTTATGTCGCGATCCCGGCGTAGTATAGTAATATCATCCTCATATGCAACGACCTTGATGTCTTGGGATGGAACGGGTAGATCTTCAATATACAGACTGAAAACAGCAGGCGATAGAACTCCTCCCTGAGGTACGCCGGCGGCAATTGGGATGCTGCTGGAGACAAGCCCTTGAAATAGCACATTTGCCCGACGTCCTTTGGTGAATGCGGTTATCCACCGCTTCTGCTAGGGCGGAACCCATCATAAACTTAAAGCCTCTTAATCGTTTTTTGAAGGTTCCTCATTTCAGAATGGAAGGAATTCACTTAGTGCCTGATGTGGTATTCAAGGGTGATTTTTGTATAAAGGTGGATATGAGCGATGCGTCCATTCGGTTTGGCAACGGCACCGTACGTATACAGCAAACTTATGCGGGTTATTGCGGAACTCTTTCGCTCTAGGGGAATGAGACCGATTTTTTATCTCGATGACTGGGCATTTTTCGCTGAATCGGTTGATGCTTGTCGAGAGCAAATGGAATTTGCATTGGAAGTTTTTCAAGGCCTCGGTTTACGAGTTAACCTGGAAAAATCTGACCTCATCCCTTCCCAGCGCATAGAATTTCTTGGGATACTCATCGATACAACATCAGGCCAATTTCTCATTCCAGAGGATAAACTGTTGAGAATAAAGGAGGCTGGAGCGCTCCGACATTCCCAAGAGATCAAAGCCCACGATTTGGTCAAATTCCTAGGCAGGGTCATGCAGAGGGAGGTTGCAGAGATTGCTAACCCACAAAGGGAGATTACATACAGCCGAGTTGTTCCCTTATCATCACAGGCTAGGATGGATCTATCGTGGTTTGTCGACCATCTACAAGGGTTTCGCTCGTACTCTTTCATTCGCTTCTCACCCGATATAACAATTGCTTCCGATGCGTCGAAAGCAGGTTGGGGGGCAGTATGTTGCGGCCTTAAGACTGATGGTAGATGGTCGACGACTGAGGCCAATAATCACATCAACTACTTGGAGTTATGTGCAGCTTTTTTTGGCCTTCAGTCATTCGGGAAAGAATGGCATGATGTGGATGTGCTTTTGGAGATCGATAACACCACTGCGATTGCATATATTAAATAGCGCGGTGGTACAACTGACCTCAGGATGTCTATGTTGGCACGGGAGATGTATTTGTGGGCGTTCAACAGAGGCATACGACTGTTGGCGACACATCGCTCTGGCCACCTCAATCGGGAAGCTGACTTTGAATCTAGACACTTCCACAACGAGAACGCTGAATGGTCTCTTAATGCCCATGTCGCCACTTCCCTGTTTCTCGCGCTGGGTTATCCTCAGATAGACCTCTTTGCATCACGATTAAACTTTAAACTCGATCGCTAGTTTTCATTGAATTACGATCCAGGTGATTGAAGGTCGACTCTTTCGCTCAGAGCTGGTCGAGGATCTACGGATTCGCTTTTCCTCCGTTCAGTCTCATTGGACGAACAATCAGGAAGGCAATTCGCGACGAGGCGAAGCTGCTCCTGATAACGCCTCTGTGGAGGGGCCAGAACTGGTTTCCACTGGTTTTGAGACACGCCCAAGGTCTCCCGATACTACTGCGGTCTCGACTTCCGATTCTGGCCGACTTCGAGGGAACTCCTCACCCTCTTCTGCAGCAGAGGAGTTTCAATCTCCTAGCATGGGTGATCTCACCCGAGTTTGGACCACTTTGGGCCTGCCTCCAATCTAGAGTAGTCAATACGCTCTTGGCCAGTTGGTCTCCCGCAACTCGAAGACAATATGAGTCAGCGTTGAAGAAATGGACACGGTATCTTCGTAGGCACGATTTGCGTCTCAGTGCAGCGTCTCCTATAGACCTCTGCAATTTTCTTTCGCAACAAAGCTCTGAGGGTCTTAAGTTCGCTTCTATTGCATCCTGCAAAGCTGCAATTTGTACAATATCTGATTTGATATTTGGGACTAGCTGGAATAAAGATCCATTGCTCATTCGGCTTTTGAGAGAAAGTTTTAGGGAGAAACCACCCATGGCCCGCTACACGGATACATGGGATGTGGATCAAGTTCTCGATTATATCCGAACGTTAGGAGCGAACTCTGCTCTCTCAACCAGGACTTTGTCCCTGAAACTTACACTTCTTCTCGCCCTGTGCTCTCCAAAAAGAGTCTCTGAACTTGCCTCACTGTCATTATCGGCTGTGCAGAAGGGCGCAGAGAAGTGGACCTTCTTCATCGAATATCGCAACAAGACTAGAAGAGCTGGTCCACCCCAAACAGTGGTATACGAAAAAATACCCCTTCGACCCTCTCATCTGCCCACTAGCTGTACTACAACATTACATTTCCGTTACAGCGGAATTTAGAGGGAATCAACAGCAACTTCTCTTGTCTTACGCTCAACCCCACAGACCGGTTGGCGCCTCTACTGTCGCACGATGAATAAGAACCATTTTGGGAGAAGCAGGGGTAAATACCCATTTTGCGGCACATTCAACACGCTCAGCTAGCACCTCGAAGGCTAAAAGAATGGGGGCCTCAACAGACGTAATTCTGAAGGCAGCGTGTTGGTCGACTAACAGCTCCGCCTTTCAAAAATTCTATCATAGAGAGCTTTCGGACACCTCCTTCCAAAAGGCTGTCCTCGAAAGGAGATTTAAACGAGCTGATTTGATATTTTGGAGCCGTAATATATAATGTTATATTATGCGAGACTTGAAGTATAATATTTATTATATATTACAGCTAATAAATATCAAACACCCTCCCATGATTACCCGCCCGTATGATTGAATTTTTCATTTCAGGGTGGAGAGCAGTGTAAGAAGAACGCACAACGAGCCATCGCATTTTCGCTGGAAGGACTCGACAATGGCCACACCTCGCTCAAAGGGCAAATTTGTGGCCAAAGAAGAAGGGGGAAGAAAAGGGAAAAATGACTTCCGTCTCAGGAGGAATCCGTCGTCCACGCGAAACTTGTTGTAGGCACGTTTGTGTATGAATTTTGTCTGTTGGCGGTCACAATCAGACCACTTGTTATTGTTCATCTTGTTGTTTGAGTTTTGTTATCATTTTCGATAAACTTGATTTATCTGATGCACTTCCCCACAGTAGAGGCCCGAGTGCACACTGGGGAAAACTCTCAACAAGATTAGCAACCAGATGTTTGAATTGCTACATTATGGCTGGTTCACACCCTTCAGCAATTGAAGAGTGGAAAAATCTTTGATGGCAGAGAGACAAACCCTCCCGCCAATAACACGCCCTCGCGGATAGAGGCGGCGCGTGCTCGAGTTGATTATTGGCTATCGATTTGACCTCCCTGCCAATAACTCAGAACCTGGTACCGAACGACCCGTCGCTGCTCGTCCGGGTCGCCCGAAATGGTGAATCGGGTCGCGAGAAAATTTTTACATTGTAGAATAATCGTCCGTAACGTACATTCACACGCAAATTCGCTGCACCGGGAACGTCTTCGGTCACTTACCACCCCACGGCGGCGCGACGGCCTCTCTCGCGCGCGATGAGTTCAGCGGTAGAGAAAGAGAGTCAGCGCGCAAAGACGGAGAGTGGTCTGCGGCCCGGCTGCCGAACAAGCCCGCCGCCAGCCGCTCCTCTGTGTGAAGACTACAAAACAAGGATGAGACAGCGACTTTGATGGAGAATTTCGTAATTATTTGAATATCACGTGACAATTTGAGGTCGTTCGGTTCTCATGGCTAGGTGGATACACTGGCCGGTACTTCGCATCGTTTTTCAAATGAATTCTTGATCTTTCTTGAAGGGTTCCCTAGAAGACGTGTAACTTTTTGAAAACACCATGTTGCTCGAAGGGTTTTGTTATTCTGAGTTTCGATCTACAGAGAAGAGATCTATTTAGGAGTTTGCAGCGTCTCCCGGAAGGTATTTTAGATAGTCCCTCCTCTCGTGGCGTGACTAAAAAACTTCCCTTTTCCACGAATTCCGTAGATTATAATATTCGAATCGATTTATTGATTCAGTATAACAACATTTACATTTTAATCAACTATTCGCTGCCGAGATGTCGTACGTTCGTGCCGTGGCAGTGTGGAGGAAAGAAGACCACCTCCGTGCAAACCGACGTCAACCCCTCCGCGAAGAGGGTTTTTGTCATGGGAGAGGTGCTGGCTGGTCGCAGCTCTCCTAAAATTCTACTACAAATGACCGGCGTCGAGGAAATCAGGACCCGCTCAGAAGTACCCATGCGCCACGTGCGGCAAGGATGTCACATGGAGGAAAACAAGCGTCCAGTGCTTCGGATGCCAAAGGTGGGTGCATCTCTCCTGTTCGGGTCTCAGTTCTACGAGGCATCACGACTCTTCCTTCCGTTGTGTTCTGTGCTCTGCCCCCAGCAACTTTGATTCCTCATTCACCAACCGCCCCCTCTCTATTGTACATATCAACCTCAACGGCCAAGCTGTCTGAACTCTCTCTTTTCGCACGTGCTCATCATCCTGATATCATTATGGTTCAGGAAACCAAGCTGACTCCTTCCGCTAACGCTCGTCACCCTAACATTCCTGGCTACACTGCTAATCATGCTCCAAGGTCAGCTCACGGCGGAGTTTCCACTTTCGTATTATCTAATATACCCTGTCATAACATACCAAACAGTCCATCGGACGGTACTCTTGAGTACTTACCCATCCATCTCCCTCTTAAAACACCTATATCTCTTTTTAATATCTATATCCCTCCTACCACATCCTGTCCCCAATCTTACGACCCTACTCCCTCACTCAAGCAGTTGTACGACTGCTCACTTTCCCCCTCTGTTGTCTTCGCAGGCGATTTCAATGCTCATACATTCTGCTCGTCACTTGACACTGACGCTAGAGGAGAAGACGTCGAGGAATGGGCGGAGGAATGCGATCTGGTCATTCTCAACGATGATCAGCCCACCCGTCTCCCGGCCAACGGCCGATCCTCTAGTCCAGACATCTCTCTTGTATCTTCTAATCTCTCCAGCGACTGCTCTTGGTCGACCGCTACTACTCTGTCCAGTGGTCATATCCCCGTCTTTGTCCATGTCGATCTCTCTAATTCTCTTGCTCCTTATTCAGGTATCCGTCAAAGGTCTTATCTAAATCTTTGCCTTGCAGACTGGCGCTTGTTCAGGAAGGCGGCACTTCGCCATGTGGATGACTACCCATGGAATGGAAACGTGCACCAGAAGGAACGTCACTCGACCGACGCGATTCGCAAGGCCATGAAAGCAGCCATTCCGGAGGGCCGAGTTAAGACCTTTCCCAATGTCACCAGGGAAATCTTGGAGAAGATAAGGACAAGGGATGCAAAGAGAGTCGCAGATCACCTGGATCCGACCATTGCTGAGCTGGACAGCGAGATTAAGCGAGATCTGGACAAGCACAAGAAGGAGTGCTGGGAGAAATTCACGAAGAAGATGAATTTCAACAGTGATGGAGCGTCAACTTGGAAAGTTCTAAAGAAGATCTCGGGCAAGCGCACCTCCATGAACTATTCCACGATCGAGTTCGAGAATGGAGTTTGCAAATCGGGAAAGGAGGCTGGGACTGCTCTCGAAAAGAATTTTTTCATAACTCAGGCTAAGAGAGGGAAACAGAATCGAGTGACTGTAAGAGAGCTCTGTAAGTTGCCACTCATGAACGAAGCAGAAGCAGTGACGCCTGCGCAGATTGAAAAGGTGGTAAAAGAGATGCGCAACTCGAAGGCTATAGGGCCGGATGGCATTAGTCCAGCGGTATTGAAGAAACTGCCGAGTGAGATTATGGCAATCCTGGCTGACGTCATTAACACTTCATTCCGTACTTGCATCCTACCACAACACTGGAAAATGGCAAGCGTCATTCCGTTGCCCAAGCCTGGTAAATCGCCATCCACAGCGAAGGGATACAGTCCAATAAGTCTCTTATCACCAATTGTCAAGGTCGCGGAGAAACTGGTCGTGAAGGAGCTTGCCGAGCATAATAACAAACAGCAGCACTAACATGAATCCCGCAAATTACATTCTACCACTACGGCGCTGCTGGAGATTGTGAGCTATGTCTTGGATGGCTTCAACGCCTATAAACCTCAACGCACTGTTGGTGTAGCCCTGGACCTCACGAAAACTTTTGATTCTGTCAACTTGGGCATACTTTCTGAGAAGCTTTTGAGGTCCACCATCACGCCTTGGCAGAAGCGATGGATAACCGCACTCATCAAAGGGCGCCGAGCAAAAGTGCTGTTCCAGGGACATGTCTCTAATAGCGTCCCGATCGCTGCCGGTGTCCCTCAAGGAGGAGTCATATCGCCTGCTCTGTTCAGTCTTTACCTTGAAGATTTGCCCGTCCCCCCCAAGTGACATTAAAGTCGTTGCGTACGCGGATGACATCACCATCTTGTGCCGGGACAGAGACATTAATATAGCTGCACGCAAGATCAATAGCTACCTCATCGTTCTGAAGAGCTTTCTCGATGATATGATGCTCACTGTCTCTGCCGCTAAATCATCTGTATCAGTTTTCTCCACTGACCCTAAGGAACACTGCGCTCACCCCGTTGTGAATTGCGAAGAAGCTCGTCTGCCTGCTGCACGTTTCCCTAAGCTGCTCGGCCTGGTATTGGATCCTTCGTTGAGGTTCCACAAGAATACTGAGCAGAAACAGGCTACAGTGAAAGCAAAGCTCAACGTTCTACGAGCTCTGGGAGGAACGTCGTGGGGAAGTAGCAAGGAGACAATTTTGACCACCTACAAGGCAATATTGCAGCCGGCATTGGAGTACGCTGCACCGGTATGGCAGCACATGATATCGGACTCATCGTGGACAAAGATGCAGCGAGTTCAAAATGCTGCACTTCGGATTGCCAGCGGGTGTGCAAAGAGCACTCCAGTGGAGCATCTTCATGCTGAAGCCCATATTCTGCCTGTTAAACAGCACTGTCAACTCCAAGCGCAGCAACTGGTTATTAATATCGTCAAGCAGCCTGATCACCCATTAAGAAGGATTATGAATCCTGTGAGAGAGATATCAGAAGGCCTTTTGCGGATGCTCCCGAGAAAGTCAATATACAAAGATGGACGGACTCCCAATTAGATCGTCTTCGTCTTTTACGTGCGGAGCACACCCGTTTCGTCAGGGATCACTTGAGTAGGGTCAACACCATATTGGGGATCGCACCACCTGAAGTCAGCAACAAAGAGATGGAACTCGGTAGGCGGGCTGGATGTTCCCTCGCCTCGTTGCGCTGCGGGCATTCCCCTATGCTGATGTCATACTTGCATAGGATCGACAGCAGTAAGCCTGACGAGTGTCCGGATTGTGGTAACCCTGGCCACACTACAGCTCATCTATTCGACTGTCCGAAGAGGCCCACCTCAATGACGACAATAGATTTGTGGTTGAATCCAACTTCGGTCGCCCGTTTCTTGAACCTATGACAAAAACCCTTCTGCGGCTGCAAAGAAGAAGAAGAAACAACTATTCATTCCATGAACCTAACGCTTATATCTTCAACGTGAAGCGAGACTTTCACGCTAAAAAATGAGCCATGTGCCAAAAATGTGTATGTAAAATAGCGAATATTCTAAAAAAATTAAATTTGTAAAATAAAATAATATTAGATACGAATTCTTTTGGCGTTTATTCTCAAGCAACTCATATCCATAGCAACTAGGTTGCTCCTCGCTGACAAGATTTTAGTCGCTTAAAATCATCGGCGAATGTAGTTTTATACTTATTTATTTTGACTTATTTATACTTTATATTTTTTATATCCATTGTATCCCAATTCTTTTGCTTGGATCTTTCCATATAATAGTCGTATTCCAAGACCTAAAAACCGAAATCTCAAAGGAATTTCAGACCCCCCTTGTTTAAACTATCACGGGATGTTAAGTTCTTCTTCTTCTTTACCGCTTATTTAATAAATTCATTTTCTTTTTCCTTGTTTCTGGTGTTGCCTTTTCTCTTCTTTTTTTTTTCGTGCCATCATTTTCTTCTTTCTTCCTTCCTTCCCTTCCTTCATTCACTTAGTGTTCTTTCCTTCACTTTCATCTCGTTACTTCCTCTTCCTTCTCTGCTCCATCATCATCTTTTTCTCCGTCTTCTTCCTATTCTTCTAATGGACTTCCTTCTAGTCCTCTTTTCTTCATCTCCGTTTTTCCTCCGTCACTTCCTCTTTTTTCTTCGTATTCACCCCTTCCATCCTCTCTTCGTCATTTCTCTTGAATTTTTTCGTTTTACCTCTAATTTTCAATTTCGCGACGGATAACCTCTAATAAACTGAATATTCCAAACACTCAACAAAAATTTTGTTACAAAGAGTCATTTTTTCTAACTGCAAAATAAAGAAAACACGTGCCTGACTCCGTAGAGATTCACAAACATCAAAATCCCCTAGTCAATCACTCCATAACTTAAGAAGTGTCATTTGACACCTTCCTCACAGTTCCAGCTATCGTTTGAGCTTCCCCCTGTACGGCATGACGCGATAGAGCCGGCGCGAGCAGCTGGCAGCCTTCCACTCTATCTCTGCAGAAACACTAGACGACGAGGGCGACAGCCGCGCTCGATACCGTTTCGCAGCAGCCGCCGCTTGGTCGGGTGGTAAGTCCCCCGTAATCCACCGGGAAGGCAATTTTCGTCATCCGGGTGGCTGGTAACAATCGAGGGGTTAGCGGGTCGCCCGTAAAGGTTGGCGGGTCGCCCGGAACGGGATCTGGCCCCGATTTTGAGTGTCCGGGTGGCCCGAAATGCAGTTTTTTTTTGCACCGGGAAGTTCTGAAAAGTCAAAGGTGTGGAATGCGAGACAAGCTCGAAAGCAGAGCTGGTTTGATATTTATTCGCTGTAATATATAATAAATATTATACTTCAACAAGTCTCGCATAATATAGCATTTTCTCACCTCTATCTTGGCTCACGGACGTGTTCTCTCCCCCCACCAGGGCTGGGCACACGTCCCGGCTTGGCGAATCTGAATATACACCTCCCTTAGCTCGGTAATTTTTAGGCTCCCCCTTATGGGAAATCGAAATTGGCTGTTTTCCGAATCGTTGGCCAGCCATGATCTTCACCTCCTGATTTTGATGAACAAGAATATTAAAAAAGCACTGAATAGAGAATATTCCGAAAATGGCAACAAAAAAGGTAGTGTAATTTCTGAACTTCAAAAACAACCCCATGAGGGAAATTTGTTAGTAAGACGGTAAGTTATGACAAAAGATAAAACATTTTCCAATACAAAACAATTGAACAATTTCCAACAACAGAACTACTACTATTGCAATAATTAATGTTTCCTGTCGAATGTTTTCATAAACCTATGAAGGATTAGTTAATCTGTGTTTGGTTGTTCTGATGTGGAAATCAGAACTATTTTGTGTTGTGGAACAATGTTAGGATTCATGTGATGCGTAGGGAGTAGAAAACCTGAGTTTTACCCTCCTAGAATGCCGCTATCCCTTAAAAATCGGCTTGCCGTGCGATACGGTGTTTGTACGCAGCTACACAGCGCACACGGGAATGGACGCACACACAATATTAATAAAAAATGTATTTTATTACAGAACGGGGAGGAGAAAAGGATTGAAACTGAAGGAAATGGAAGATGGTAAAGGTAGTCTATTCTGGATGTACCCATTTCAGAAATTTAATGTAAATAAACAAAGTTAGAGCTGGTGTAAATATTTAGCCGTGACAAGGTTCATTCAAACGAACCTAGTTGATCAAAACTAGCATTAAACTGAGAGCATAGGATATTGTTAGAAAGAGGAGAATCTGGCAAACATTTTAGTTTCAATAGGACTGATTTTTAATGTGATTTAAGGACCTTAAATCTCGTCCCGGTTTTACCCCGAAAACCGGGACAAAACCGGGACGAGGTTTAAGGTCCTTACTAGCGAGACCTAGCGAAGTTTTCGCTCAAAAAATTTTCACGTCCGCTAGCTTTCTGAGGCAGATTATTCTGACAAAATGGTGTTGACTGCCTTCCGTATATCCGAAAGTTGCTGTCCGTATGGACTCTCCTGAGCAGAACTGGCTGCCGGACATTTATAGCAGGGCGTAGGGTATAAAAAACGTGGCATAAAAAAAGCAAAACATAAGAAGCCAGCGGTAGATCGTCGGTTGTTACCGGCATCTTATTTACGACCCCTTCCTTTTGTAATGTACGCAAGCTATTATTCTCGCTCTACCATCCCTGTCATGTTGAGAAAAAAGCACTCGCATTTTAGATGTGGTTTCCCTTGTTGACCAACACCATGCCTTTGTTCTCAATAAATGAATTATGTCCGTTGATGTTTACGTTTTTGTGAAGCAGATTTTGATAAGCTCAGACGTTCAACATATATAAAACTGGTTTATCGAAGTTAGTGAATCAAAATGACCTAGCGGTTGTATTGAGTGACGAACAGAGATGATGCGGAAGTTGAGCTGCTGATTGTTTCGTCAGACTGGCGAAGAAGTGTCTCCAGAGTTTCGCGTACTCCTCAAAACGCGTTGCACGCTTCTCAAGATACATGATTTCCTATCTGTTTTCTTCGCTACACAAAGGCTAAGATTTCGCATGAAAAATTGAGAAAATCTCGCTGATTCAATTCTACTTTCTTCATGACGTTCTGCACTTTTCCACTGCGGCCCTGCTAACTCTCTATGACGTCCTGCACATTCCCAGCTGGGTCCTTAACACATTTCACGACGTCCTGCACGCACCTACTGGGGTACAGCACCCATTCCATGACGTCCTGCACATTCTTACTGGGAACCTGCGCACTTTCCATGATGTCCTGCACGCCTCCATTCGGGTCCTGCACACTCCCACTGGGGTCCTGCCCACTTCCTCCGACGTTCTGCACACTTTCTATGACATCCTGCACACTCCCATTTGGGTCATGCAAACTCCCACTGTGGTCCTGCGCATTTTCTCTGACGTTCTGCACTATGACATTCTGCACACTCCCATTTGGGTCATGCACACTCCCACTGGAGTCCTGCAGACTTCGTATGACGTCCTGCACACTACCATTTGGGTCCTGCACACTCTCACTGGGGTCCTGCACACTTCCTCCGACGTTCTGCACACTTTATATGACATTCTGCACACTCCCCTTTGGGTCATGCACACTCCCACTGGGGTCCTGCACACTTTCTCTGACGTTCTGCACACTCCCATTTGGGTCCTGCATACTCCCACTGAGATCCTGCACACTTTCTACGACGTTCTGGACACTACCACTGGGGTCCTGCACACTTTCCATGACGTTTTGCACAATTCCATTTAGGTCCTGCACACTCCCACTGGGGTCCTGCACACTTCCTCCGACGTTCTGCACACTCCCATTTGGGTCCTCACACTCCCACTGGGGTTCTGCACACTTCCTCCGACATTCTACGCACTCTCATTTGGGTCCTGCACACTGCCACTGGGGTCCTGTACACTTTCTATGACGTTCTGCGCACTTCCATTTGGGTCCTGCACACTCCCACTGGGGTCCTGCACACTTTCTGTGACGTCCTGCACACTCCCATTTGGGTCCTGCACACTTTCTATGACGTTCTGCGCACTTTCATTTGGGTCCTGCACACTCCCACTGGGGTCCTGCACACCTTCTGTGACGTCCTGCACACTCCCATTTGGGTTCTGCACATTTTCTATGACGTCCTGCACACTTTTTGTGACGTTCTGCACACTCCCACTGGGCTCCTGCACACTTTCTATGACGTCCTGCACACTTACCATGACGGCCTGCACAGTCCCACTGGGGTCCTGCACACTTCCTATAACTACCTGCACACTCCCACTAGGGTCCTGCACACTTTCTACGACGTCCTGCACACTCCCACTGTAGTCCTGTACGCTTTTTACGGCGTTCTGCACATTCCCACTGGACTCCTGCACGTATTCCATGACGTCCTGCACACTCCCACTGGGGTCCTGCACGCTTTTTATGACGTCCTGCACACTCCCACTGGGGTCCTGCACACTTACCATGACGGCCTGCACAGTCCCACTGGGGTCCTGCACACTTCCTACGACGACCTGCACACTCCCACTGGGGTCCTGCACGCTATTTAAGACGTCCTGCACACTCCCACAGGGGTCCTGCACACTCCCACTGGGGTCCTGCACACTTACCATGACGGTCTGCACAGTCCCACTGGGGTCCTGCACACTTCCTATGACGACCTGCACACTCCCACTGGGGTCCTGCACGCTTTTCATGACGTCCTGCACACTCCCACTGGGGTCCTGCACACTTCCTATGACGACCTGCACACTCCCACTGGGGTCCTGCACGCGTTTTATGACGTCCTGCACACTCCCACTGGGGTCCTGCACACTTCCTATGACGACCTCCACACTCCCACTGGGGTCCTGCACGCTTTTTATGACGTCTTGCACACTCCCACTGGGGTCCTGCACTTTTACCATGACGGCCTGCACAGCCCCACTGTGGTCCTGCACACTTCCTACGACGACCTGCACACTCCCACTGGGGTCCTGCACGCTATTTAAGACGTCCTGCACACTCCCACAGGGGTCCTGCACACTCCCACTGGGGTCCTGCACACTTACCATGACGGTCTGCACAGTCCCACTGGGGTCCTGCACACTTCCTATGACGACCTGCACACTCCCACTGGGGTCCTGCACGCTTTTCATGACGTCCTGCACACTCCCACTGGGGTCCTGCACACTTCCTATGACGACCTGCACACTCCCACTGGGGTCCTGCACGCGTTTTATGACGTCCTGCACACTCCCACTGGGGTCCTGCACACTTCCTATGACGACCTCCACACTCCCACTGGGGTCCTGCACGCTTTTTATGACGTCTTGCACACTCCCACTGGGGTCCTGCACTTTTACCATGACGGCCTGCACAGCCCCACTGTGGTCCTGCACACTTGCACTGCTGTCCTGCAGACTCATCAAACCCGAGATTCTGTACGGCGTCCCGTAAACTATTACCGAAGACCTGTCGCCGTGATTAGAGCGTAGCACTTCTACCGCTGGATGACTCATAGAGGTTTTCATGACCCACGGCTAAAATTGCGCCCCACGGACAAACTCGGTGGCCCCGAGGCGCGCAAGAGGTGATTCAGGCTGATTTTTTGGTAATCGATGAGTGTCCCACCCACGCAAATGTTGGTACCATTTCATCCCTGTTTTGATCGGCCATTCCGAAGATTCACGGGAAAACACAATTACACACACACACACGCATACATACATACAAACATCGGGACATAACTGCTTTAAGTATAAGGATATCACATCAAATATCAAACTTATTGAAACCATGGTGTTTGCCAGATTCTCCTCTTTCTTTCAATGCTCTTACTTTTTATGTTCAATGCTGTTTTCATTCAACTAGGTTCATTTGAATGAACCTTGTCGAATCCAAAAAACTCACCCCGCTCCAACTTAGTTTATTTACATTAGATTTCTGTAATGGTTACATTGAAAGTATCGTACCTCTGCCTTCTTCCATTTACTCCAGTTTCAGCCCTTTTCTCCTTCCCATTCTGTAATAAATTACATTTGTAAATTAATATTGTGTGCGCGCCCACTCCAGTGTGCGCTGTGTTGCTGCGGACAAGCACCAGATCGCACGGCGAGCTGAATTTCAAGGGATTCCGGCTCTCCAGATGGCTAAAACTCGGGTTTTTATAGTCCCAAAGCCCTATTCAGTGCACTTTTGCTCTGCAGGGTACTGATAGCAGTTTTTTTTACCATGATGAGAGACATGGTACTTGTCAAGGAGGAGGACACGATCATTAACTTCTCTCACAAGACCTTGCAAAGTCCTTAATTTTCTTTTTTGAACGTGAACGATAGCGCTTCTGAGCGCTCTCTTTGTATCTTTGCCTCGAATCGGTTACCACCCGTGTAATAAATGAACGTTGCACCAGGGAAACATGACATCACACCAATCCTTACTTGCTACTAGATAAAGGAGTAGTGTTTATTTCTTTATCAAAGTAATCAAACAAATTATAGATAATACTTAATTCATAGAGTTATTAAAAAAAACCTCGACAGCAACTATTAATTTTTGCGAACGCAATCTGCATATCTATCCATAATTTGAATTCTGTGAGTGTTTTTTGTTTCGAAAAGCGGAGATGAAGAGTTGACAAATCAAAAGAAAAGCGTGTACTATTTTTTTCCCTGAAATTCGGCAGAACAGGCACTTTGTTTTTATCTGGGTGCTCGGTTTAGACACCCCCCTTTGCCCTCTCCGCAGCGTCCAATATGCACCCCTCTAAGGTCAACCGTGACGCGTGCCCAGCCCTGCTCCCCACTCAGACATTTTCTCACGTAATCTGTTAATTACCAGCCAGCCGCCGCTGAGATCTAAACCGCCGCGCTAGCCATTTTAGCTTATCCAAGTGGTTTGAAGAAAAATTCCTTTTCTAAAAATTTTTCACGACCTCCCACTGCGCCGTGTCTAGAACCCCTCCACCTTGTGAGGGGTTCTAGATGTTACGTAAATCTGCCACACCTCGCCTCCGTCGGGAGCGCGCGCTCGCGTTGCGGCATTGCGTTAGAGCGCTCTTTCTCACAGCCCACTGCAGTTACTCTCTCGTACACTACTCTAACTAGGTGAATTGCGATATTTACTGTATGTTAGGGTTACATCGGCCTCCAAACGGCGCTTATAGCTGCAGTCTTAGGGTAGACGACACTCGACAACGCGATTCTCGCAAAAATTACTAAAAAAGGGAATATATTAATTGAGGTGGGTTCGGTATACTAATTGCAACACGTGTGTTCCTTCACAGATTGGTCAATACAAGATGAATGTATGAGAGGGTGGTGCTCCAATATCTTACAGACAGTCCGATGAGCTGATACCGGCATAACGTTAGTTCATGTTCAAAAAGGTAATTTCGAGCACACTATACTGCTTAAAAACTACAGTTTTGCTCAGGAAAACTCTTATATGTAATGTTTGGAAAATTATGCAGAGGAGCGATTGGAAAATTTCTTCATTGATCGCAATTTCTGTCTTATTTCTCCTAGAACGATGTCCAGATTGATGTTACGTAAAGATACCTCTAGTCGCCGTCGCGCGGCGTGGCTGTGACGTCGCGTTGCGATGGAGCGCGCTCTTCACAGTACACATTCACCGCTAGTCGCATCGTGATGGGGCCCTAGCCGCGGCTACTGCCATGGAGACAAAACACAAAACGATTGACCGTGAAATAAATTGTGCAGTGTGCATCCACGTACAAGACACGCCCCCTTACGCGCAATTCTTCGGCGGGTCGTCGCGTTCGAATAGCGAGCAATGCATGCAGGAATTGGGAAGAGGGCATACTATACGTCGTTGCAGAACGATTTAGGGTTATGGGGTGCACTAAATGAATAACATGATTTTTCTAACCTATTCCTCTTTAACATAAGTTTCTGTGCACTACTAATACTACATATTGCTGGGAAATCTCACTAGTCTTTTGCGAACTGCATCCGGACCTTGTGTTGGGTCGATCATCTATTGGGCTTTTCTTGTGAAATCCACATCCTGCATTCGAACACCTGATACCTGTTATGTTTTGGGGAAATTCTAACTTCTCTTTATTCGTATTTAAACTGCTTAGCCACTTCTATGTTTAGATGAGAAGCGTCGAAAAATGTACTGTCTGTGGATTGGGGCCTCTGCTGTTGTACAATTTGTACCAGCATTTGCGCAAAAAACATTTTTGGACTGAAGAAGAGGTGGAAAATGAAAAACAAAGAATAAGGCACAAAGTTAAGACTGGAAGAAGAGGTGACTTCAAATGTGAGGAGTGCGAATCGGTATACACTTGTCGTCGGAGCCTGCTCCAACATAAAAAAGTACGATTATAATGGATCAAAGGTCAAGATAAGCTATACTAAGTTATCGAACTTTCAGAACGATCACGGAACTGCTGGTGTCAAGAGGAATATTGTATGTCCTGATTGCGGAAAAGGTTTCACTTCGAATCCTGCTCTAGCCAGCCATTGTCAAGACTCGCACCAGGATAAGGAGAACGCGCAAGACTTTTCAATACACAGTGGACAGTTTGAAGACATCGCTGCTTTTGAGGTAAAAGCTGGCTTTTACGGACCAGTTCTAGAGAATAAAATCGCCGACATTTCAGGAATGGAAAGCCGAGGTAGAAAGGTCATCGCTCACGAATTTCGTAAAGAGAAGCTCCACTCCGTGGAATGATGGCCACAAACATTACTACGTGTGTCAGCATTCTCGGGGAAGAGGAACGGAAGTGGATGCAGAAGAAGTTCGGGAAATATACAGGAAGAGCAAGCGTGTTCACTCCCACTGTTCGGCCTTCCTCAAGGTGATTCACCTACCAACTAGCGTATTCCTGCAAAACTCAAGAGCTCTTAGGTTTTCGTCAAAAGCGATGGAAGTGTATCTTACGAAGCTTGTCTGGGGCACGTCGGCCACGTCATTTGCGCAGCGCATTTGAAACTGCCGAGAAGTGATGAGATGGAAATGGTTCACCTGCTTCAGGAAGGGTTGGAAGCTTCATCGGTTACTGCACAAGTTGTCATGTCTCCACAGTCGATACAAAACCATTAAATGCTCAGTGGCCTTGGCCTAGGCGAGAGCATAATGGAGTTGGCGCTCCTTAGCTAATTTGCTATAAATACGGACT
The DNA here is from genome assembly GCA_029168955.1 of Aplectana chamaeleonis. Taxonomy (NCBI): domain Eukaryota; kingdom Metazoa; phylum Nematoda; class Chromadorea; order Rhabditida; family Cosmocercidae; genus Aplectana; species Aplectana chamaeleonis. Next base: position 2,095,156 of record JAPDOI010000081.1, on the reverse strand, counting down.
TGAACACGGGATATTGCAGCTGGTAATAGTGTTCTTTTGCGATGACTCACTGCAATTAGCCCCTGACCCCGACCTCACCTGGCACCCTTTTGAAGGAAATATTATGTGAAGCCAATTAATAATGCTTGCTCCAGTTGCACTCTTCAGATACTCGTAAAAATACGTCGTGAAAAATGGAACCACAACGTTGGCCTCAATGAACAGCAGCGCATATGCTATATTATAGCCAAGGATGTATGGTGAGTTGCAAGCAAATTAGACAGAACCATTTTCACGTCGCTTCACATGTGGATTTAGGCGTGTTGCTGAAAGACACGGTCTGATTGGAGGCCGCTCACACCCGAATGACTTGTGCTCACTGGAAGAGCTTTTTCACAGGGAAGACATTGCAGCACATGATTACGTGAAGTCGCTCGAACCTACAGGAGACGGTTTTGTTTTAGGTTCTTATTGTTAGTCCCAAATATGCCCTAAAATGAAAACAACCAGTAAGTGATTCGCAAGCACCAACACTTCGCCCTACCGTTGAGCCTCAAAGAGTGGTAGTTTTCTAAAAATTTTCAAGATTGAATTTCCCTTAGTATATCTAGGGCTAAGAGGCGAAACGTCTTGGCTGTACTTTTTTAACGAAGTCCTATAAGATCGATAATAGGTTGCATATTTCTACGCCTAAAAACTGCTTCCCAGCGTTGGTGACAGTCAGCGGAAAGACATACATCGAGCGGCATGGAAACCGAGGCGTTATTTTTGATGACACTTTCAATGTCACAAGATACGCCTTTCGGTTAGCCACGCTACTCGTAGTGGATGATGCTGGCAACGGCTTCCCTTGTGGATTTGTCCTGTCTTATCACATGACGCATGAGTTATCAAGGCTTTTCCGTCTAGTCAAGGTAGTTTACGTCCTTTTGCGCCGTCCATAAGCTCGTCAGCTTTATTAATTGCAGAACTTGGTTCCCAGTTTCGATCCCGAATACGTTATGACCGATGATTGCGGGACGTTTTTCAATGGGTTTAAGGAAGTCTTTCCTTCAAGCCAAGCAAAGAAAATCTTGTGCAAATTCCATATCTTGCAGAGTTTAGGCAGGAAACTAAGAGAGCTAGTGTCGGTAGGTGAACAAGATTTTCCATCCCTCAAACGAACCACTCGCATTTTTTTGCTTTTTTTATATAAAGAAGATGCTGAAATTGGAAGAGCCATGTTCGGGCGAGTTTTGAGTGAGGCTCTGCCTCTGGAGTTCGAACGCTCCTATTCGGCATTCATGCGTGGCTGGCACCTAGGAGTGATGAAATGGTGTCGGTAGGCAACATTTTCCTAATGGAATCCGTTTTTTTCTAACAGGTCTGTTTCAGTACATGGAGCTGTTGTACTCAGCGCGTCGGAAAGAGTGGGCGCCCTGTTACAGGCGAAGAGCCCCAAGCTCGACGTCAAACCACGCGGAAGCGTGGCATCGCTCGCTAAAACACGATATTCTTAAGGAAAAGCAAAATAGTCGCCTAGACAACATTGTTTACTTCCTGCTTGAGTACACAGCAATGCGTGAGAGGAGTCTGATAGCGCTGGTATGGAGTATGTGAAAACTGGCCTCCCGGTATTCGTCAGTATAATATTACAGACGCTGAGAGGAGCTACTGAAGGAACTGCACGGAAGTCGCGCACGCACCAGCAACACAAGCGTGCTCTGTACCATTACATAGAAAATAAGGTAGACCTCCCTGAATTTAACAGTGTCTGTTTATAAAGAAGAATTTTCTCTTTTGAGGACAAAATTTTCAACTGATCGGCCAGAGTCTGGGGTGTGCTGTCAAAATCAAAAACGGAAGTTCTCTATTCGGTCACAATTGGGGACCCGTGTGAATGCGACCCTATCGTAAGTTGAATTACTCATCACTGAGCAAAAGTATTGAAAAACTGTTTTTAGAGCAACTCCCATTGCGACCGTTGCGGTGCGTGCGCTGAGCGCATGACGTGCACGTGCCCTGACGGGTTAAATCCAGGTGTAGCGTGCGTGCACTGTCGTGCGGTGGCCACTTTCTCCGATACAGATCAGAAGGATTTCGACCATACGGGGTTGAACTAACGCTAGGAAGTCTAAACACTGACATTGTTTCAGCTAGGCGCATACTGCCCGTCGTGCATCACCGCCTCGCTAGCCACTGTGTCTCGAAAAACGCGAACTTGCCCAATCCGAATTTAGCTGATTTCATTGATGAACCTGGACCATCAAACGCGACGGAAATATCAAGTGTGTTCTGTAAGTGCGCCTCATTTGAAAATTAAATTGAATGCTCTAAACTCCTTTAGGCGGGCCTGAGTTGTGTGACGATGACGATGGAGGCATATTACATGGCAGTGGTTGTACGTCACAAGAAACCCATCATCGCCTAATCGAAGATCAAGATAGGACGAAAGAAGCTTTTCAACATTTCCAAGGAGTGGGTTACACTGATTTCCACTTTTTCGAAAACAAGAATATGCATGCCATTCCAGGTGATTTCTCATGCTAATGCAGTGATTCGAAACTGTATGAAGAAAAACAGGCACGATCTCATTGGGAAAGTCAGCTCCTTTATTTCGGAAGGGATTAAAGCTGTATCAGATGGAATTGGAACCAGCACTGACCTCGTTCGTAGAACTCCAATGCAGGGCAAGGGAAGGACAGCTAAACCTGGGCCCATCGAAAAATATCTAACTGTGAGTTTCTTCGAAGACAACACATCACCGTTGAACACCTGTAGGTACACAAACACCACTTATTTCAGAAAGGCCAACTGAGAAGCGAAAAGCTGAAGCGCACGAGAACGCATGGAGGCGAACTAGAAGCTCAAGTTGAAGCCGCTCTCGATGTAGATAGAGAGAATTTAGCCACCTGTTTTATTTGTGGAATCCCTCCTACTGCTAGCGAAGACATCATTTCGTGGCTTAGCTGCTCCAACCTCTACACATGCAAAGCATGGGCTCACGAGAATTGCTCTAGTGGAGTTGGCGGCCGATGTAGTCTATGCGACAGGGGCGTTTGGCGGGAGGAGGAAACACTCCCGCCTGCGGCCAAACGTAATCGTACATTTTCTGGATCCGTCTTGGCAGATTCAAATGTATCGCAGTGAATCCTGAGACAAAATTTCCAAATGCGATTCACCTCCTGTGTCAATCGAAAAAAAAAGGTTTCCCCCAAGAAATTTAATGGGAAGCACTGATCTGTCTTGTTATTTTGTTGTTCAGCTATCTCTTTTATGAATGAGTAGGTTGTGTTATTGTGATTGTTATGTAATTGTTGCTCCTAATTGTTGAATCTACGTTGTTACAAACCAAAAAGTTTTTCAAATGAAGCATAATGAAAGGTCTGAAGTTCATCACCTCACATGCATATCGACTTATATGCCCTCCTATCTAATAAAACTCTCAAAGAATCATGTACTATAACTCAAAGAATATAAAAGGGCTAAAAAACCATATCCGGCTTGAAACACAGCCAAACTCTCTGAAAAACTCTTTTGGCGGTTATCTGCTGCCTTTAGCCTTTATTAAAGAATTGCGCGTACTCAGGCACTCGAGGGGGGCAAGCCTCGTTCATTTTCGCGCAAGGGGGCCAGCCTTGTACCGTAATTGTGGGCGGAGACTTGAGAGGGACGGCGCTCAGACCACCGTTGAGCCAGCCCTCTGCACCGCGACGGTACCGTTGGGATTCGAGCAGGTTTTCAACGGTGGAGCACACAATCTTAACCATCGTTTTCGTCATTTGTTTCACCACTTCATTATTCTTCTTCTGCTTTCACAACTCCGAATCGAAATTCCGTTTTTTCCTCTCAGTAGGTTCGGTTAACCATTCATTTACATTGTCTTCAGGGGACTATTCCACCTTCCGATATGTTTTTGTTTGTGGGATCTCCGTCGTCTTGCCGAGATGAAAGAAGGCCACTCGTCCAGAAACGATCCGACGTAACTACGTGGAAGACGGATTCGAGGAGCCATCAGCTCATCAATGGGTATTTTTGTACCGTTCCTTCACAGCACTTAACCACCACTTTGAACTTTGATTTTCAGGGACGATGTGCGCGATTACAAGTGCGTCGTCGTTAATGGTGGATGTGATTAGGCAGCTCAGAAGGTAGTTTCCCTTGCAGTGAGGTTTGTTATACAGTCTTTCTGATGAAGATAGTCATTGCAGGACTGCGGAGGTAACTTCGGGACGACACGAGAAACTACTGGAATCGGAAGCAGGGTCAAGCGGGGCGTTGTGTAATTTTCCGAAATCAGAGCGAGCCCCCTCTCTGCCATCAATTTTTCTCCAAAAAGTCCAAATTTTTTGCGATCCCCCCTCCAGAGGTGTAATTTTGGTAAGTTTTATTGCAAAAAGATTTTTCGATAGTAAGGAAAGATTTCTCACTTTTTCACTTCCAGAAATTTTCATTTTTGGTCCACATTTTTTGCGACCCCCCCCAACCACTAACTTCGGGCCAAAAATTTTGCGACCCCCCTCCACCCCCTCTGCGGAATTTTACAACCCCGCTTGACCCTGATCGGAAGGCAGTGTTGAACCCGCGTAACTTTGGCATACACTCGCATCGTTAAGCTCTACATGTTGTTTTTTCTTTTTCGTAGATCTGCTACATTCCTATTATTCTTTTGTGTTGACATCTGAACCGTGGAAGTTGCGATTTTAGTTTTTTTTCACTTGAGCTGGTTTCCACAGATTATTGATTCATCGAATTTAACGATTTTCGTAAACAAAGACTCAATGTGTTATTAATGGTTATTTTTCAGTGAAATGGAAACGAAGAAGATTGTGAAAGCCGCCTCACTTTGTACGAATGTAAATATTTGTGTAAACTACCATCAAAGTGAAGAGTATTCCGATAATTGTAATAAATATTAGTAGTTTTCAAGTGCTTTGCTAGTCTAATTAGGGTGGAAAATCGTCCTGAACGGCGAGGAAGCGATGAGAACGAAGCAAATCCTAGGGTGCCTAAATATTGGCTTCGGGCTGACCCGCGTAACCACTGCGGGTGAGAACCGCGGTAGGACGGTCCCGCCGCGAAGAGATGATGGGGGCGCCAGCCTCGTTCCATTGGCACGCCAGCCTTGTCATGGAAGGAAGGCTGGCGTCCTGGTGGAAGTGGGGCTCGCCCCCCTCGAGTATCTGAGTACTCAGGCACTCGAGGGGGGCAAGCCTCGTTCATTTTCGCTCAGGGGGGCCAGCCTTGAACCGTAATTGTGGGCGGAGATTCGAGGGGGACGGCGCTCCGACCACCGTTGAGCCAGCCCTCTGCACCGCGTTGCATGATTTGCAAATCGAGCAGGTTTTCAACGGTGGAGCACACAATCTCAACACTCATTTTCGTCATTAGTTTCACCACTTCATTATTATTCTTCTGCTTTCACAACTCCGACTCAGAATTCCGTTTCTTCCTCTCAGTAGATTGAGGTTATCTATTCATTTACGTTGGGTTCAGGGCACTATTCCACCGTCTGATGTTTTTGTTTGTGGGATCTTCGTCGTCTTGCCGAGATGAAAGAAGGCAACTCCTCCAAAATGATCTGATTGAATTCATGGAAGACGGGTTCGAGAAGCTATCAGCTCATCAATAGGTATTTTTACCGTTCCTTCGCAGCACCTAACTACAGTTAAAACTTCTATTTTCAGGCAAACGATGTGCGCGATTATAAGTGCGCCTTCGTTGATGGTGGATGTAATTAGACAGCTCAGGAGGTAGTTCCTTTTGCAGTGAAGTTTGTTATGCAGTCTTTCTGATGAAGATTGTATCCATTGCAGGATTACGTAACTTCGGGACCGCACGAGGAACGATTGGAATGCAAAGGCAATGTTGAACCTGCGGAACTTTGGCATCTACTCGCATCGTTATGCTGTAACATGTTGTTTTTCCTTCCTCATATATCTGCCACTTTATTAGTATCCCATTGTGTGGACATCTGAACCGTGAAAGTTGCGATTTTTGTTTTTTTTTCTATGTGAGGTGGTTTCCACAGATCACTGTATCTTCAGATTCGGCGATTTTCATAAACAAAGACTGTGTGTTAGCAAAGGTATTACAGTGAAATGAGAAAAAAAAACGAAGAAGATTGAGGAAGCCGCCTCGCTTTGTATGTACGTCTGTGAACATTCGGGTAGACTACCATTAAAATGAAGAGTATTCTGATTACTGTTATAAATTTTCATGGTTCTCCAGTGTTTCATAAGTATAATAAAGAAAACGAGTGGCGAGAAAACGGCGAGAACGGAGCAAATCCTAGGGTACCAAAATTATTGGCTTTGGGATGACCCGCGTAACCAGTGCGGGTGAGAACCGGGGTAGGACGGTCCCGCCGCGAAGAGACGTTGGGGGCGCCAGCCTCGTTCCACTGGCTCGCCAGCCTTGTCATGGAAGGAAGGCTGGCGTCCTGGTGGAAGTGAGGCTCGCCCCCATCGAGTATCTGAGTAAGGGGGGCGTGTCTTGTACGTGGATGCACACTGCACAATTTATTTCACGGTCAATCGTTTTGTGTTTTGTCTCCATGGCATTAGCCCCTAGCCGCGCGACGGCGAATAGAGGTTTCTTTACGTAACATGGCCCAGATTATCGAACTCAAGCCCACTTTGAATCTATTAAGTGGCGCAGAACATTTCGAAACTCAGTGAAGGCGAGCCAAATCGATTTTGAATAATTTTCCGCGCTGGGGGGAGTATGTTAGCCCTCTTTCGAAACAGCCGGCTGTTACAAGGATTATAATTCTTCTGATATAGCTGACGCTGATCACTCTGTATGCCCTGTTTGCAGCAAGGTGCTCGATAAACAGAGTTTCTACCGGCACTTGAAGAATGTTCATCAGTACTCCGAGGACCAGTGCAGTGAACTGAAGGAGGAACGGAATTTGGCGAATTCGTAAATTAAAAAAAAACACAAAAAACATCAGAGACTACGGTAACACCGTGAATATGCTGTTTCTCGCACGAAAAGTGTCTAACGCTTGCGAATCAGGTGGTAATGAAAGATATAGAACTTCAGGAATTCATCGAGCATAACTGAAGAAACACACAGCGAAGCCTAACAGCGTCAAGGCCCTTCATGAACAACTATAGGAGATGAGGCGCAGGGCACCCAGCGCCGGAGCTGGACCGTCCAGTGACATATGACCCACAAAAAAAGCGAATTCTGAAAAATTTGGAAACGATGTTGTCAGACGACAAATGAGAGATGAATATTGGAGCACCACCCTCTCATGCATTCTTCTTGTATTGACCAATCTGTGAAGGAACACATGTATTGCAATTAGTATACGGAACCAACTTGATTTCATCTATTCCCTTTTCTTAGTATTTTTGCGAGAATGGCATCGTCGAGTGTCGTCTACCCTAACCTCCAATGCAATGCCGCAACGCGAGCGCGCGCTCCCGACGGAGGCGAGGTGTGGTAGATTTACGTTAAATCAGGGTTCTATCCTTGGCATTGGCCAATTTCTTGTAGGTGTGATAGCTCTAGAAAGGTATCAAAGCTTCAAAGGGTGTGGAGACCCTCGATTAAGACACAACTTTGCGCTGGTTTATAACGGGCGCCTGACGGATAATAAAACAACTTCGCATTAAAAAACTATGAGAAAAAAAAAACACAGAATAGTTGCAGAAAAAGCAAAGAAAAAGAATAAATATTATGCTAACTGACTTACGTAGACAGATCCCACAGACGAAGTGTCTTGTCCCATGATCCAGATAGGGCGAATTGTCCATCTGAGGAGATAGCGACGTCAGAAACGAAGTGATTGTGCCCAGTCAGCGCCTTCACGGGACGGCCAATGGCATCGATGTCACTTACAACATTGTCCACGTCCCAGAGAATAATTGTCCGATCTGGAACAATTTTTTTCAAATTTCGAGAACCCCGCTAGGAAAGAAAAACGGAAAACAGCGGGGTTTAAACTGACCGCGTGATGACGAGACCACAGTTGTTTTGTCGTTGTGGGTGAAGGTGGCGATCTGAGTGACCCACCCATTGTGACCCTCAAGGGTGCCTTTCAGCTGCATTTGTTCAACCACCATTTTGACCCTGTCCGAGTTCGAACCTTGAATAATTCATTCACATTCCACATAGAACACGTAAGAGAGCGTACGGATCACACCAATGCACGAAGAAAAACTAGCCACCAGTTAACTGAAAACAGGCCACAGATCATTCTCGCTGAATAACTGACAAGAAATTTAGAAAGGCAACCCCTGGAAAGCCTGAGGTTCGGAACCATCCATCTTGATATCATGTCGGTGAATACCTTGATTTTCAAAAAATACAACAATAGAAGAACCAAACCTAGTACTTGAATATATTATATTATATATATATATACATACTTATACATAATTTATTATATATTAAAGAATATTTAAAAATAGCCCAAAAATAAAGAAAAATCGAATGTACGCCGGTAGTCTGTAGCTCTGCAGCGTTCCGTCCGGGACCAGGCACACCGTCACAACTTGCGACCTTTAATCCACGTCGGCTCCGCTTTTTTTTTGATTTTTTCATTTTTCGTCGCTTTCATTTATCATAAAATCTCCGGATGCATACGAAGTTGAGATTCATCTTTATTTAGAGTTTTTCTGGCACAACATTTCTGCATGCTCACGATCCATCTATTTTTATGTACGTGGTTTGGTGTGAACTGGAATGACTCCAGTAAGTTTCTTTCTGAAGAATACTACGTGGCCTTGTGCTGTGGCTCACTAAGCGTCGCGGTCGCGCTGCGGCGCTGCAATTAGAGCGCGCTTACCTCTGTTTCAAAGGATGTTGGGGTTAAAGCCATTGATGGTAGGACTTCGGCGTAGTTTGGCTACCGTATTCCGGCAATCGCTTCAGGACCCAAAGCCCGTTTCCCTCGACATCGGAACTGCTTCGCAGCTTCATTCAGTTCAATCACGAGTGTTTCCGGTACGATTTCGCTCTGGAGCGAACTAGGTCATCCATGTAGAGGTTGGGTCACATCAGAACTTGTCAGCGTAGCGATTTTTTCAAACTTTCAAGCCTATTGTTCTCGAACTCCAGGCTTGATAGCTTAGAAAGGGGCACTCAAACTGAAAATCTCACGTTGTGTTCGTTATTGACTTCATAGGCCTCCTGACTCTCCTGATATTGCAAGGGAAGGAAAACCCCGGGTTGGTGAGAACTTTGCGGAGTGTGGAAAACCACGATGTATACCCAGAAATCGTTCGTTGCAGAAGTTTATGCATTGAACTATTACTTCGCAAATTTTCCTTGGGTGGAGCCATAAATGGGATCATAACAAACAATAATTCGCATGATTTCTGTTTTCGCGAAGAAATCTTCCAGGGGAATGGTTTTCAGTGCCTGCTCTACTCAGAAGGCGCCCGGAAAATTTTCCACCAAATCAACTAGAAGTATTCAAAATGCGGAGCGTCACTATTTAGGTGTGATTCACATGCCTTTGCCAATTTATTCTTCTGCCTCTACTGCCTGATTTCACTCATTCGGCTAAGAAAACCCTGGACTCCGAAATACGGAAAATCAAGCGTTTGCGGGAAAGCAAGAAATTGCTTAATTCAAAAAAAAAGATTATTTCTTTCTCAAATATCGAGAACTCGTATTCAAATAAATCGAAGAGCATTGTAGTGTTGACTGCAGTTTGAAAAAAAATCTTGAAATGAATAAAGCTTCTCCAAGGAATATTGGAATAGTTAAGCTCTTCATCTAAAAACTCTTCCAGCCCAGTTCAGAATGCTGTTCAAATTCTCCGAGGAAATTCTTCGAAACCCTCCTGCTTCAGTGGTGATGGAGGGGTTAGAAAAGCTAATCGATATAACGAAAGGTGGTGAGTGAAACGGCCAATGTAAAGGGCGGAGGGAAATCGGGCTTTAGGTCCTGAAGCTAGTGCCGGATTACGGTAGCCAAAATACGCCGAAGTCCTACCATCAATGGCTTCATGTCGGGGTGGGGGCCGAATGCGTAACCTTTCACAAGCTCTCGTTTCCTTCCATCATTCGAGGTGCAACAAACATTAGAAATCATCTCACCTCATGTGTCAGCAACATTATATGATTCAGAGCAGCGTGCATGGTGAGTATAGAGTAAACCAACTAGGTACTAGGTAATACAAAGAAATCGTTATTAGATCAAGGTTAAGATGAAACCTAACTGTACTTGACTTGATATGAAACCCTTTTCCACTTTGATACCACAGTGTCAAAACCTTTAGAATTTGAACGATACCTAGTTTTTAGCCGGAACTAATCCTCTTCCATTGTCCAAAGATCATCTTGATCATTTTGTCCACACAGCTATTTACACGAAATATATATGTGACCTTGTGAAGGGTGTATTCTGCCAACCGGCTGCAATTTCTTCTTTGGCACCTGGTATTTCTTCGCCATTGTTACTCTAAAGGACGATGGTGGAGTAGTTTCGGCTATAAGGCACAACGATGTCCTAATTTTTCAGGCATATAAGCACAAACTGCTTTAACATATAGCTTAGGTTGCTAGGATGAGTCCGGGCGGAGTAAGCAGCGGAGCGGTCGGTGATGGCAAAAAATAAAAGTGATAAGGAGATTTTGACATGATAGGCCCGATAAGCCTTGTTTCGACCGGCTCAAGATGAACGGCCTACGCTATACCTGTTCGTGCTTCCTTAGACTGCTTGCTAAATAAATTGTTTTCTTGCAGGTTTTACCGGGAAACGTGACGCAGCTCGTGAATTTAGCCATTTTTACATCATTTTTCACCTGCTCCATCTGTGCTTCTGAACCTTTCGTGACCTCCCCTCTTGTGCCTATACAGGTTCTTGAATGCACGGGGCCCTGGTTTGCACAGTGGGTCGAAAGCTAATGTGTTTTTACGTCTGAATGATTTCCGTAAGATTTTCTGAAACCGATCCTCTATCGACATAGTCTCGTGAGAGATAACTGGTGAGCTCAAGTGTTCAGCTTAGGAAATACGGAAGAAGAATGTCTTACAATAAGAAATCATCTAAAGTAAAACCACTAGCAACCAGGAACTATTAACATAATGACGAGTGATGGCGTTTGACCTCTTTTACTATTACGAGATATTTCACACCCGTGCTCTATCACCGGAAGTAAGAACCATTGTTGATTGCCAATAATGGCTTTATAGACAGCGGTCATCATGCCTGAACACCTGAACATTGTTGTCTGTCATGTTTTTCCTCATGCTTTTCGTGTTAAAACAAATAACCCTGTGGAGAAGGGTTGGCGATGCGTAAACGTGCTCTAATTGCAACGCCGCGGCGCGACCGCGACGTGTAGTGAGCCACAGCTCAAGGCCACGTAGTATTCTTCTTTCTTGACAGGATTCCTGGGTGAACCGTGTCGAAAGCCTTGGTGAGATCCAAAGCGACAGCTACAGTTCTCAATGGCTTCTTAGCGTTGAACCCGTCGATTGCATAGCTAGTGATTTCCAGCAATGCTTTCGTTGTGGAATGCAGCCTTCTAAACCCGTGTTGAAACAATTGTTTCTCGTTGTGCTCTGCTAAATTCTCCACAATGAGCTTTTTGGCAACCTTAGCGAAAGGTGACATCAAATTGATGGGACGACATCCCTTTACCGATGACTGAGGTTTGCCCGGGTTTGGCAACGGGATGACGTTGGCTGTCTTCCAGTTTTGCATAATAGTGCACGATATGAACGAGGTATTAATCATATCAACGACGAGCGAGAGGATCTCAGTCGGAAGATTCTTCAGTACAGCAGGACAAATGCCGTCCGGAACAACAGCATTGAAGTTCCGCATGCTTCTTCTTCTTCTTCTGCAGCCTCAAAGTGGTTTTTGTCATAGGTTGAGGAACTGGGCGGCCTTCACAGGATTCGTCCAAAGGTCCATTGTTGTTAAGGAGGTAGGTCTCTTCGGGCACATGAACAAGTGCGCCGTGTCGTGTCCGGGAGCACCACAGTCCGGGCATGCGTCTGGTCGGCTGCTGTCGATCTTGTTGACGTAAGACATGAGCAGAATAGAGTGACCACAGCGCAGCGATGCAAGAGCACATCTGGCTCGTCTGCCGAGTTGAGACTCGGACTCGCAAACCCGAGGCGGCACCGTTCCCAAGATAGGGTTCACAGCCGCCTTTGCTAGATATCCTCGAACAAATTGCGTGTGCTCCTCACGCAGAAGACGAAGCCTTTCCATGTTGGAGTCGGCCCATCTCTGTACATCAACTTTACGAGGAGCATCGGCGAACGGCGTCCTAATCGACCTCTCTCTTATGGGCTTCATGATTCTCTTTGACGGATGATTCGGCTGCCTCAGAACATTAATATACATTTGCTGTGCCTGGAGTTCACAATGCTCCTTGACTGGCAATATGCAGGCCTCCGCGTGAAGATGCTCCACCGGGGAGCTCCTTGCACAACCGGTAGCAATTCTAAGCGCAGCATTCTGTACACGCTGCAGCTTATTCCAGGAGCTGTCAGACACCAGGTGCTGCCACACTGGTGCCGCATATTCCAGAGCCGGCTGAAGTATTGCTCTGTAGGTTCTCAATATAGTCTCTCGGCTGCTTCCCCATGATGTTCCTCCGAGAGCTCTCAAGATATTAAGTCTAGCCTTGACGACTGTTTGTTTCTGTTCCGCGTTTTTGTGGAACTTCAGTGAGGGATCAAGAATAAGGCCAAGCAGCTTGGGGAATTTTGCTGCTGGCAACAGGTCACCATCCCATTTGACATCTGGATGGGCACTGTGTTCCTTGGTGTTCGTTGTGAACACTGAAACAGAGGATTTTGCGGCAGAGACTGTGAGCATCATTTTATCGAGGAAGAGCTTCAACTCGACGAGATAGGCGCTGATCTTGTTAGCGGCTATCTGCAGGTCACGATCCTGGCACATGATGGTGATGTCGTCGGCATACATAACAATCCTTACATCATTGGGGGGCTCGGGAATGTCCTCAAGATACAGGCTGAATAGGGCAGGGGACAACACTCCGCCTTGCGGAACACCGGCTGCTATTGGAATGCTATCGGATACATGATTCTGGAACAGAACCTTAGCACGGCGGCCTTTAGTGAACGCTGCAATCCAACGCTTCTGCCATGATGGTAGCGAAGACTTGAGCAGTTTCTCGGACAGCAGTCCCAAGTTAACAGAGTCTTCCGCATGCTCTTCGTAATCTTCTCTACTTGTGCCACATTGTACGCATCGGCCGTGCTCATAAGCGGGAGACGGCACAGCTCTCTTACTGTTACTATTCTGCGGACCTCGCCTTGTACTCGTGATGAAGAAACTTCTCCCAAAAGAGTAGGCGGCTTCCTTTCCCATCTTAAAAACTTATTATCAAACTCAATAGTCGAGACGGTGGCTGGTGAGCTCTTTCCAGACAACTTCCGTAGTACCCTCCAGGTAGCAGCACTGTCCGTCTTGAGTCCCGTGAACTTTTCACATTCTTCTTTTTTGTGCCTATCTAGATCCTCTCTGATCTCATCATCTAGTTGAGCAACGACAGGGTCTAGATGGTCTGTTGCTCACCTTCTTTGCAGCCGCGAAGAGGTTAATTGCTATAGGTTCTGAAACTGGGCGACCAGCGTCGGATTCGTCCAAAGGTCTATTGTAGTCAATGTTGTGGGGTTTTTTGGACAGTTGAATAAGTGTAGGGTATTGTGGCCAGGGTATTGTGGCTCGATCTAACCAAAGCATTTGATTCTGTTAACCTAGGACTTTTGTCGGAGAAACTATTCAAGTCCTCGCTACAACCGTGGCAGAAGCGTTGGATCGCAGCGTTTACGAAAGGTCGTCGGGCCAAAGTGCTATTCCAGAATCACGTCTCCGATAGTATACCTGTAGCAGCTGGTGTGCCGCAGGGTGGAGTTTTGTCACCTGCCCTCTTCAGCCTGTATATTGAAGACCTACCTGAGCCTCCCGAAGATATAAAAATTGTTGCGTATGCCGACGATATCACCACCATGTGCCGTGACATACAGGTAACCTCAAACAAGATCAGCGACTATCTCGTCGAGCTTAAAAACTTTCTCGATAGTATGATGCTCACAGTTTCCGCGGCGAAGTCTTCTGTTTCGGTATTCACATCTGACCCAAAGGAACACAGCGCCCAACCTGTTGTCAGGTGGGATGGTGACCTCTTGCCTACAGCGCAATTTCCCAAACTGCTGGGCCTCGTTTTGGACCCATCGCTGAAGTTTCACAAAAATGCTGAACAGAAGCAGGCAATTATCAAGGCAAAACTTAATGTGTTGAGAGCTCTAGGAGGAACGTCCTGGGGTGGCAGAAAAGAGACAATCTTGACAACATGTCGAGCTATTCTGCAGCCTGCATTGGAGTATGCTGCACCTGTCTGGCCGCACATCGTGTCGGACAGTTCCTGGACTAAGATGCAGCGAATTCGGAATGCTGCACTACGAATAGCCACTGGATGTGCAAAAAGCTCACCGATTGAGCACCTTCACGCCGAGGCCCGTATCTTGCCAGTGAAAGAGCATTGTCAGCTCCAGGCTCAGCAAATGTGTATTAATGTCTTTAAGCAATCTAATCATCCTTCGAGAAGACTATTAAATCCCGTGAGAGAGATCGATCAGAGTGCCGTTTGCCGATGCTCCGAACAAAGTGAATGTACAGAGATGGACCGACTCGAATCAAGAACGGCTTCGTCTCTTACGCGCGGAGCTCACCCGGTTCGTGAATGATCATCTCGCCAAAGCGGCCGTCAACCCTATTCTCGGTGATGTGCGCCCAGGGTATGTGATACCGAGTCCGAGCTCGGTAGGCGCGCCAGGTGTATCCTCGCTTCGTTGCGCTGCGGACATTCTCCATTGCTTATGTCTTACCTGCACAAGATCGACAATAGCCAGCCTGACGTGTGCCCAGACTGTGGAAACCGAGGCCACGACACTAATCACCTATTTGATTGTCCCAAGAAGCCAACAACGCTCAGTACAATAGACTTGTGGACGAATCCAGTGCTGGTCGCCCAGTTTCTCAACTTGTGACGAAACTCCTCTCAGTGGCTGCAAAGAAGAAGAAGATTGTGGCCAGGACCACCACAGTCCGGGCAACCGTCGGGAGTGCTACTGTCGATCCTGTTCACGTAGGACTTCAGGAACGTTGAGTGCCCACAGCGCAACGAGGCTAGAGTGCATCTGGCACGTCTACTAAGCTGAGACTCAGACTCAGAAACTCGAGGCGGCAAAGTACCTCGGACGAACTGGGTGTGCTCCTCGCGCAACAGACGGAGGCGTTCTTGATGTGAATCGTGCCATCTTTGCATATTGACTTTATCTGGAGCATCGGCTAAAGGTTTTCTGATGCCTATCTCTCTTACAGGCTCAAGTACTCTCCAAGATGAGTGGTTGGGCTGCTTGACGATGTTAATATACAGCTGCTGGGCCTGGAGCTGACAGTGCTCCTTTACTGGTAGCACCCGTGTCTCGGCGTGTAAATGCTCGATTGGCGAACTCCTAGCACATCCGGTGGCGATCCAAAGAGCAGCGTTTTGTACACGCTGCACCTTAGTCCAGGATGAGTCCGACACTAGGTGCTGCCAAATCGGTGCCGCATACTCTAGGGCGGGCTGCAGTATAGCCTTATACGTGGTCAGAATAGTTTCCTTACTGCTGCCCCATGATGTACCTCCCAGCGCCCTTAGCAAATTGAGTTTAGCTTTTACAATTGCTTGCGTTTGCTCGGTGTTCTTGTGAAACTTCGGCGACGGATCGAGTATAAGGCCGAGCAGTTTGACGAAGCGAGCAGCAGGCAGGCGATCTCCGCCCCAGCTGACATCGGGATGGGCGCTGTGCTCTTTGGGGTCCGTTGTGAAAACTGATACTGAAGACTTGGCAGGTGAGACCCTGAGCATCTTGTTACCGAAATAGCTTTTCAAATCAATCAGGTACTCGTTGATCTTGCTCGCGGCCACTTGTATGTCGCGATTTTGGCACATGATTGTCATATCATCAGCGTAGGCGCCAACTTTAATGTTCTGCGGGGGGGGGGCTGTGCCGGAAAGTCCTCTAAGTACAGATTGGACAGAGCGGGCGATAAGACTCCGCCGTGCGGAACACCGGCAGCTATGGGGATCAGGGATGTGCGGCAATTGCCGGTTGCCGCTTGCCGATTGCCGTTTGCCGGCCGTTTTTGGACGATTTTTGTCGATTGTCGTTTGCCGTTTTTCCTCTCACTTTTCGACAAAATTCGGCAAAAAAAGTGTGCAATAGATAACAAACGCCGCGATTAGGACGCGCATGGTAAGCCCGATAAGCCTTGCAGCGGCCGGCTCGAAAGTAGGGAGACAGGCTATACGTACTTTGAAACCTCAAGCCAGTTGATCTTATCTACCGTGCGGTCTTGTCAAAGCAATCGCTAGTATCGTAGCGTCATGCTCGTGTGGGTCCTCTTGTCTCGAAGAGTACCGAATTCCCCACCCTCTCTCTGCTGAGGCTTGATCAATTAATGTAGGGTTCATCGGCACAAGAATTAACACTCTGAACGTTTTCAGGAGAGGGCATAAAGGGTTCAGAGCTCAAATTCTTTCAGAGATTTTTCAAAGCGTCGTGTAGAGGATGTTGGACTTCACTAGCAGTTTGTGGGTTTATGCACTTCACCATCTTCTATTAAGCTCACAATTACGCTGAGAAGTATGCTAAAATGTTGAATGTTGGAGATCTGATTTAAAAGGGTGGGGAAGGGTGTACACGCAGTGGGGAACATTCGTTTCGGTTAAAGGCAGTGTTCGCGATAAAGATCGCTTTTCTGTTTTTTTTTTTGCCTATCTTGAAACCGGTCCCATTCTGATTCCAATGATGCTTCTGGAATCGTACAAGACCTTCTGGGAATGGAGTTATGGTCCCTCAAAAATTGAGCTAGGGGAAATGGTGGACGAGTTGTTCGAGGCTTGTAACTTCCGTCTTTTGCAGCCAATGTGTGCGGGCTGGCCTGCGTAAAGAGAGAAGTTGAGAATGGAGGGAAGAACGGGGCTTTTGATCGGAAACCATCGCTCCACTCACGATTTCGAGTATTCCTTTGTTCACGTCGAGGGGCGGGAAGAGGCGGGACTTGCCCACAATGGCGGGGTTTGCCCACTTTTCTAAGCCGTTTTGCGGCTCCTGGGTAGCTTTTCGTCCCAATTTTTCGACGCTGTTCTGCTTCTGAGAGCCACGAGAAGCGTTTGTCATGAAAAATTCGAGGATGAAATTTATCGAGAACAGTGCCTTTAAATTCGCTGCTTGGCTATAAACTGCACTGACGGAGTCGACGGTGATCAGTTGGGAATAAGTGGTGGCGTACAGTTTGGGAAGGGGATGGTTTGAGACAACCGCGGTTTTTCAATTCAATTCAATTCAATAGCTTTATTTTTCAATAAAGAAACATACGGAATGTATGTGAGGGAGGTTAATTACGCGATCCTGAGTACGCAGCCAACAGAACAACGAGAAAAAAGAAGAAAAAAAAAAGAAATACTCGTACAATCGGAGCACCCTGTACTTAAAGCTCTAACGGAAAGAGCGGCCATCTGTCCCTTGCAATGACCTGAGATTGAAGTGGGACAGCCTGCTTTTAAAAATTGGAAAACTTTTGGCATCAACGATTTCCGGAGGTAGTTTGTTCCAAATTGGGATGACCCTAAAAGCAAACGAATGCAGCACACTAGATTTCGATGTAAATCTACGTTCGAGCTGAAAAGCGTGCTGGCGGGAGCGAGTACAGCGGCGGGTGAACGCGAAAACGCTTTCAAATGGAATGTCGCAGAGACCTTTAACGATTTTGTAACATAAATGTAAGTCGAACTCAGTTCTTCGATATCGTAAGGTTTCGATTCCCAATATTTCAAGCCTCTTCATGTAGTCTGGCACTTCTCGCATAGGGAATGCCTTGACGAAAACGCGTTTTGAGTACCGCCTTTGCACGTTTTCAACGACTTCATCATCTTCAACAGAAGATGGTGACCAAACCTGCGTACAGTATTCCAAGAGCGGCCGGCAGTAGACAATATATGCTTTCCTATAATGTTCGAGACATGGGTGTTGCAGAGATCTCAGGATGCAATTTGCCACACGGGAAGCTTTCTTGGAAATTTCCTTGCGGTGGGATTCCCACTTCAGGTCGGTGCTGATAAGCACACCAAGATCACTGACAGTCTCGCGTACGGGGAGCACAACATCATTCAGGCGTAAAAAGCACTCATGTTGGAAATTGATGTGAAATAAGCTGCATTTCTCCTCAGATAGCTTCAACTGCCATAGCTTGGACCAATCAGCAAGCCGGTTCAGGTCACACTGAAGCTCGTGGAAATCGATAGCGGGGTTGCGAAGAGGGCGATATATCTTAAGATCATCAGCGAAAAGTTTGCATGTGCTCGATAATTCATCAGAGATGTCGTTCACATAAATGAGGAAAAGCAAAGGACCCAGAACGCTACCCTGAGGAACACCGCTGGCAATTTGAATAGGATGAGAACAGAAGTCGCCAATTTTGACTGTGAAGTCACGTGGTGTCAGAAAGGAACTCAGCCATTTTAAAGTGCCACCAGAAATACCGTAGCTTTCGAGTTTCAGAAGTAGCTTTGGATGACTGACTGTGTCAAAAGCTTTAGCATAGTCGATGTACACAACATCAGTTTGGCAGTTCTCATTCACAGCCGAACACCAGTCGTGGAACGAGGACACCAACTGGGACAGTGTTGATCTACCAGGAAGAAAACCATATTGGGCAGGGCTGAGGAGGTCGTTCGACGCAAGATGGGAGAGAACACAATCTTTAACAATGATTTCGAGGACTTTACATACTGACGAGGTTAAACTGATGGGCCGATAGTTCGAGACCTGAGCAGCTGGTGCCTTTTTGGGAAGCGGGGTAACAATCGCGGTTTTCCATGCGTACGGAAGAGTTCCAAGAGCAAGGCTATGTTTAAAGATGCATATGAGAGGGTAACACAACCCGTCAGCGGCCCTTTTGATAAAAAAGGAGGGTATGGAGTCCGGAGTAAGCGAAATTTTGTCGTTGAACTTTTTTATGGCACCCATTACAACTTCGTGGTTGATAGGTATAGAGCATAATTTCTGAAGACATCGTGGGGGGAAAGTGGGGGGTCGCGAGTAAATACCTTAGAGAAATAGTCCGCGAACATTTTGCACTTGCTGATTATCGACAATGATTTCGCCCTCTTCATCTTTCAGGGTAGAGATACCTTTACGTGTTTTCATCTTAGCATTCATGTATTTGAAAAAGTTTTTTTGATTTCCTGAGCAAATAAGGCGTTTTTCACGGCTTTTAGCAAGACGTTTACATTCCTTTTCAAGATCCCTAGCGCACTTATTGAAAGCAGCGCGTCCACCCGGCTGGAAACGGTCACGCCAGAGGAAATGCTTTTTAGCGGCCAGGCGTTGTAGATGCGGTGGGAAGTTCTTGGTCGAAGGACCATGTTTCCGAAGTGGAACACACGTCTCTATTACAAGGTGGACATAGGAAATAAAGGCCTCATACATTTCGTTTATGTTCCGGCATGTGCAAAAGAGTGCATCCCAGTCTGTTCCTAACAACCAAAGATTTACTTGGTCCCAATTTGCTCTGCGAAAATCGAAATTACGGGCTGCTTTGGGAGTGTCAGGTTCACGAGCAATTTCAAAGGCTATGCTAGAGTGATCGCTTGTAGAGAAGTTTGGCTGAACCTCCCAATCAGCAATCAATGTCAGGTCATTACATAAGAGCAAATCCAGGACATTTTGCCCATGAGTGGGCTCATAATTCAAACATGATAGGCCAGAACTGGCAAGGAAATGTTCAAATGAAGCATTAAAACGCGTACCGGAGTAGCCTGATGAAAACGCATAATTAAAGTCACCAACAACAATTGACGGCCATTGCACTGTTAACCAATCCTCTATGACCTCAAGCAATTCGAGAGAGTCCTGGAGGCTCGTTGCAGGTCTTCGATAAACTGCAATCAAGCGGAAACAGGACCCACATTCAAACACAAAATCAAGGAGCATAGTTTCACATGAAAAACTGAAAGATCTGGGCACAAAATCTGCTATCGTAATACATCTCTTCACAATAACGGCAACCCCGCCACCTGCCATACCGGGCAAACGATCAGACCTATAGACAACGTAGGTATTACACAAGGATAGGAGCGAGTCCGGATCGTCCTCAGTTAGCCAAGTTTCGCTAATTACAACTACATCAGGGGACGATGATTCAAGAAATGCGTTCAATGATGCTAGCTTGTTTCTTATCGATCGGGCGTTGAAGTAAAAACAGTACAAATTTCTTTTCGCTACTGACGGCAATCCGGAACTCGTTTCATTTACTTGACCAGTGTTGGGGAGAAGCGCGAGGGGGGTCGGGTCGCACGAGGAGGGGAGCGCTGCAGTGAAGCAGCGTAGTCCCCCGCCTCGGGCACCGTCTCCCCTTTTTTGGAATTTGGCTTCTACTCAACACTTGACCTCTATATATGACCGCTGTGTCGTCCGTCTTACGCGCTTCACGCAGTTTGGCCCGCAATTCAGAGCTGTAAGACGGGCGCACGTACACGTTCTGCCAGTCATCAGAATTCTTCAGCTTGTGGCCGCTGCGCAGGAGCTGGATTGCGTCGTGGTGGTTCCCAAAGACGACTTTCACGGGGCGTTTTTTGGACTCGTTGAATGATCCCATACGGTAGATCGAGGTCGGAACAGCGTCGACTTCGAGATGGTCAAGAATGTCCATCAGCGTCTTCTCGTCGGCTGCCCTGCGATCTCGCGCATGCAGGTCACTCTTCTTAACTAGGCCCATAACAACGATTTCTGAAGGATTCACCTGCGGTTTTGCCGCCGGGACGGCACGCTGACTTTGATCACCGGCGGCTGGTGCCGGTGACGATCCTCCTTTCATCTTTGCAAGCTCACCAACGACTTCGGAGATCGATTGCAGTAGCGGCTGGAGTGCGTCAGTTATAGCCCTTGCCATTTGCTCGATCAATCCGCTCATGGCCACCTTGACAGCTTCGTCAACCATCTTCGCAATTTCAGCTTTCTTGGTTTGCGACATCTCGACAGTACACGATCGATCGATTGAACCTCAAACTTGGGTAATTAAACCAGGTGTCTTATTTGTGGTAAGCTTGAAAAACTACCCCTATCCATGTATTTGAGTTGTTAGCGCGTAGTTCAGAAGAAATTTGAAAGGTCGGAGGGGAGAGATGCCGAATATGGAGCAGTTTCTCAGCAACGTTTCCAAGACTGTTCGAAAACGCGCGTTTTAGTTGTATTTCTTCACGTGATTGTCTTTCATCTAAATTCCGGTCAAACAGTAAACACACCGTGAGGCACGCCAACGAGTACGCCGCGAACTCTGAGAAAGTTTCCCCATCAGACAAAGGACCTAACATCCAGAGGTGCGCATTTCTGTTCGTAGGCCCCGCCCAGTTGTAGTATGGCTCATGATTAATTTCATATGAGTTACTTTCTGTTGGTCCTATTTTTGTAAAGGCGCAGCCACCGATCGCGGTGCCACAGCCGCACTTTCGCGGAGCCGCTCTGGTGCCTGTAGGGGCCGGTATGGCTTTATCGCGGAGTCGCAGCGGCGATTTCTACAGGAGAAGGGCTGCCACGCTCGTTAGAAAATAATCACGTCAAGTAGGGACACACTGACCTCTTCCTTTTTTTAAACGACTTTCGAGTGCTCACCCTCTTAACTTGGATTGCGCGATACTCTGAATTTCGTGCGATAAATTCGAAGCACGAAGCAATTGAATGACTACTACATATTCCGAAAAAGTTTGACATTAGAGAATCTCGAAAAATTACTATCCTTACACCACAACATTCCTATTACCAGTATTCACTAGAATGCTCACTACGGTGCTGTTTTTTATATCAGGTATTGTACCAACGTAAGAGGTTAAACTTCTTGTGGTATTATTGAAAAACCTTGTGGTGTTATTGAACTAGAACAAAATGCCGAGGTTCAAGGACAGTCGGGAGCACACTATTGAAAAACCATTTCTTATCTGGCTATCGAAATGAGAAATGTGCATGAGAAAGAAGTATTTTTACTGCTACTTTTATAACATTTGAATCGTTTTTCTACAAGATTTTTTTATTTTGCCGTTTGTCGATTGCCGATTGCCGTTTGCCGGCCATTTTTGGACAAATTTTGTCGATTTCCGTTTGCCGATTTTTGAGAATCGTTTGCCGCACCTCCCTGATGGGTATACTTTTAGAGACATGATTTTGAAACGTAACTTTTGCTCGACGTCCCTTGACGAATGCGGTTATCCAACGCTTCTGCGACGGTGGAATAGAGGACTTCAGTATGTTATCTGATAGAATACCCAGGTTAACACTGTCAAATGCCTTTAGGGGCTTTCAGAGTGGCGTCGCTGCGAAATTCGCGGCATCGCTCCTCAGAGCGAGTGAAAAAAGGCGTGGCCTATCGATTGCCGCCGCGTCATATTTCTTTCTCAGCGCCTCTTATTTCTTCGCTGCCCTTAAAGTTCGATCAGAGCGCATAAACATACTGGCGTGCCATCCCTCGCGTGTTCTGCAATCTCAGACATTCTGCAATTGATCAACAAAAGCGAGTTATAGATTTCTAATAATATACCAGGAGACACTACCACCAGTAGAATCACCTTCAACTGAAAAGATTTGCATAACAATAATGGTGTCCGCAACAAAAAATTATTAAACGCAATGGCGAAATAAATCCTGGATGACCAATTAAATACCATGACGAAATAAATTCCGGATGACAAATCAAAAGCCATGACGAAATTTATCCTGGATGGCAAACATCTAGTGAAATAGGCAAAAAGATGATTCTACAGAAAGTTAATGGGCAGATAGTAACGAGGGAACACTAACTAATACGAGATAGTTACGAAGGAACACTAACTAATATGAAGAAACTACAGCGACAAATAGCGACAGCGACAAAAATGGTCGAGACCATTTGCCTCGCAAAACGTCGCAAAACTTCGCTCCCAGCCCGCGCCGTCGCTCCCACTCTGAAAGCGCGACGTTCGCTCCCGTCGCGCGGCACGGTTTGCGCTGCGTAGCACCCCCCATCTCTCACCACGTCGCCGCGACAGCGAATTTTTCTGCGACGCCACTCTGAAAGGCCCTTTTGTCAAGTCCTGGGCTATAGCAACGGTCCTGAAGGGCTTTCTCATATTGAAGCCGTCGATGGCATAGCCAACGATTTCCAAAAGCGCCGTTGTGGTCGAATGTAGCTTCCTAAAGCCGTGCTGGTGATGTTGTTTCTCATTATGCTGAGCCAAATCATTCACGATAAGCTTTTCAGCAACCTTGGCTAGAGGTGACAAAAGGCTTATTGGCCTGTATCTTTTCGCTGATGACAGCGATTTACCGGGCTTAGGCAGAGGAATGACATTTGCTGTTTTCCAGTCTTGTGGCAGTGTGCAGGTTCGGAATGATGTGTTCATTATCGGTGGGCAGCGAGAGAAATTCACTGGGGAGCTTCTTTTGGACTGCTGGACAGATTCCGTCAGGTCCAATGGCTTTGGAATTACGCATTTCCTTTATAATTTTCTCCACCTGCGCAGGAGTGAAGGCATCAGCCGGGCCCATAAGCGGAAGGCGGCTTATCTCCCTTACTGTCACTCGGTTTTGCGGGCCTCGCTTCGCACATGTTATGAAGAAGCTCTTGCCCAAAGCGTAAGCGGCATCTTGTCCTGACTTGATTACATTGTTCTCAAACTCGGTAGTAGATACTGTGGCGGGTGTGGCTTTTCCGGAGAGTTTTCTCAAGATTTTCCATGTCGCAGCACCATCTGCCTTGAAGTTCAATTTTTCAGTGAACTTCTGCCACTCGTCTTTCGGGCAGAAGTTCACTGAAAAATTGAACTTCTGCCCGAAAGTCGAGTGGCAGAAAATCAATTTTTTGTGCCTGTCCAAGTCTTTTCTGATCTCATCGTCAAGCTGAGTGACCTCCGGTTCCAGATGGTTGGCAGATCTCTTTTCATCTCTTGTCCTGATTTTCTGAAGTATATCCCTGGTGACATTAGGGTAAAAAGTTTTCACACGTCCTTCTGGTATGGCCGCTTTCATAGCCTTCCGGATAGCGTCAGATATGTGACGCTCTTTCTGGTGTCTATCGCCGTTCCATGGATATTCAGCCGCTCGGTGGAGTGCAACCTGTCTAAATAGGCTCCAGTCTGCAAGGCCTAAATTGAGATAAGAACGGTGACGAATACCAGAATAAGGGGCTAGAAAATTTGAGAGATCGATATGGACGAAAATAGGAATGTGATCACTGGACAGAGTTGTAGAAGTGGACCACGAGCAAGCACTAGAGGGATTGGAGGAAACGAGCGAAATGTCTGGGCTAGAAGATCGGCCGATGGCAGGGAGGCAAGTGGGCTGATCATCGTTTAGGATAACCAGGTCGCACTCCTCCGCCCATTCTTCAACGTCTTCTCCGCTAACATCAGAGTCAAGTGAAGAGCAAAAGGTATGAGCATTGAAGTCGCCCGCGAAGACGACTGAGGGTGAGAGGGAGCAGTCACTGAGTTGTTTTGGAAGAGGGATAGAAGTATAGGTTGGAGGACGAGATGTAGTTGGAGGAATGTAGATGTTGAAGAGAGATAGGGTAGTTTTGAGTGGGAGATGGATGGGAACGTATTCGAGAGTACCGTCCTTAGGGACATTGGGAATTAGGTGTGAAGGAAGAGTGGATAGTGTAAAAGTAGAAACTCCACCGAAAGACGATCTCGGAGCATGGTATGAAGTATAGCCAGGGATATTTGGGTGAGAAGAGGTAGCAGAGGGGGAGAGTTTAGTTCCCTGAACCCTGATAACATCTGGATGGTGAGTACGAGCAAAGAGAGAGAGCTCAGACAGTTTGGCACGAAGGTCATTGAGATTTATATGTACAATAGAAAGGGGGCGATTGGGGGTAGAGGAATCAGAGTTGGAAGGTGAGGAGCATAGAACACAGCGAAAAGCAGAGTTATGATGCCTCACAGAACTGAGACCCGAACAGAAGAGATGCTCCCACCTTTGGCATCCGAAGCACTGGACGCTTGTTTTACTCCATGTGACATCCTTGCCGCACGTGGAGCATGGGTACTTTTGAGCGGGTCCAGGATTCCTCTCCACGCCGGCCCTTTGTAGGAGAATCCTTAGGAGAGCTGAGACCAGCCAGCATCTCTCCCATAGCAAAAACCCTCTTCGTCCAGGGGTTGATGTCGGTTTGCACGGAGTTGATGTTGCTTCCTCCACACGGCCGCGGCACGAACGTACGACATCTTGCTCTCCTGGCATCTCTAGTCCTTATTTTCTGGAGAACTTCTCTGGTGACGTTAGGATAAAACGTTTTAACGCGACCAATAGGAATAGCCGCCTTCATGGCCTTGCGGACTGCATCAGACAAGTGCTGCTCCTTTTGGTGCACTTTGCCATTCCACGGGTAATCAGCCGCTAGGCGTAGCGCAATCTTACGAGGAACGGTATACAGCTTCGGGGATTCAAACGGCTCATTCTTGTTTTAACACGATGACAAGTTTTAACACTGTGATAAGCATCACAGCGTAGCTTGATATGGTGGTTATCAACACGTGATCACGTTGTGACGTGCTTATCACGTGCACATCGGGCATAAAAAGCGCCTCTTTTCTCTTGAGTCCTAATTCGGCGAAGATTACGTCCTTGTCGTGGACCCAGACTGGGTCCTTCTCCGCCGTGGGACCGCGACAACCCTGGGCGACATGCTTGTGGTGAGTATTAAAATGAATAATCTGTGAAGTCAATGACGTCATCGTTGGGCTGCTCGTTGGGGTCTCCTGATAGGCATTTAGGTAGTGTCCCAACCGTGATTGTGACGTCATCACGAGCGTCGCGATGCTGTGCTCCCGCAGCCCTTCATCGTATGACTCCGCTTAGGTCTGTGTTTTTTCTCCTGTCGGGAGTCTTACGCGGAGTCAGGGTCAAACGGAGCGTTGCGTAATTTTTCGAAATTGGAGCGGCCCCCCGTCACATTTTTTTTAAATCCAAAATTTTTGCGATCCCCCTTCCCGAGGCCGGGCAGTTTATAGTTGATTACTAAAAGTGTCAGACGCCGAAAATTCGTTCATCAGTCGAGCCGAAGCGTCTAAAATCGAATGCTACGATCCTTCCCTTGGGGACCAAAAGTAATCGAGAATTTATGGGATATCCACTAAATTCTCATTTTTGGACCGAAATTTTTGCGATCCCCATAACAATCATTTTCGGACCCAAATTTTTGCGACCCCGTTGCGGAATTTCGCAACCCGCTTGACCCTGCGCGGAGTGTCCCCCGATTTCCCGAGAAACGCTACTCACTTCAGAAGACTGAGCACGCTCCAAACAAAGCGCTTCTCACTTTCGCTACTCATTCGCGCAGTACTTTTCCTGTTGAGAGCTATGCACTTTTCACAAAGCGCGCTCGCCCTCCCAGCAACGATGCGCTATCTCGAACTCAATGACGCGGCGCACGCTTCCGAAGTTACGCTAATCACCTTCAAAGACGCGCACACTCTGAAAGGAACGCTACTTCCCAAAAAGCGCACACGAGCATTTCTTATTTTCCACGACGCTGCCCTCGTTGATCGCTTCCCACTTCTTATAATGCATGTTTTCTGTGACACGCTACCGTCATGATACGACACACAATACCATGAGGCACTACACACTTGACGACGCAACGAATTTCAATTTTGGCGACGCGAAAGTGAGTGAAATTTCGCCGATTTCTTCAACGAAAATACCATGATTGATACACTTTTCGATCATACAAATTCGACTTGATTCAACTTCGACACAATCAGAATTATTGCTGCTTGGGCGCTATTCATACTCCTCAACGCCAGCGCGTCATGCGCAGGCTTGGCGTTGGAGTATGAATGGCGTGACGACACGCCCACGCGGCACGCATCTAACGCCCGCTCCGCAGTAGTTTGTTAATACGCCACCAATTTCATTGCGTTTCATAATATTTCATTCCAGTATTATTCTTTGCTACCGTCGTGATGGACTCGTGCACTGAAATCGCGTGTTTGGAAAAGTTAAGGTCCACTTTTTCCGCTCCGCCATGGCGTCCTCGCTGGCGTCTTCATAGTCTCCGCAAGCGCGCTGGCGCTGACGAGTATGAATTGCACCTTACAACGACTCGTTGGAACATTGTTATCTACTATTGCTGTAGAGCTCGTCCAGACACTGAGCTGACCAAACTTGTTGATGATTTCGTGTTTGAACAAGAATGAGCCGTTTGAATCCCCAAAGCTCTATACCGAACGTCCAACCTTACTGAACAGGCACCAGCCTGCTTGGCCTAAATTAAGATGAGAACTAGAGAGGGAGATTTCGAGTGCCGTGTCTTCACGGAACCCTAGTGGTCACGCAGTGAACGTTACAGGAACGGAGCTTATTTCTACTCAATCTCGAGTTACGGTATTAGGCGATTTCCACCTTTCCGAGAACGCTCGTTCAATTCTGGAAATGGGTCCCAGTTTCTCACCATCTCAACCTATCTCTACTATCACCATGCGCAAAGTAATTTGTAGCCTTCACGGACTCCAAGACCGGCTGCGCTATAAAGCTAACATAGGCAATGCAATATTACCTGCGCCAATCAGAGCTTTACCCCAAATTCCCTTCCCCAACACCTTTTTCAAGCAGCAGGACCCTAATCTAGGCTCTGATATCACTTTTCGCATTTTTGCCGACGAGGTTTTCAAAGTTTTTGACCGCGCTCGCAAAGGAAGGATCTCGTCAAATCTTTCCCTCGCTCAGGCTTGTGGACTCAGAGAGATTAGGGAGTTGGTAGAGTCTAAGGCAATACGCCTTCCCGTCAGCGATAAGGGAGGGGAGTTTGTCATAATCCCTGACCAGCTGGACAAGGCTATAACGGAGCAACATCTGCGGGATATTTCACTTTACCGTCCCTCCTCTGCCAAAGAATTCCAAGCACAGTATCGTAGACTCAACAGAGAGTGGGTTAGAGTGGGAAAATCAGCGGACTTGAATCCGTCTTTCATTACTCGCCTCAAAATTGACTCGCCAACTTGCCCGGTTTTATACCTGCTCGTAAAGACTCACAAGTTCTCAGCTACGTTTTGGAAAAAATCTCTCTCGAATCTCAGTAAGGTTTAGCCGACATTTGGCCGGGTAATCACATTTCTGATTTGCTCCTTTCAGGCTCAGAAGAAGGCGATTTCGCCGAAACGTGCGTAAGCCAATAAACTGTATATCAACCTCGTGGTCCAGTTCATTTACACAATTACTAAGATGAGAACGTTGTCGAACACCAGAATAAGGAGCGAGAGAGTTCGAGAGATCGATGTGCCCAAAGACGGGAACATGATCACTAGACAATGTTGTTGAGGTAGACCATGAGCAAGCGTTGGAAAGGTTGGAAGAGACTAGAGTTATGTCTGGGCTAGAAGATCGGCCGTTGGTGGGAAGACGAGTGGGCTGATCATCGTTTAAGATGACCAGGTCGCACTCCTCTGCCCATTCTTCGACGTCATTTCCTCTAGCATCAGGGCCAAGAGATGAACAGAACGTATGAGCATTAGAATCGCCCGCAAAGACAGATGAGGATGAAAGGGGGCAGTCGTTAAGCTGGCTAAGGAGTGGAATAGAGTTATAGGATGAGGGGCAATAGGTGGTGGGGGGATAGAGATGTTGAAAAATGAGAGGGAGTTTAATGGGGAGAAGGATCGGAAGGTACTCGAGAGTACCGTCCGTGGGAGTGTTAGGTATGAGGTGTGAGAGAAGGGTAGATAATATGAAAGTGGAAACTCCTCCGCCAAGATTTGACCTTGGAGCATGGTAAGAAGTATAGCCTGGGATATTGGGATGTGGACAGGCAGGGGATGGAGAGAGAGCTTGGTTTCTTGAACCATGATGACGTCTGGATGGTAAGTACGCGCGAAGAAAGTTCAGAAAACTTGGCACGAAGACCATTTAGATTTATATGTATGTACAATGGAAAAGGGGCGATTGGAGTTTGAGTAATCAGAGGTGGTAGGTGAGGAGCACAAAACATATCGAAAAGAAGAGTTTGATGCCTCACAGAACTGAGACCCGAACAGAAGAGATGCACCCACCTTTGGCATCTAGAGCATTGGACGCTTTCCCCTATCCAGGTGACATCCTTGCTGCATGTCGCACATAACGTCGGCATGGATCCTGAAGAGACTTCGCGTTCACTGTTGAAGGTTGGCGCAATCTCGGTGCCGTATGCTATAACATAGGTGCACCAAGTTTGCGCCAACCTCCAATGCGGAACGCAGTCTCTTCAGGATCCATGCCGAAGTTCGGTACTTCTGCACGGGCCCAGGATTCCTCTCCACGCCGACCCTTTGAAGGAGAATCCGAAGGAGAGATGCGGCCGGCCATCAACTCTCCCATGACAAAAACCCTCTTCGTGGAGGGGATAACGTCTGTTTGCACGGAGGTGGTCTTCCTTCCTCCACACTGCCACGGCACGAACGTACGACATTTCTGTAGCATCTTCATCTTAAAGGCAGCATACACGCTCGTAAACGTAGTTGGGATAACAATATGAATCGAACCGTATGGCCTACAACATAATGCCTACGCATTTTGAAGTGTCAAAAACGACACACAATGCCGCTACATGAGTTAGAAGTTGGCCCCGCCCTGTATTTTCACGCCCCCTGTATTTGCCCTTTTCCTGCAACGCCAGGGTTGTTGGGCCCTCTTCGCCGTCAGTGACATGTGTGGCTCACTTAGGCATTCTACCAACAGTACCAACGGTGAATATGACCCAGCAACCTGGCGTTGCAGGAAAAGGGCAAATACAGGGGGCGTGAAAATACAGGGCGGGGCCAACTTCTAACTCATGTAGCGGCATTGTGGGTCTTTTTTGACACTTCAAAATGCGTAGGCATTGTAATCTGGGCCATACCATTCTATTTCCGTAGTTATCTCAATCACGTTTACGAGCGTGTATGCTGCCTTTAAAGCCAGTGTTCACGATAATCTTCGATTTTGAGATTTTTAGCGAAATCGATTGTTTGGCCTCCGGGTAGAACTGAAATTACGAAGAAATCGAGAAAAAAAGCCCTAGAAAGGCACCAAATTCTTTACTTTCACCCCACCTTTTTACTCTCACTGGAACTGTTCGTTGTGACAATCTTCGGATCGTAACTAATACTGTTTTGCCTAAAATATTCTTCCATTTTTGATTAGCCCCATTTTTTACCGGTGACAATCACCGTGAACATGTCCATACAATCGGACAACTAGTCCAGGTCAGAGAATAATGTCACTGAAAGAAGACGTTTCAGGGCGTACCAAGCCGTTTCTTCGTAATTTTGCTTGCACTCGGTGGCCAACGCATTGTTTTGAGTGGAAAACTCGGGAACGAAAATTATCGTGAACACTGCCTTTAAAGCCATAAAATTTAATCCGGCTGGGTTTTTCACGTTGACACAATTCAAAATTCAAGTGCCTAGGCTCTTGGAATTGAGTATTTGTTTTGATGTTCTCTTATAAATCCTTTGTTTCTGCTTATCTGATTGTTTGGATTTGTTGTCTTTGCACACGGTCTGCATATGCCTTTTTTTCTCTCGCGTACCCTATGTGAACGTAACAAAACTTTACTTATACTGACATTTTGTTTGCATTTCGTTGAATACTTATCAACGTAGACTGAAACGCTTCTATTGAAACCAGTTTTTGATAGATTTTCATTCTGTTGGTGCTATAGATCTCAAAGCTCAAGTACACATTATCGATAACGATGAAATCTTACAATTAGATCCATGTTGAAATTTCTCCCATCCTGGTGTGCCAACCAGAGGCATGCGGAATTTTCTGTTTCCTGTTTTTCGAAAATAATAACAGATGAAAAGAAAGAAATTAAGTATTGCCTCGGTATTAATAAGTCTCTTTAAAGACAGCGTTCACGATGACTTTCCCTGAAATGACGAAAAAATTGGACAGAGCGCACCAGAAGTAGATGAAGTCCTGATTTCTCACTCTGCTCACATACTCTCAGTGAAGATGTTTGTTGGGAGAATTAAATTTTTTGTGGACCCGTCTTTTGAAATTCTCTACTCTCTGTTGCCCCCCCAAACTAATGCTATTTGGCATGAAATATTCTTCCATTTTCGATAGACCCCATATTTTGCCGGCCACAACCACCGACAACATGTTCATCCAACCGGACTAGTCCATGCCAGAAAATAATGTCACTGAGATAGGGCGTTTTTTGCCTTCCTTTTTGTGTAATTTTGGTAACACTTGGTGGCCAACGTATTGTCTTAATTGAGAAAATCGGGAACGAAAATCATCGTGAACATTGCCTTCACTTTGAAAGGAGTTATCGCGCTCAGATTACGGTACGAGGTGTGGACAAGGATTACGGGGCACTTACCACCCGTCCGAGCGGCGGCTGCTGCGAGACGGTATCTCGCGCGCTGCTGGCACCCTCGTCGTCTAGTGTCTCTGCAGAGATAGAGTGGAAGGCTGCCAGCTGCTGGCGCCGGCTTTGTTTCGCCATGCCGTACAGGGGGAAGCTCCAAGGATGGCTGGAACTTTGAGGAAGGTGTCGAATGACACTTCTTGAGTTATGGAGTGATTGACAAGGAGAATACAGTAAAGGGGAAGTGAATAAAGCAGTAAGTATAAGGAACAACTCAATTTTAACGTATTTTGCTGTTTGTGAATTTCTACGGAGTCAGGCACCTGTTTTCTTTATTTTGCAGATAGAAAAAAATGTTTTGTGGTGATAAACACAGGAAAATGAAAGATTATTCCAGAGAAAAAGAAAAATTATTCTTTAACAAATAGCTATTCAAGAGACACTTCTTCCAAGCACAGTGAGTATCACAGTTCTCTTCCCTCTGATCGTTATATATTCGACACGAAAATCGTCGGATAACTGCAAAAACCGCTTCCTCTCTCCACCACCAGTTTTATGTTCCAACAAAATATTCGTTTTTAATTGATATCCGTTGCAGCATTCGTACGATACCAGTTTTGTAACAAAATTATTGTTGAGTGTTTGGCAAAATTTTCAAAAAATATTCGAAACTTTTACGTCCCCCTCAGGTCCTGAAAAAAGTTTAACAGTTTTGGGTCAAAAATTCCAAAAAACTATATTTCAATTTGGATTTTCAAAAAAAAAATAGTTACTGCACTTCCTATCCGACTGATTAGCCTTGAGCCTTTTGTCTGTGTGTAAAACTTCACAGGTTGAAAAAAAGTTTGATTCCCAACTAGTGTTGTTCAAACAGAAGGGGTTTCACCGGCGGTGGTTCTGCGGGCACTGTACTGCGCAATAGTGCCCACAAAACCACCGCAGGTGGCGAACGCGTCTTGGCGTTGGAGCGCGATATTTTTCGGCGGCTCGCCGCAGTGGTAAGTAAAACCCCTTGCTCCGAAATGCTCTGAATTGTGGAGTTTCCGAGCGAAATTGTGGTAATGAGTAGAAGGTAGGCCAAATATGAGAATTTTACCTTTAGGATGTTAAAATTGATTTTTTGAAAAAAAATACCGTTGTCCAATTTTGGCCGAAGGCGCGGTTTTGGACAACGGTTCTGGACAGCGTCAAAACGTGTTTTGATCGATTTTCTTAGCGATTTTAATGTGGTGGGAGGGGTGTTAGGTATCAGTTTGTGGGGAATTCTATGGAGAATCTGAATCATTTTTTAGAATTTTAAAAATTTGGAATTTTATGGAGGGACGTACGTTGGGTTGCGGGGCAGCTCATCCCCATGACTCATTATTCAGCCGAGAGCGGAGAGGGCGAGACGACGAGACAGCTCGAGGGCGCCTGCGTCAAATGCACCGGCGTATGCGTGGCGCTATAGCATTGGAGCACGTAATCACTACACAAGTGTTCCTAAGTCGAAGGTATGTCTCGAGCGCTACACTGATGATGGATCAGGGGTTTACAGTGATTTTCAAGTCTTTTATACAATTCTGCAGTACATTCAAGAAAAATTAATAGGAAACAAGACGGCTATCAATGTTTTATGGGAATATTTTATTACAAGCACTGAACAGGGCTGCATGTGGATTTGTCAGGAGAAGTATTAGTGGTCCTCATCAGATTTTCAACTCTGTTATGATCAAATGGAAAGAATAGAATAGATTTTCTCCACGAAAATCTTCCACCACAATTCGTTTGAAAAATAGGTTCTGTACTGTTTCCTCGACTGACGCGGCAATGGAAATCTTAAGATCTGGAGAAACATAATCTGTACAGTATGTTCCTATTCAAAGAAACTGTTTTGAATGATTAAAGGCAGTGTTCACGATAATCTTCGATTTCGAGATTAATCACTTAACCGATTGTTTGGCCACCGGGTAGAACTGAAATGAGGAAGAAATCGAGAAAAACGTCCCAGAAGGGCATCAAATTCTTTACTCTCACCCCACCTGTTTACTGTCACTGGAACTGTTCGTTGTGAAAATGAAATCATTTGTGGACCCATCTTTTTCAATTTGCACCTCTCTGTTGCTCTGTTTTTTTTTCTTCGAATTCTAGGTAATACTGCTTTGCCTAGAATATTCTTGCATTTTTGTTTGACCCCATTTTTCACCGGTGACAACCGCCGTGAGCATGTTCATCCAATCGGACAACAAGTCCAGGCCAGAGTATAATTCCACTGAAGTAAGACGTTTTAGTGGGTCTCAAGTCATTCCTTCGTAATTTTGGTAACACTTGGTGGCCAACGTGTTTTGAGTGCAAAACTCAGGAATGAAAATCATCGTGAACACTGCCTTTAAGGGAAAGTCAATGTGAGTGTAAGCAATATTTAGATAGCTTATCTGCTCTGCTGGCATATTGATATAGCAGTATTTCCAAGTTTTTTTAAACAGTTTCGGGACTAAATTCTTTCTTGCATACCTAATCTTACCGTATCTACAAATGTACAAATGATTTTATCTAATGCTTATATTGTTTGTCAAATGCTCAGTCAGTATTTCCTATCCGAATGGTTGAAACATCACAAAGCCACTAACAAATATATTAAGTCCAAATCCAGCTTCGCCACACTTCCACTATCACCGCATCGTTTGACACAGACACTTCTAGTAAAACTCCCACGAAATTAAGGTTTCACCAATTTCTTGAGGTGAAAAGAAACCGATTAGGTTGCGATTCCCAGGTTCTTGGGTGAGGAAAACCGTTGGAAATCTTTACGATGACCAAAGAAGATGAGAGAGCTCCTCGTACGCTGGAGACCCAGAGCGTAGGTGATAGACAATGGCAGTCGAGAAGACGCCAGACGCGCGCGTGATAGACGGGGGTTGCTGCGGAGACGCCAGACGAAACGTCGAATGCGGCGATATGCGTTGAATGATGAGTCATGGGGATGAGCTGCCCGTCAACGCGTACGTTGTCCAATTTTCGAAGTGAAGAATTCAAGCGGTAATAGGCCCGATTACTGAATGCAACTCGTCTAAAAATTTGTTTTATGTGCTGAAAATTTGAATGCTGCCTGAAATATGTCTATTATATCGTTATGCAAAGATGCTTTTCTCACATGTAATGTTGTAGTGCTTTACTAAACGCCCCCCCCCTGTTTTCCAGCGGGACAACGCACGCCTGACCCTGATCCAATGGTCAACTTTTTATTCTGCAAAATACGAACGCGAATGACAAATGCAGTTTTTCAAAATTTTATTCATGGACGGCAAATTATGTACATGGATTCAGTGCCCGTAATGATGAAAGAGTTCCGATAAGTGCCATTTGCGTAAAAGACTTCCACATTCACACTGACACTACTTTTAAGGCACCATCGTTCCATTTCCTTTATTTTTTAATCTTCGCTGCTCTATTCATCTATCACTTCACTGATTTGCTGGTTCTCTCCTCCCTACACATTTTCACTACTTTCCTTCAACCTCTTTATCCTCATCTCCTTTTTTCCCTTTTTTCTCCTCCTCTCCGTCATTCTCCCTTTTGGGGCTTTTCTTTTTCTACTACATCTTTTTCTTCGCATCCTTCTTCGTCTTTCTCTTTTTTTCTGTTCTTCTTCTCCTTCCTGATTTTTCTTTTTCCTTTTACTTAGTTTGTCTGTCCTTTTTTCTTGGTTTTCTTTTCTCTAGCTCAGTCATTTCACTTGTTGTTAGGTGACAGTATAGAGGATTTTTGTCAGTTTCATGATACAGATATGACTTAACATTCAAAGTCAAGAACGAAGGGGTAAAGAAAATATGAAGAAGTCATAGGCAAGAGAGGGAAAACAAAAAATAGAGCCTTGGAAGAGAGGAAAAGAAAGAAAGATAGAGAAAGGGAATAGACACGATAAAGAAGTTGAAAGCAAAAAAAAAGAAAAGATGCAGCAGAGAAAGAAAATAAGTAGGAAAAAGGGGAAAAACGAAAAAAATTCGAGTGAAATGACGAAGAGAAGGGGTAAAGACGAAGAAAAAGGAAGTGACGGAGGAAAAATCGGAGATGAAGAAAAGAAGACTAGAAGGAAGCCGAATAGAAGAATAGTAAGAAGACGAAGATAAAGATGATGACGGAGCAGAGAAGAAAGAGGAAGTAACGAGATGAAAGTGAAGGAAAGAACACTAAGTGAAGGAAGGAAGGAATGCGTGAAGGAAGGAAGGAATGCATGAAGAAAGGAAGAAAGAAAGAAAGAAGAAAATGATGACACGAAAAAAGGAGGAGAAAAGGCAGCACGAGAAACAAGAGAAAAGAAATTGAATTTATTATATGATGGGTAAAGGCGAAAAAAAATAAGAAGAAGAATTCTATTCTTCATTTATTTATTTATATTTATTCATTTTACGCCGTTGCCGGCGCGCTCAAAGACTACAAAACAGTAAGTTAAAAACATGGAAATGATTACAAAAACAAACAACAACTTAGCGCAACGCTTCAACAGCCGATCACAAGACCATTACTCTGATTAGAGAATAATCTAAAAGGCGACAGTACCAAGAGTTAGGAGCTATTACAGGCTGCGGGGCAGTCAGGTACAAAAAACCAAAGTGGTGCTAGAAGCCTGGAACCGATCAATATTACCATTACGAGAAATAAAGCCATAGCAATTCATATACTTTTCGAGTATACTGAGTTGAAGGCGACCCTACCCACGCGGCTTCCTAGGATGCATATGGTCCTCCGACCACTGTTAGGTATTTGGGCGATGTATCTTAGAATAGCTCCAAATGTCAGCTGTTGATAAGCTTACCAGACAAGTTAAAGTAAATCCGTTCTAGTTGCCGGCCTCCAGCACCTTACTTGAGATAGGCATAATTTTGAAAGATGAAGGAAGAAGAGGTATATGGATCCAATCCAGGTAGCGACGCCTTATGAGACACAGGATAGAAATTCGGTCAGTGATCGGCATAGCTGAATTCGTTGCTGTGGACATAAATAAACAGCCAACAAAACAACAACTGCCATGCCAGGAACCATCACAGCCAGCACTTGTGCACAAATTGGAGTGACAAGATCTCAGACGAGGCCACATCCCTTCAAAGCTGGGCTTCTCGTTTTCGCGCACCGTACCGTATACCAATCTCAAGCCAAACAACACAAACGCATGAACGAACTGAAATTCAATACTTTGTCGCAACTTTTTACTACAAAGAAAAAAGAAAAAAAACACCTAAATGCTAATACACAATATGTAAGAGGCCTCAAGAAAATTCTTCAAAGATGCTCCAAAAATGTTTCAAAAAAATGCACGCAAAAGGAAAATTCAGTTTTGTTGATTGACCACTTGAAGTAGATCTAACTTTTTTAACTTACTCTTGAATACTTTACCATTCTCTGCTCCCAGGACTTCACGTGGCAGACGATCTAACCATCTTGCAGCTCTACAGAAAAACGAGTTGTGCAGTAATGAAAACCTTCTTCTGCGAATTCTTTCATAATGTAGTCTGAAGCCTTTTGCCCTAGCACTACAAGGCATGAAAATCCAAAATTTGCTTGCTTTAAGTCTGATTTCCTGCTTCAAAATACGGAAACAAAAAGTGAGATCATTAGCGATACGTCTTTGTCTAAGGTGGGCTAAATGAAATATCCTTAAGCGTTCAGTATAACTTGGAAGATTCCTTCTGTCTGCGTCTGGGAAAACCCTCAAGTAAGCTAACCTTGTGAAAGTTTGTTGAACTTTCTCGATTTTATTTATATATTTTTTCTTCCATGGATTCCATAGTTGAGAACAGTATTCTAGGTGTGGTAAAACATATGCGCTGTATAACCTCACTAGAAGCTTAGGATCAGAAATTTGAATATTTCGAAAAATTACAAATAATGCAGAATATTCCTTTTTTACAACATTATCAATTTGGTCGGAAAAATCAAGGTCTGAGCGTATCCTAACCCCTAGATCTTTGACAGACGAGCAGTTACTCAACAATGCGCCGCTCACTTCAAAAGAAGTTGGTGAGCCATGACCCAAATGAAGTACTGAACATTTGCTCAAATTCACCGGAATATTCCAACGAGATCCCCATTCAGTCATCTTCAACAAAGCTTCTTTCAATGCTACCTGGACCTCATCTTTGTTGTTTTCGTCGTACGCCGCGTATAGTTTTATATCATCGGCGTACATTTGCACCTTTATGTGAGCCGATTTCGATATAAAAGCGGGGATATCCATAGTGTAAATAAGAAATAACAGCGGAGATAGCACACTACCCTGAGGTACTCCACTGGTGCAGTATTGTCTCTCAGAGTAGCTACATCCTATTTTCACCGTCATGAACCTACAGCTCAGATAAGATTTGAACCAATCTAAAAGTTTTCCCGAAATTCCGAGTTGCTGTAATTTTAAAAGCAGTTTAGAATGACAAACTCTATCGAAAGCTTTGGAGAGGTCAATAAATATTACGTCCACTGCATTACCCTTGTTCATTTCGGAAGTCCAATCAAGGAAACTATCTAGAAGATTTGAGGTGGTGGATGCCCCACTCAAAAACCCATGCTGCTCTTTAGGAATCATGTGGAACCGTTCAAGCCACGAAAGGAGTTTATCCCTAATCAACCTCTCCATAACCTTAGCAGGCGTGGGAGTGATGCTTATGGGCCTGAAATCAGAAAGGAGCTGACTCTTTGTCACTTTTGGAATAGGAGTAATAAGGGCTTCTTTCCACAACTCTGGCACTTCGCCAAGTAACATCGAAATATTAAAGATATGCGTTAGCGGCTTGTAAAGGGATAACGCGCATTCTTTGTAGACAATCTGAGGGATACCATCGTACGCTTCAGATGTAGATGACTTCAAGGTTTTCAAGGCCCTGAGCACATCGTTGGGATGAAAGAAAATATCCGAAAAAATATCATTATCAAATAAATATCATTATCAAATAAGGTTGAAGATGATGAAGAAACTTTCGTTGAATCTGAATGTTCATCGTGTTCTAACCTTGCTTCAACCCATTGAGGTCAAATTGTGGTGAGCGCGAAGCGCTCACCTGATTTGGTTTTAAACTGCACGTGCGCAAACACGCGATACCGAAATCAACGTTCTGAGAAAACTTGGGGAAGTGGTTCTTTTTCCATTGAAAAGAGCATAAAAAGTTAGGGTAAACACCCAAAAATGGTCTGGAATGGTTAACTAGTTTTCGAGAAAAATTGAATAACCCGCCAAGTTATGATGTTAATCTCCTTTTCTTTTTTTTCAGTTGGCGTTCACGATCTTGTTGGTACACTTAAAATCGAGCTAGGAAGCTCATTTTTGGACAGGAGGCTGGAAATGGATGCAGGTCGCTCCTATTAAAATTTGGAGTTGAAAGCTCAATTTTCGCGGAACTTCAAAATTGAGGTCGAAGATAGTCGAAATCTAGTAAACATGTTTATACAAACCAGCCGACGCTCACTTATCCTTAAAAATGATCTAATGAAAATCAACACAGTTACTGATAGGCTTTCAAACAAGATTGTGCCCTGTTCGAGACGTTTTTGGTTTCAAGCTGTACGAATTCGACGAGACCTTGGAAGTATTTTTCGGACCGCCGTATGATGGGAGTAGAATTCCAAGAGCGCGCAGGATGCCGTAGAAGGCGTACGGGAACACGTTGAGAGTGGCAGGACGCCGTAGAAAGTGTTTGGGACCCATATGGGAGTGCGCAGGACGCCGTAGAAAGTGCGCTGGACCCAAGTGGGAGTGCGCCGGACGCCGTAGAATGAGTGTGGGACCCTAGAGGGAGTGCGCAGGACTCTGCAGAAAATGTGGAGGACCCAAGTGGGAGTTCCCCGGACGCCATAGAAAGTGTGCGGGACCCAAGTGGGAGTGCGCAGGACGCCGTAGAAAGTGTGTGTGACCCATATAAGAGTGTGCAGGACGCCGTAGAATGTGTGTGGGACCCGGTGGAAATGCGCAGGACGCCGTGGGAAGTGTACGTGACCCCAGTAAGTGTATGCAGGACGCTTTGATAAGTGCATGGGACCCCATTGGGAGTGCGCAGGTCGCTTCTGAAAGACTCAATCCAACCTCAGGGGTAACTTTCGGTATAATAGTCCGCCCACAGTGAATGTTATTTGGGGCGCTGAACGCAATTATGACGTCCTTTTTCAATTTTACAGTAGATTACGGAAGATAACGACCGGAAGATCATAAACGACCTTTTTGCTCTTTTTCTCAAAGGGAACCTTTGCTAAAATAAAATGAAATTTGTAACTGTATTGCTTCGCTATAAAGGGTTATGATTTGGCATTGAATAAATCGCGAGAATCTCGTTAAAAGAAGTGAAATACTTCTTGTGTATGATTTGGCACATTTGGCACGAGGGAAGCCAAAAAGTGAGTGAAATGATGGACTATTGATTTG
Organism: Aplectana chamaeleonis; assembly: GCA_029168955.1. NCBI lineage: Eukaryota > Metazoa > Nematoda > Chromadorea > Rhabditida > Cosmocercidae > Aplectana > Aplectana chamaeleonis. The sequence continues at coordinate 2,055,456 of JAPDOI010000081.1, read as the reverse complement.
GCCGCGCACTTGTTTAACAAACAGCAAAAATTGAGAGTAGCATTGAAAAAACGAATCACACCCGTATTTTCTCCAATCAAGCTAATATTTACAACTTAGCTTTGCAAAGCTGAGAATCAAACTTTGGCGTTCACCAATTATTCACGAACGCATAATTTCGAACATTACTGATTTCTTCATGTCTATATATTCGCTAGCGGATAAGTAATGAACCACATTTGTATGAGAAACATTATTTAATGAATATGAAAATAATTGCAGTCACACAAAGATATGTGGGTGCTCAGTAAGACTTTTGAGATTGGTGTTATCTATGGGTATTGAAGTTATAATACGTTCAAACATTGTTAAGGATCAAACGAAAACTCGAGAGTAAGCTGTTTTTCAATTTCAGGGCATTGTTCACGATGATTTTCATTCCCGAGTTTTACACTCAAAACAATGCGTTGGCCACCAAGCGTTAACAAAATTAGGAAGAAACGGCGAGAAACGCACTAAAACGTCTTATCTCAGTGCGGGGTACATCGCGGGATGTGGATATCCCAACAGGGGGCTGCGTGCGCTTGGCCTGCGCAAGGGTGAAGGGATGGGGTCACCCTCTTGTCCTTCTAATGGTTCCTCTTCCTCAAATTCTACATCTTTTGGAATGGGTTGTTCCTCTTCTTTAAATTTTACATTAAAAAACAGACAAGTAACGGGAGGGAGTCTTAGAAAATCATGGAAACCTTGACCTATTGACGCTTTAAGACGGGGTTTGTGAAAATCGCCAAAATTTTGCTCTTGGAGGGTGGTCTGAGTAAATTCAACCTTGTCCACACCTCGTACCGTACCCTTTCTGAGTGACATTATTCTCTGGAATAGTTGTCCGGTTGGAAGGACATGGTCATGCCGGTTGGCACCGGAGAAAAAAAGGGTCAATCGAAGAGAGAAAAATATTTTAGGCCAAACAGTATTAGTTTGGGTCCGGAGGAAAGAACGGAGCAACAGAGAGTTGAGAGTTGCAAGGCTCACAAAAGATTCCATTGTCACAACGAACAGATCCTGTGAGACTTAAGACGCGGGTGGAGATTTTAGGATTTCGTGCCCTTCAGGTGTGATTTTCTTGATTTCTTCGTCATTTCAAATCTAACCGGGGGCCTAACAATTGAATCAGCAATTAATCTCAAAATCGAAGAGTGTCGTGAACACTGCCTCTAAAAAGGGACGACCCCCCGGGGGAGGAGACGTCCTGAAAAAAGTTCTTCTAAAAGTTGTGGGGGATGGATATAGTAACATTACTGTATGTTGGGTTTCACCTAGGGGCCTTCCGATATTCCAGAAAAAAAGAAAAAACAAATTGAAACTACCTGTAACTCCCTACTCGGAGCAACTGGAGTGAGTTCGTATGCTCGGCACACATTAAGTTACAACGAAATTGCCCTATACAAGGTTTTACGGTTTGATTCTGGCCCATTCGTGAGACATAAGCCGTTTCCGAGCTCACTGTGCATTCCATTCCTCGTATCACTTGATTGAAGTTGCACAAGTCACCGTGCAGCGATGGTCGAGAGGATAACGATGGGGGATGCTAAACTACGAAGGTTTGCGGGTTCGATTTCCGCAATGCATGTTCTGGAAAATTTGTTTTGCATTTGTTCGACTGTTTATCCACGAGGTTTCTCGTTCACATTTTAACTTGCTTTTTCCAATCTGACTGGATTTACAATTTCTATCGCGTGAATCCCTGTAGTATATGAGCATTTCCTCACCTGATTCAAAAATTATTCTTCTCACCTATTTGTGCTAGCATTTCGGGTTCATTGAGAAATATTGTAATGTGAGCATGTTCTAACTTTGTATAACTTTGCTTGAATAAAAGAGAACACCTTTCTTGAACACATAAAAGTCGTTTGCGAATCATGGGAGAAAAAAGCATTGCCATTGTAAGAAGCAAAGCGATGAACCCTTTGTTAAAAATTATCATTATGGCCGCAGTTTTCATTTTCAGAAGGCGACAATCGTTTGCCCAATACACCTGCTGGCCCTTTATCGAAAACTACTAAACTTGGCTCGATCACGTAGAAATTTTTTTTCGATTATTTGGAGTTCGAGGGTGAGTGAGTGAGCATATGGCGAAAAAAAAGTCGGAAAAAAATTCTCTCCATATTGATCCAAATAAAGCAGATTGAGGTAGATGCGTGTTAGATATAGTAGCCAACCAATTTTCGCTTCTGAAAAACCGAAAGCACAGCCATGGTGATCGGTTGAAGAGAATGCGCCCGCTAATTTTTCATGTTTTCCAATTTTTTGCTCTACCCCTTAGGTAAAACCCAACATACAGTAATGTTACTATATCCATTCCCCACAACTTTCAGAAGAACTTTTTTCATGACGTCTCCTCCCCCGGGGGGTCGTCCCTTGTAAGAGAAGCCGAAGTCAAAAGACTGCTGTGCCAGTCTGTATTCGTGGTTCAATTTTTTTGGTTTTCTGGGCTGGGATTCAAGAACGGCGAACCGTGGGCTAGGGTTGGGTTTGCGGCGGAAATAGCATGCATTCTCCGGAGGCAAACCCAACCGTAGCCCACGGTTTGCGTTCATGAATCCCAGCCCTGGTCTATTCTGTTTTCTGTCTGCTATTTTCTCTAACAAACTTAATTTTCATTCTTTTCTGGAGAAAAATCCACAAATTTCCACATTCCCTTTATTTCAACCCTTTACTATTAGGGAAATCTGGGGAACGTTTCGCACCCATTTAATTTATAAATACCCTGTAAAATGTGACGTGGGTGTGTAATTTTGCTTATGCTTCATCCCTAGTAGGTATAAATGTTCTGAGGAGCGTTCGTATTCACATGCAAACGGCTTCCTTCAGCCATTAAGCTAGCAGCGAATTACCGAGTAAATTGCTGTAAAGCGGCGGCAATTGACGGCGGCGCGCTGGCTTTCTCGTGTACTCCTAGTTAGATGTGAAGCGAATGATTTGGTGGTCGTTTCGATCGTGTTCCATTTTTGGATTCGGTCGCACCTTGGGAGGTCATGCTCCCCCTCCCTCCACATCTGTGACGAACGAGGCGGTGTCGGCGTCTACGAAGCGCTAATCTGCGTGTTTCGCGGCTATCGATCGATGGCTGGGTCTGACCAGTTGAAGGCGCAGGGCCACCCCGAACTCCTTCACGCTCACACACTCCTTCAACACCGAAAACATCGCCAAACTCACTTCTCACTCAATGTATGACCGTCATAGATTTGTTGTGCTCTCTCAGAAGTGTTTTGTTTGCTCGTTCAAAGAAGTTGGTGAGGTCGTAACGGAACGATTTAGCCTTTAAGACTGTCGAACAAAGTGTTTTTATTGCCGTTTACGGCACTGTTTCACTTCATCTTCCCTTAATGCTCTTTGAGAAATCCTTGTCAGCCTCGTTTCTTGCCCACATTGAAATTTTCTGCGATTTTCTTCTGGAGTTTGGATCCCTAGGGTGAGCAGATAATCTGAAGTACAGCCTTTCTCCCTCATTTTGAGTCGGTCGAAATGTGTCTTATCGGGCTTCTCATGTAAAAACCTTATCGCTGTTATGTTTTGCCATGACCGACCGCTGCGCAGGGTCAAGCGGGGTTGCGAAATTTCGCAACGGGGGGTGGGTTGGGGTTGCAAAAATTTTGGCCCGAAAATGAAGGTTAGGGGGATGGCAAAAACTGACGCTTGAGTCTGATTAATGAACGAATTTTCGGCTTCCGACAGTTTTTGTAACCAAATGAATCACTCGAAATGAGTGTAAATGAAAAGCTGCTCAGAAATCACTCCTCGGGGTCGCAAAAGATTTTGGTTTTGGAAAAATTTGATGGTGGGGCGGGGTTCGCTCCGATTCTGGAAAATTACGCAACGCCCCGCTTGACCTTGCCGCTGCGCTCTTGCTCCGCCCGGACTCATATGAACAAGTTAGGCTATAGACATCAAGGAGATGATGTAAAAAAGTGCCCGTTTACTAGTTTCACGTGGCCTACCTGGAAAACACTAGGGCTTGACTTTGTTGTATTCAATCACTGAGGTTTTCCTTTCTTGCAGTATGTTCTGTTGTAACCAATTGGTTTTTCACATGCGTAACATGATTACCTCTCGTGGTAATCAATTGTTTCGTCGATGTGAGTTTCTCGTTCCGGGGTCAGCTTGATACTTTTATGGAAGCTCTTCAGAGTGCTACTGGCGGATCTTTTTGATTTTCTTTTTCTTTTATGCTTTAATCACTACCCAGCTTTAATTCTCCATGGAAAAGTCGTGAGGCTTCCCCATCGTGAACGCTGCCTTCGATGAGGGCCAGTTCTACTTTTTTCGTAAGGAAAATCATTAACTGTTTTTCATCGCGAACCCTGCACTCAGTAGTTACCTCAGATAGTCTTTAGATAGTGACTTTAAGACTTTCGAAACGATATATCGGGATTTCGCGTAATATGCTGTGCGCTCGGTCTGGCACCATGACACTCTAAATACGAGATAATCAGCAGCAACATAATTCTCTCCCATTTATCTGAAGATCTGCCACTCTGCTACAATTTTGATGATGACAGGGATATACGAACAAGGAAACTCCTTTTGGTCAAAGTATCCATTCCAAATGAAATGTGCTGTTCTATACATACAGGTAATTAGGGTGCTTAACACGGATCTGGAATTAGTTTGTCGATGTTCTTATGTCTACTGTAGATTACGGTGGCTATGATGCCACTTTCCTGGCGAAACCTACCTCAATCTTCCAAGCCAAAGAGGTTTGGTTGGCGTCAGAAACGTTCCAACAAAAAGGGAACAATAGGTAAGTAGAATGAGGAGAGTCTACAAAAAGTGAACAATATTTTCTGAGACTGATTTTCCTAGCCGATACTTCTTAACAGCGGAAACAAACCGTTGCGGTGTTCTACACGAAAGCACTCTTTGGTTCCAAAAATGGTCTAGATCACGCGAGAACCGTTCAAATGTATGTGCATCTAAACCTAATACTTACCATCAGAATAGAAGATGATACCAAAAACACAGACGGAAGGTTAGCTTCAGTTGCTACGAGAAGCGAAACCAAAGTGCAGCATCTAATGAGAGTATTTTCTTATGATCTCGTCAAAATTGAAGTCCATTCTTGGAAACCATTGAACTCTTCCTCGTGAAATACCACAACGGTTTGTTTTTGCTGTTAAGAAGTATCGGCTAGGAAAATCAGTCTCAGAAAATATTGTTCACTTTTTGTAGACTCTCCTCATTCTACTTACCTATTGTTCCCTTTTTGTTGGAACGTTTCTGACGCCAACCAAACCTCTTTGGCTTGGAAGACCCCTTTTGATAGAATTGTTCACTTTTTATTGATATTACGAAGTAATATCCTTGAAAAATCTTCAATATTTTTCGAATAGCATGGATTGCTATAGTAATCAGTGAGCAGCAAACTTGTTGCGCACGCTACAAATGAAGCGCTACTCACTTTCCACGACGTCCTGATGACGTCAGAAGATGCCCTATGCACTTGGCACCACCTTGGCACGACGTCCCGATGACGTCACCAGATGCTTTATGCACTTGGCACGACGTCTTGATGACGTCATCAGATGCCCTATGTACTTTACATGACATCCTGATGACGTCATAAGATGCCCTATGTACTTTAAATGACATCCTGATGACGTCATCAGATGCCCTATGTACTTTACGTGACATCCTGATGACGTCATCAGATGCCCAATGTACTTTAAATGACATCCTGATGACGTCATCAGATGCCCTATGTACTTTACATGAAATCCTGATGACGTCATCAGATGCCCTATGTACTTTACATGTCATCCTGATGACGTAATCAGATGCCCTATAAACTTTAAATGACATCCTGATGACGTAATCAGATGCCCTATGTACTTTACATGAAATCCTGATGACGTCATCAGATGCCCTATGTACTTTACATGACATCCTGATGACGTCATCAGATGCCCTATGTACTTTAAATGACATCCTGATGACGTCATCAGATGCCCTATGTACTTTACATGAAATCCTGATGACGTCATCAGATGCCCTATGTACTTTACATGACATCCTGATGACGTCATCAGATGCCCTATGTACTTTAAATGACATCCTGATGACGTCATCAGATGCTCTATGTGCTTTACATGACATCCTGATGACGTCATCAGATGCCCTATGTACTTTACATGACACCCTGATGACGTCGTCAGATGCCCTATGTACTTTAAATGACATCCTGATGACGTCATCAGATGCCATATGTACTTTACATGAAATCTTGATGACGTCATCAGATGCCCTATGTACTTTACATGACACTCTGAAGACGTCATCAGATGCCCTATTAACTTTACATGACACCCTGATGACGTCGTCAGATGCCCTATGTACTTTACATGAAATCCTGATGACGTCATCAGATGCCCTATGTACTTTACATGACATCCTGATGACGTCATCAGATGCCCTATGTACTTTACATGAAATCCTGATGACGTCATCAGATGCCCTATCTACTTTAAATGACATCTGATGACGTCATCAGATGCCCTATGTACTTTACATGAAATCCTGATGACGTCATCAGATGCCCTATGTACTTTACATGACACCCTGATGATGCCATCAGATGCCCTATGTACTTTACATGAAATCCTGATGACGTCATCAGATGCCCTATGTACTTTACATGACATCCTGATGACGTCATCAGATGCCCTATGTACTTTAAATGACATCCTGATGACGTCATCAGATGCCCTATGTACTTTACATGACACCCTGATGACGTCATCAGATGCCCTATGTACTTTACATGAAATCCTGATGACGTCATCAGATGCCCTATGTACTTTACATGACATCCTGATGACGTCATAAGATGCCCTATGTACTTTAAATGAAATCCTGATGACGTCATCAGAAGGCCTATGCACTTTACATGACATCCTGATGACGTCATCAGATGCCCTATGTACTTTACATGACACCCTGATGACGTCGTCAGATGCCCTATGTACTTTAAATGACATCCTGATGACGTCATAAGATGCCCTATGTACTTTAAATGAAATCCTGATGACGTCATCAGAAGGCCTATGCACTTTACATGACATCCTGATGACGTCATCAGATGCCCTATGTACTTTACATGACACCCTGATGACGTCGTCAGATGCCCTATGTACTTTAAATGACATCCTGATGACGTCATCAGATGCCCTATGTACTTTACATGAAATCCTGATGACGTCATCAGATGCCCTATGTACTTTACATGACACTCTGAAGACGTCATCAGATGCCCTATTAACTTTACATGACACCCTGATGACGTCGTCAGATGCCCTATGTACTTTACATGAAATCCTGATGACGTCATCAGATGCCCTATGTACTTTACATGACATCCTGATGACGTCATCAGATGCCCTATGTACTTTAAATGACATCCTGATGACGTAATCAGATGCCCTAGGTACTTTACATGAAATCCTGATGACGTCATCAGATGCCCTATGTACTTTAAATGACATCCTGATTACGTCATCAGATGCCTTATGTACTTTACATGACACCCTGATGACGTCATCAGATGCCCTATGTACTTTAAATGACATCCTGATGACGTCATCAGATGCCCTATGTACTTTACATGACACCCTGATGACGTCATCAGATGCCCTATGTACTTTACATGACACCCTGATGACGTCATCAGATGCACTATGCACTTTAAATGACATCCTGATGACGTCATCAGATGCCCTATGTACTTTACATGACACCCTGATGGCGTCATCAGATGCCCTGTGTACTTTACATGACACCCTGATGACGTCATCAGATGCCCTATGTACTTTACATGACACCCTGATGACGTCATCAGATGCCCTATGTACTTTACATGACACCCTGATGACGTCATCAGATGCCCTATGTACTTTAAATGACATCCTGATGACGTCATCAGATGCCCTATGTACTTTACATGAAATCCTGATGACGTCATCAGATGCCCTATGTACTTTACATGACACCCTGATGACGTCATCAGATGCCCTATGTACTTTACATGACACCCTGATGACGTCATCAGATGCCCTATGTACTTTACATGAAATCCTGATGACGTCATCAGATGCCCTATGTACTTTACATGACATCCTGATGACGTCATCAGATGCCCTATGTACTTTAAATGACATCCTGATGACGTCATCAGATGCCCTATGTACTTTACATGAAATCCTGATGACGTCATCAGATGCCCTATGTACTTTACATGACATCCTGATGACGTCATCAGATGCCCTATCTACTTTAAATGACATCTGATGACGTCATCAGATGCCCTATGTACTTTACATGAAATCCTGATGACGTCATCAGATGCCCTATGTACTTTACATGACACCCTGATGACGCCATCAGATGCCCTATGTACTTTACATGAAATCCTGATGACTTCATCAGATGCCCTATGTACTTTACATGACATCCTGATGACGTCATCAGATGCCCTATGTACTTTAAATGACATCCTGATGACGTCATCAGATGCCCTATGTACTTTACATGACACCCTGATGACGTTATCAGATGCCCTATGTACTTTACATGAAATCCTGATGACGTCATCAGATGCCCTATGTACTTTACATGACATCCTGATGACGTTATCAGATGCCCTATGTACTTTACATGAAATCCTGATGACGTCATCAGATGCCCTATGTACTTTAAATGACATCCTGATGACGTCATCAGATGCCCTATGTACTTTACATGACACCCTGATGACGTCGTCAGATGCCCTATGTACTTTAAATGACATCCTGATGACGTCATCAGATGCCCTATGTACTTTACATGAAATCCTGATGACGTCATCAGATGCCCTACGTACTTTACATGACACTCTGAAGACGTCATCAGATGCCCTATTAACTTTACATGACACCCTGATTACGTCGTCAGATGCCCTATGTACTTTACATGAAATCCTGATGACGTCATCAGATGCCCTATGTACTTTACATGACACCCTGATGACGTCGTCAGATGCCCTATGTACTTTAAATGACATCCTGATGACGTCATCAGATGCCCTATGTACTTTACATGAAATCCTGATGACGTCATCAGATGCCCTATGTACTTTACATGACACTCTGAAGACGTCATCAGATGCCCTATTAACTTTACATGACACCCTGATTACGTCGTCAGATGCCCTATGTACTTTACATGAAATCCTGATGACGTCATCAGATGCCCTATGTACTTTACATGACATCCTGATGACGTCATCAGATGCCCTATTAACTTTACTTGACACCCTGATTACGTCGTCAGATGCCCTATGTACTTTACATGACATCCTGATGACGTCATCAGATGCCCTATGTACTTTACATGACACCCTGATGACGTCGTCAGATGCCCTATGTACTTTAAATGACATCCTGATGACGTCATCAGATGCCCTATGTACTTTACATGAAATCCTGATGACGTCATCAGATGCCCTATGTACTTTACATGACACTCTGAAGACGTCATCAGATGCCCTACTAACTTTACATGACACCCTGATTACGTCGTCAGATGCCCTATGTACTTTACATGAAATCCTGATGACGTCATCAGATGCCCTATGTACTTTACATGACATCCTGATGACGTCATCAGATGCCCTATGTACTTTAAATGACATCCTGATGACGTCATCAGATGCCCTATGTACTTTACATGACACCCTGATGACGTCATCAGATGCCCTATGTACATTACATGAAATCCTGATGACGTCATCAGATGCCCTATGTACTTTACATGACATCCTGATGACGTTATCAGATGCCCTATGTACTTTACATGAAATCCTGATGACGTCATCAGATGCCCTATGTACTTTACATGAAATCCTGATGACGTCATCAGATGCCCTATGTACTTTACATGACATCCTGATGACGTTATCAGATGCCCTATGTACTTTACATGAAATCCTGATGACGTCATCAGATGCCCTATGTACTTTACATGACATCCTGATGACGTCATCAGATGCCCTATGTACTTTACATGAAATCCTGATGACGTCATCAGATGCCCTATGTACTTTACATGACATCCTGATGACGTCATCAGATGCCCTATGTACTTTAAATGACATCCTGATGACGTAATCAGATGCCCTATGTTCTTTACATGAAATCCTGATGACGTCATCAGATGCCCTATGTACTTTAAATGACATCCTGATGACGTCATCAGATGCCCTATGTACTTTACATGACACCCTGATGACGTCATCAGATGCCCTATGTACTTTACATGACACCTTGATGACGTCATCAGATGCCCTATGTACTTTACATGACACCCTGATGACGTCATCAGATGCCCTATGTACTTTACATGACACCCTGATGACGTCATCAGATGCCCTATGTATTTTACATGACACCCTGATGACGTCATCAGTTGCCCTATGTATTTTACATGACATCCTGATGACGTCATCAGATGCCCTATGTACTTTAAATGACATCCTGATGACGTCATCAGATGCCCTATGTACTTTACATGACACCCTGATGACGCCATCAGATGCCCTATGTACTTTACATGAAATCCTGATGACGTCATCAGATGCCCTATGTACTTTACATGACATCCTGATGACGTCATCAGATGCCCTATGTACTTTAAATGACATCCTGATGACGTAATCAGATGCCCTATGTACTTTACATGAAATCCTGATGACGTCATCAGATGCCCTATGTACTTTACATGAAATCCTGATGACGTCATCAGATGCCCTATGTACTTTACATGACATCCTGATGACGTCATCAGATGCCCTATGTACTTTACATGACACCCTGATGACGTCGTCAGATGCCCTATGTACTTTAAATGACATCCTGATGACGTCATCAGATGCCCTATGTACTTTACATGAAATCCTGATGACGTCATCAGATGCCCTATGTACTTTACATGACACTCTGAAGACGTCATCAGATGCCCTATTAACTTTACATGACACCCTGATTACGTCGTCAGATGCCCTATGTACTTTACATGAAATCCTGATGACGTCATCAGATGCCCTATGTACTTTAAATGACATCCTGATGACGTCATCAGATGCCCTATGTAACGTCGGCATGGATCCGGAAGAGACTTCGCGTTCACTGTTCAAGGTTGGCGCAAACTCGGTGCCATATGCTATAACATAGGTGCACCGAGTTTGCGCCAACCTACAATGGGGAACGCGAAGTCTCTTCAGGATCCATGCCAATCATACTTTACATGACACCCTGATGACGTCATCAGATGCCCTATGTACTTTACATGAAATCCTGATGACGTCATCAGATGCCCTATGTACTTTACATGACACCCTGATGACGCCATCAGATGCCCTATGTACTTTACATGAAATCCTGATGACGTCATCAGATGCCCTATGTACTTTACATGACATCCTGATGACGTCATCAGATGCCCTATGTACTTTAAATGACATCCTGATGACGTAATCAGATGCCCTATGTACTTTACATGAAATCCTGATGACGTCATCAGATGCCCTATGTACTTTAAATGACATCCTGATGACGTCATCAGATGCCCTATGTAACGTCGGCATGGATCCGGAAGGGACTTCGCGTTCACTGTTCAAGGTTGGCGCAAACTCGGTGCCATATGCTATAACATAGGTGCACCGAGTTTGCGCCAACCTACAATGGGGAACGCGAAGTCTCTTCAGGATCCATGCCAATCATACTTTACATGACACCATGATGACGTCATCAGATGCACTATGTACTTTACATGAAATCCTGATGACCTCATCAGATGCCCTATGTACTTTACATGACACCATGATGCCGCCATCAGATGCACTATGTACTTTACATGAAATCCTGATGACGTCATCAGATGCCCTATGTACTTTACATTACATCCTGATGACGTCATCAGATGCCCTATGTACTTTATATGACACCCTGATGACGTCATCAGATGCCCTATGTACTTTACATGACACCCTGATGACGTCATCAGATGCCCTATGTACTTTAAATGACATCCTGATGACGTCATCAGATGCCCTATGTACTTTACATGACACCCTGATGACGTCATCAGATGCCCTATGTACTTTACATGACACCCTGATGACGTCATCAGATGCCCTATGTACTTTACATGACACCCTGATGACGTCATCAGATGCCCTATGTACTTTACATGACACCCTGATGACGTCATCAGATGCCCTATGTATTTTACATGACACCCTGATGACGTCATCAGTTGCCCTATGTATTTTACATGACATCCTGATGACGTCATCAGATGCCCTATGTACTTTAAATGACATCCTGATGACGTCATCAGATGCCCTATGTACTTTACATGACACCCTGATGACGCCATCAGATGCCCTATGTACTTTACATGAAATCCTGATGACGTCATCAGATGCCCTATGTACTTTACATGACATCCTGATGACGTCATCAGATGCCCTATGTACTTTAAATGACATCCTGATGACGTAATCAGATGCCCTATGTACTTTACATGAAATCCTGATGACGTCATCAGATGCCCTATGTACTTTAAATGACATCCTGATGACGTCATCAGATGCCCTATGTACTTTACATGACACCCTGATGACGTCATCAGATGCCCTATGTACTTTACATGACACCCTGATGACGTCATCAGATGCCCTATGTATTTTACATGACACCCTGATGACGTCATCAGTTGCCCTATGTATTTTACATGACACCCTGATGACGTCATCAGATGCCCTATGTACTTTACATGACACCCTGATGACGTCATCAGATGCCCTATGTATTTTACATGACACCCTGATGACGTCATCAGTTGCCCTATGTATTTTACATGACACCCTGATGACGTCATCAGATGCCCTATGTACTTTACATGACACCCTGATGACGTCATCAGAAAGTAACAAACTTGTTAGTCACTTCCCCTTTCCCTCCCCATCGAAAAGTACAGCAGCCTACGACGTGTTTTAGCGAGTTGATCTACCAACTGATAATATCACATGATATGATAAGCAGTAAGAAGTAAAGTAGTTAATGTGGAACAGTAAGTAACAAACTTGTTAGTCACTTCCCCTGTCCCTCCCCACCGAAAAGAACAGCCTACGACGTGTTTTAGCGAGTTGATCTACCAACTGATAATATCACATGATATGATAAACAGTAAGAAGTAAAGTAGTTAACGTGAAACAGTAAGTAACAAACCTGTCAGTCACTTTCTCTGTCCTTCCCCATCGAAAAGTACAGCCTACGACGTGTTTTAGCGAGTTGATCTACCGACTGATAATATCACTTGATATGATAAGCAGTAAGAAGTAAAGTAGTGAATGTGAAACAGTGAGTAACAAACTTATTAGTCACTTCCCCTGTCCCTTCCCATCGAAAAGTACAGCCTACGATGTGTTTAAGCGATTTGGTCTACCAACTGATAATATCACTTGATATGATAAGTAGTAACAGGTGAAGTAGTTAATGTTAAAGTAAGTGAGTAAGTAATCATATCTGTCCACATACCAACTTACCTACCTGCCCAACTGATCGCCTGGCACTGGGCACTGGCAGTGGCTAGTGGCAGGAACGAGGAACGAGGAACACAACACGAGGGACGCGTTACAAGAAAAAACGCGAATTTTTGCTAAGCTTCCGCCGATCTAACTTTGTTAATTTTCAATCGATTTGGCTCAAATTTTGTCAGCGGGTGTCTTCTAGACTCTCTCACTTATATCCAGAAGGAAATCTCTAGAAAATTTGTTTTACAGGTTTTATTAACTACTTTACCAAAATCTAAGTGATCACAAGTGCCAGGCAAAACCAATCCTCTCCAGCCGCTTCGCGGCTGGAGCGATACTTCGAAAATCGACAAATCAACGTCAAATTCGCGCACACCACCCCAAAAAGTCCCTATAGAGGCGTTTTGAGGCAACTCTGTGACTTTGACCGAGCTACCGTATGCTGTACATACCGTAATTTACCGTAACTAATCGAAAATCGATAAACGAACCTCAGATCAGATTGTGCACTCCAAATTAGCCTCATATCGGCAAGTGGACCCTAGACTCGTGACCAGCGCTCTAAATAACAGTATGGAGAAGTTTCAACGCAGATATGAAACTATTTCCTCAAAGGCTTCCAAAACCATTTGACTGATATTAGGAAGTGCTTAACCATAAGCGGAAACCTGTTGAAAACGCCTACAACATTGCTCGAAGCTATCGTAGGTAGATCCGATAGGCATATTAGGATTCTACGTCCGGAAAATTGTTCTGGAAATGTACATCTCATTTGGAATGGCCACTGGTTAATAGTCGCATCCATATAAGATTCCTTCTCCCTTGCCGATTTCTGAACAAAAAAAAACTATCCCCTTTCACCGCCACCAGGGTCAAAGGGGGGTTACGAGTTTACGCAACGTGGGCAGGGAGGGGGTCGCAAAAATTTTGGCCCGAAATCGAAGGTTAGAGGGATCGCAAAACTTTCGGTCCAAAATTGAAAATTTGTTGAAGGAAATCCTCGATATTTTTGGTCTTTTTTTCGGCCTCTGACAGTTTTAGTAATCAAATGTAAACGGCCCAGAAATCGCGCCTTGAAGGAGGATCGCCAAAAATTTGGAAAAAATTTGATGGTGAGGGGGTCGCTCCGATTTCGAAAAATTACGCAACGCCTCGCTTGACCATGACCGCCACGCTTGTTTCGAACCAGCAAGAGCAAAGAAGTTCAAACATACGCTCGGGCTAATTCCGTTCTGTACACGCTTTTGCAAAAAAAAACATCACCAAACAGATAGTTGTCTTTTGTTCTCAAATTTATTGGTAGTAAGATTACAATATTATTAGATACAAACGCACCTCTAAGTGCATTTCAATTGATAAAAAAATGTTTCCAACATTTTTCAGTCAGAGAAGTGTATGAGCATACTGTGATTCTCTGGGCCAAATTCCGGCCTGCAATTGCGTCTCGACACGCTTTGCGGACGCGCGCTTTCGAGTTGGAAGAGTTTCCAGCGCCGCAGCCGGCGATCTGTTAACTCTAGGTGGGTTTCAGAAACTGGAAACAAAACAAAATTGAAGGAAACTATAAAAAAGCCATATCGAGTCGGCTTTGGCGTTGAAAACCCGACTGACTCGAGCGCGTGCGGCCGCAAAGCGTGTCGAGACGCAATTGCGGACCGGAGTTTGGCCCAGAGAAGCACAGGATCCTTAGTCGTTGACATGAGTTGGCCTTCAATCTGGGCGTTTTACCAAACTTGAGAAATCTCCTATCAGTGAGGGCTTCCCACCAGACGTATAGTTAGGTCCGTGGCTAGTTTCCTAATGGAAAGAGATTAAAATCTCACCCGCGGCTGGCGCGGCGGTCGCGTGCGGCCGCTCGTTAATCGATTCAGGCCGAGAGAGGAGCGCAGCTGATCAGCTTACCATACCGCCAGCCGCCGGTGAGATTTAGACCGCCCGAGCCAGCCGCGGGTGAGATTCAAATGTT
The DNA here is from genome assembly GCA_029168955.1 of Aplectana chamaeleonis. Lineage (NCBI taxonomy): Eukaryota > Metazoa > Nematoda > Chromadorea > Rhabditida > Cosmocercidae > Aplectana > Aplectana chamaeleonis. The sequence continues at coordinate 2,039,887 of JAPDOI010000081.1, read as the reverse complement.
TTTTTTTGGGGGAAAACAAGCCCTGAATCTAACTGTATATGAAATACAAGGTCAACGATCAATAGAGATTTTTGCGAGACATTGCAGAGTAATTACCGGAGTATTTTTTCTTGTTTCTGTAGTTCTGATATTTCCCTGAAAGCCGGCCGTTTGATCGGCATCCTGTGTGTACAAGGAGAATGCAACCTCGGAGAAACTTGTCCCATTGATTTCTATTGATGCGATCGCCGAGTTTTTCCGCTCGCTTGCGCTTCTTGTATCCGTTTATTGGTAGCTGCATCGCGTTGCTTGTCTCACAGAGATGAACGACTGCTTTTGCGCTCGTTGTCCCCGTGTATCGTTGTGGCTGCTCCCATCAACCACCTGTACAAAACCATTCTATCATATTATGACCTGTATTGGATCTGATGTATCTGGCTGTCCTGCACTAAGTTTAGATCAGCGAATTCGCTCTTGTCTGTCCGCAATTTCTGATCAAGTGTAGTAAACCATTCAAAAGCTCAACCATACCTCTATATTGCAACGTTTCTCGCTACTCGAAAATTTCGACCTGCTTTGGATTTTACATCGAAATGTACGGGAGGTTTTGTGCACCGAACATCTTTGATTGCTCATATTAATAGAAAAATTATCCGAGCCTGATGAGGGCTAAAACATAGTACTATAGCAAAACGGATCCGCCGTCTTTTCTCATTCGGGCCTCTTCTATTTCTCGTGAAATAAAAAAAAGACATTTTCTATCATATCCTAATTATCCAACGACATTAGGGGGCGTAACATCGTAGTTAAAGGTATTGTTCGCGCGGAAAGCCAATTTCCATGTTCCGAGCTCAATTTCATGAATGAGCCCGGTCGGTACACCACACTGGTAAACTTTCGCGCGTCAAAAACGTATGGTTATGAGGTTGGAAGAGTTTAAAGATGAGGATCCGCCATCAGTTTTCACCAGTCATCTAGCACTTTTTCATACCAGAATGTTGATGTGAATGTGGTAGAATGTTGATGTTACTGTCAAACAACATGAAAAACAGTTACTGCACAAACCTCACTCGCGGAAAATCTTCGAAAATGCTAGTGACGAAGTCTCGAAATACAGAAAATAACAAAAACGGTTTCGTCGCGGAATTTGAATGCAGTTTTGCAGTATTTCCAGACTGACGTTTCTTTACAAATGTTGACAAGGTAGCCGAGTTGAACGCAAAACTCAGATGTCAGGCAGGGCTTGAACCTGCATTGCACGCTTTTTCATTTCGAAAACATCTTCACAAATGATTTTTCATGGGCGCTTTTCGACATTTTCGTTCACTATAGAGGCTTTTAAGCATTACGTAGAGTATCTTGTCTTAAGATATCTATTTCGTTATAATCGAGTTTTTTATCGTATTTTTTATTCTTACCTTATTTTTTGGGTTGACGAAGGGTCGATGAACAAATTAAATATTTATTAATTGGTCAGACTATAGACTACGACTATAGAATTGGTTAGACTTTGTCTATAATACTCATCTATGAACTTTGTTGCTCTAAAATCGTAGGATAATGAAGGTATGCATGTGAGCAAATGTCATCTTTTAAAGTCTTGCGAAAAATATGAAGGTCGATCCATTGAACAAATTCTTTCAACTTTTTTTGGTACTACAATCTGGCCCGCGCAGAGTTCGAACACGAACAAGTGGAGTTTCACTGACTTTCATTTTGTGCACGACATTCCTAACAGTGCAGTGAATTCAATATTCTTCATACTGCATTTTTATGATGTGAAACTGTAGCGACAGTTTGCCCCCAGTTCTCACCGTTTTCACGATTGTCGTTTCCGGAATTTGATATGTTCAGTTGTTAATAGCCGCTCACTAGTTAATAAAGTTATTTTTTCTCTCCACAATTTCATTTGCGCTTTTTTAATCGGTCTATTTTTTATTCGCGCGTATTTGATGTTCTATTTCTAGGATGTTTTCCTCGCGTTCTCCTTCCATGAGAAGCGCCTATACTACGGAAGGGTGTAGTGTCTTTTCTTCTTGCCAGAAGCCTTTGTTTGGTTTTCCTTAAGCGTTTTTGAAAAAAATTAACTCTACATTTAATTGTTCTAATGATTTTCTTCGTCAGATCAACTATTAATGGCAAATCGGAGTCCCGACGGTAGATAGCGTCTTCGGAACGCTCAAAATGCGGACTATAATTAACATTCCTTCTCCATGGTGTTCACAGTTTTGAGGCGTACATACCAGATGGACGAGATGTACTACATATATATTGATCGTTTCCAAATGAAAATGGAAACGAAAGGTTGAACTTTTATCTGATGAAAGATTGCTGTTTTGGCCTATTGTTCAATGCACAGACGTTTTTCAGACCAGCCAACCCACATTCTGCAGAGACTGGGGTCTGGGTTTTATGGCGAATATCTCTCCATCCCATGTCCTCGTATCAGATTTTCTATCCTACTTAGTGACTTTCACGTATCAGAAATATTTAATTCGCGATCAATATCCTTTCTTTTTTATCTATTCACTTCGTTTTCTTTTTTGTTGCGCTCTCAACGAATTCCCTCCAATGGGCACTGTTTTTGAGACATATCTAGGCAATCTTTGAATGCTCTGACCAGGGATGAGCGAAATTCCGCGTTCCGAAAAAAAAACGTGTAGTTGCGTTTATTGACGCCCCTCGTTGCGATTTCCGACAACCGCACAGCAGAGGTATGCAGCAGGATCGGGCAGGCATCCAGTGCGTTTGCATCGCTCGGCTGGTGTCTATGGAAGAAAAACAATGTTTCACTGGAGACTAAAATGCGATTGTTTCGAGCGCTAATAATTCCGATTCTACTGTATGGTTCGGAAACATGGACTCTACTGAAGCCAGACCTTGTCAAGCTGGAGGTCTTCCAGTTGCGGTGCCTGCGACAGATTCTTGGGATCACGATTCGTGACCGTATTTGCAACGATAACATTAGAAGGAGCTCTATGGATCAACCGCTGGTTGAAGAGCAACTGAAGACAAGAAGATTACGGTGGTTTGGACATGTATGTCGAATGGATACTGGCCGGCTCCCGTACAGTATGCTGTGGCGGAAGCGCCCGCCGTCGTGGAAGATCCAGAGAACGGCCCCGAAGAAGACTTGGCTCAAGCATATAGAAGAAGATCTAAAAACCCAACGGTGCAGTGTTCTTAACGCTAAACTTATTGCTGCAAACCGTACTGAATGGAAGCGTATCGTTCAGGCCACACGAGCTCCTATGGCACCTACAGCAGTGTATTGGTTGAGAGGGCATACCGCTCCGCCAGACGCCAGCTAACGGGATGAGTGAGTGAGTGAGTGACCACCGCACAAAGTGCTGCGAAATGCCCAAATATTGGGTGTATAGAGGTTGAGGCAGCCGGTCGATAATCTCAAAAGTCGTGTGATTTTGGCGGTCTTGAAAGCGCACTTTCGCCCATTTGTGAGCCTTGACTTCTGAAAATTCCCATTCTGAAACTCGTTTTCAGATTCGCTACATTTTTGTTCCGCTCATCTCTGGCTCACATTCGTTGCATTAACAGCTCTTAAGAACTTTCGCGCCCACGTAAGAATTTTCGCCCAACCAGGGGTTTCAACCCCCTGCACGAAAATGTGAAGCAAATTACGCCAACGAGGATGAGCTGCACCGTAACTGTCACAAAAACAGACAGACATTGGTTTTTTTGTCCTCCTGAAAGGTGAAGTCTCTCATAATGAACTTTGCTTTGCGACACTTGCGCAGTTTTGCAGAAATGGGTAGTGGAAAACTCGAACGTTCGTTTGCTCTACTTTCGATTTTCTCGATTCGTTTTTTTCTGGTTCCTATCGTCCTATTTGATGGACAAACTTCTCTCATTTGTGTCCGAAGGGTTGCGTGCTAATCGGCGGTCGCTCGTTTGGTTCTGCTAGTTCGTTTATGGAGTGAGTCATGTTTGAGGAGCTCTCGCTCGCTGCGATTTGTGCTCCGTTTCGTCCTCGGTCCCCGAACGTCGTTCTTCGCTTTATCGGTTATTGGAATTCCTCACTTATAATGCGCGGTTGCGGCGGATTATGCAAGTGCTTCTCCTTCCCCATTGCTTCATTTGACGCACTTCTCATTACGGAAGATAAATTGTTATTTATTTGCAGTCTGATCTTTCCCTATTGTCTGCCTCATTGTAGAATCTTCAACTCGTGTGCTGCCATGTTTCTAAAAAACATGAAAAACGATTGAAAGCCGATTTTTCACGTTGATTGGACCCTTATTTCGTGCGAAGTACGTATGGACGGATATCTTCGATATGATATCTAAGATCATCCGCTTGAGCTACCATTTTGTTGAATCGATAAGAGACGGAATCGAGCTGTTTCTTCCGCGCGCACATATTGCACATGCGCATTTCGTGAAGAGCCCACCAATCCTTAATTGGGCGTAATCACGCCCTGTTCGAGATTTGAAAGATGTTGCCGATTTGGAGAGCGGGACTCAGTCATCCTGGTCTTGTTTAAAGGTAGCAGACACGCTCAAAAATGGTGTAGAATTTATCACATAAATCAAAGGTTCGGAGCTGGCTGTATTGGAAACTGACGAAAAAACGAACGAAAACTGTGCGCAAACAGAGGAATGACGGTTATTTTGTTGTCGGGTGAAAGTGGACGAGTTTTACCGCGCGGTGTTGAAACAGCGAATATTAGCAACAAAACGGTTGAGATGGAGGATCCGATATACTCCTACAGTGTGTACACCTCGTTGGAAGCATCAAAAACCAGCCAAAGTGGCCGTATTAGTAATATCAATCTGGACGAGATTGTATTTATGGCGGGGGTTGCAGAAATTTTTTGATTTGCATTGCTGAAATTTAGTAATTTGACTCATTTTTGACGCTTCCAAGGGCGTGAGCAGTCTACTAGGAGCCATGCGACTTCAGAAACGTAGTTATCTCAACAACTTTTTCGAGCTTGTCTGCTGCCTTTAAATGCTGCGCCTAATCCTGTCTGAGGGAGCACATGAGTGTCAAAGAGGGAATCACGTATATTTGCTGAGATTTTCTCTGGCAGTACAGTGATTGAGGTTTAAGCTAGGTATCTCAGCTACCAAGGACAGTGTAACGAAACCATGACGGGGGACTACAATTGGGTGCAACTTCGTGAGAGTGCTTCACAGTACAATCGTAAATTCAGAAAATCTACACATATCCGAACCTTGTTGTGTGCTTTCCGACAGTGTTTGTCTATTCCTTGTACATTTTTTGTTTTTACCTGATCATAGTGCCGAAAATTAATAAAAATATTTCTATTTTCACAAAAAACGGGTTTTCGTCCTGCTATTGTAGTGTAAGCGAAGTTTGTTCTCAATGTAGTCATTTTTTCACTTAGTTTGGACATAAGCAACTGAAATATAACAATTAGAAGCCAGGAACAGAAATCGTGTTACATAGTTATTGTTTTATTGTTGTTGTTTTGCAGTTCGAAGTGAATATTCTTGTGAACATGCCAATGTCCCTATAATTATGGGACGGCGAAAAATGACCGGTTTGAGCAAACCCAAGCGTTAAACTTTACAGAGACAACCAAATGCGCTGAAAATCGGTCGACGTATGTATTTTCACCAAGGAATCCAATGGTCTGCGCTATAACAGTCTAGCTACGGAGCTGCAAGAAGTAGAGCAAAAATTGAAGTGTCCCTATAATTATGGGACGGACTGTATTGTGTTGATGAATGGGTTCTTGCGGTTTTTTGAAGTTGCTACTCAATTCTGAAAATTTTGGCGACATTATCAGCATCGTTCAAAGGGAAGTATCTCTCTCCTTACAAGCTAAGAAGCTAAGATTTCATCTTTGTCGACACCCTGGAAATGCAATTACATTTTTCTGTAGGGACGAAATTTTTTCCGAGTCGCCAGATTTTTTAATTTTTCTGCTCAATTTGAAAGTGCAAGCACCTCTTCTCCAAGATCTGGTCGGAAAGTGAGTTCGTGTTTTGAATACCAGCATTTTTTCATAAGAATAGAACTTCTGCCGGCATTTTATCAATTATGTACTCCCCGTTGATTTGGACACTAGCTTCCACTCTTTTGTTGACTTATCTGTTCAGTTCCGCGAAAAAATGGAATTTTCTGTCGGGTACGGAAAAAGTGCCCGGGTCAGGCTTTCAGATCGTTGTCGTTAGCAAAGGATTTTCAAAAAATTGACAATTTGCTTTATGTCGTTGGAAAGATAATCCTTCGCATTACAAGATTCGCATCATAAAAACAGTTGAGAAAAAAAAAACTAAAAACTTGCGCAGACAACTGGGGGTCCGATTCGGCCACAATAGACTTTCGATTCGACTACAAAGCAGTTTGGACGACGATACCGTGCGCCACGTGGCCTAATCGTGAGCAAAGTGAGAAGCACGTGCCGCAACACATAGATAGGTGTTTCACTCGGCCACGAAACGCTTTCGATTCTACTACGATGCAGTTTGGACGACGAACGTGCCACGAAGCCCTTGATTGAATACGTTTATCGATCCCTCCACAATTGATCAGACGCCTATCAGCAGCACTCGGACAGAAAATAGGGCTGACCGCGCGCAACAATAGGACCGACCGCGGGATCGGCGACGTTCCGACCGCACCATTGCGAGCGTTCCAACCAGGGATGTGCGGCAATTGCCGTTTGCCGTTTGTCGTTTGCCGGCCATTTTTTGGACTTTTTTGCCGTTTGTCGTTTGCCAAAATTTCTGTTATTTTTCCGGCAAAACTCGGCAAAACATTGGAAGGAAACGCCGTCTATGCTGTCGGCCATGTAGGCGCTAGGAGTAACCCGACTATCCGTTGTTCGCTTAACCGTTATCCGAGGTTTTGACTCATCTGGGGTGGTAGTAAATGGGTTTGAAAACGCGTGGAAACGCGGTAAGTTTAGTGTAAACTGCAGTTAAACGCAAGCTTTATATTTGACGATTTTCGGGAAAGGGACCAGACATTGCTGAAGCCACGCACTCGCACGCCACGTTATGAGCCACTAGATTCGCACAGTGTGAAAAAATTCCTGAAAATGGTTCATTCTGTCTTTCTTAGGAAAAATATTGATATAGAAAAAAAAATTGAAGATTTTTCGCACTTTTTTCAGCTCGCGGTTAGTTCGCGCAGAACTGCAACATAACGCGATCTGACAGAGAACATGGAAATAGTGTGTGAATGGGGAAAAAGATGGATAGCTATTGAAGAAGTCCAACGGAGAACGTTTCAAAAAGCTTACCATCTTTTTCTTTATTGTTATACTATTTGCGTTTTGACTGTCAGATCGCGTTAAGTTGACAGTAAATAGTCCAACTCCCATGTGGTGCTTTAGTTTCTGTACCAGAGTTTCGACAGATTCTGGTGTAGCTAAAAGAAGCAGGAAGCATTAGTACGACGCAGAAGCATTTGTGAAACACACGTGGGCAGGGACTCTGAGAAAGTATGTCGCGTCAGTGTCAGTAAAGTACCGCGGCAGTGTCAGGAAAGTACCGCGGCAGTGTCAGGAAAGTACCGAAACCCTCGACTTGCCGCGATAGTTCCACGGTAGTACCGCAGCAGCTCCGTGATAATTACTGTGCCGTAGAGATTCCGTTGCAATGTCTTGAGGATCGATAACGCCGCGACATTGCCGCGGTAGTACCGGTGCAGTTTTGTGTTGAAACCGCACGAACTCCGCGAGGATGCATCAGCGAACCCCGTTGACTACGATTCACTGTTGTGGGTTTCAAAACGAGGTTGTTGCTGGTTCAACAGCCCAAATTTGACTTTCATCCCGTACTCCTGGGTCACAATAACGGGGATACACTCTGTTCCTATCAGGCAAAGGACGCAAGCACCGCAGGTGTGTTTTTTGTTCGTAGGTCCACCCAGTTGTTTTATGACTCAAATCATATGAGTTACTTGCAGTCGGTCCTATTTTTGTCAGAGCGCAGCCACCGATCGGGGAGCCGCAGCGGCACCACCGCGGAGCCGCAACAGCACCACCGCGGAGCCGCAGCGGCACCACCTCGGAGCCGCAGCTGCACTACTGCGGAGCCGCAGCTCTATGAGGTCCCAGATGTCCTGTTTTTGTCCATTTAATGCTTTGAAATGGAACTACTCCCTAGAATTGGAATTATTACAATGTTGATACAACTACTGGAAAAAAAGGAAAAAAGAAGAGCGGCGTATGTGAATAACTTTTGGGTCAATCTTAGGAAGGAGGTTTTTTGCCGTTTGCCGATTGCCGTTTGCCGGCCGTTTTTGGGATTTTCTCGCCGATTGCCGTTTGCCGAAATCTCAAAATGGTTTGCCGCACATCCCTGGTTCCGACCCGTATACCGCCGCGGTCAGTACGAAAGTGTGCGCGTTCCGAACGCAAATCTGCATCACGGCACTTTGCGTTCGGCCCGCGGGCAAAAATAATAGCACGACGCCCTTCCGTTGGGAGGGGCTCAGAACAGCGCAATATGCCAGTAGGGGATCCTACAATCATGGTGCCCACTACTGGCTATTACACTATGAAATAGACCCTTAGTGGAGATCACGATTGGGGGACTCGATGCTAGCGTATTGCATAACAACAACACGAAAATGGTTATATACAAATGGTTTATTTCCAAATTAATCACGTGATGGTACATCAATGAGTAATAAGGCAATAATTATGCAACAAAGTATCTTCTTTGGTAATGACTAACGGTTATATATCAAATTCATGCAATGGCATAACAAGCACAAATTTCACGACACATACGTTTATTGTCAGATTATTTGCTCGATAGTATGTATAAAAATAAGAAATTAGACGATAATTATGCAACAGATTGTTTGGTTTATTCACAGAAACAAAGACATACAGAAATATGCAACAATTTCAAAAGAACATATCCTACTTAAAGCTGTGAAAAAAATAGTTAAAAATATGCACTATATTTCACGCCACCTTCACGCTTTTTTCCTTCACAGAAACAAAGACATACAGAAATATGCAACAAATTGAAGAGAACATATCCTACTTAAAGTTTTTCGTTTTTTTTTGTGTGAGAAAGTAATTAAAAATATGCACTACATCCCACGCCACAGAGCGAAAGCAAATCATTCCGCGATTCTTCAGTTTTTGAAATAATAAAGTATATCGATAGAAATTTCAACATCCAAAAAAATTCAATACACATATTACTGATTATTTTCACTTTAAGACATGGAAAGTAAGTCATAATTCGATTACGTTATCTTTGAAATACTCTGTTCCACACTCAACTTCATTTGTTCGAATATCTGCGAAACTATGTTCGATAAGCTAGATTCGCGGTCGCTCGCTGCACCCGACGCAGCGAGCGAAGAACGCGAATATCTATAACAAGTAGGAGAAGGAAAGATTTTACTCTCATGGAACATTCATCCTGTAAGCCAATTGAAGGGCACATAGATGCGATTTCGGGCATGAAAACCACATTTCGCGGTTTGCTGTCCGGATGTGAAAACTCATCCAAAATTTCATGGACGCAGCTCCAAGCCGAAAAGCGCTACATAGGAGGGGTCCATGAAAAAATGTTCAAGTCCGCGAATGTTGTGAAATATTTACAAGTATTTATTGAATTTTTAATTAGGGAGTTTCACGTTGCTACAACGCGCGGAAAACCTAGTCACGGACCCAAGTAACTTTTGAAAAGTTTGACCTCGCTGCGTCACGTAGTCCTATCGAAAAGGCCACGTGCTGCCGCGTGGGAAACGGAGATGCAGCTAGGGTTTTGTCTCTCTGCGCCACGTAGTCCTACCGAACAGGCCTCGTGCTCCTCGGAGTAGCACGTGCTGCTGCGAAAGTTCATTTCAACTCGAATAGGTATCCGTTTAGAAAACCTATCGTGGCCGAGTCGGACCTCCCCAGTACCAGAGTGATAACTCTTCCGGTCTTTTCTTCATGCGTATCAAAAAATCTTGCGATTGGTCTCGTGGAGCCGCTGCAGATAGTCATAAATGAGTTGGTTACTAGCGTAGCCAAGTCAGAGCTAATTTCTTCTGCAACAGAGTGTTTCGCAAATTCCGATCACTGTTGCAAGCAAATGACTATGTCCTCCCAAGCGTTTCGGACATTTCTTAATCGTCAGCAAGAACTGTTGGATTCGTAGATTACCATGTTTAATTGTAAGATCGCCATTGTGTTGCGGTGTTTGTTTGTTGATGGTTTCCTCCACGCGTGACTAATTGTCCGCGTCCAATAAATGAATAATTTGATGTTTCGAATCCTTCGAAATCTTCACTTGAGCCTTAAAGGCAGTGTTCACGATAAATTTCACTTCCGATATCTTCACGGTTTACGGAAGGTCTCATGCCCTATCTAGCAAGGCATGGTTAAAAAGGACACGAAAGACGCGTTTTTGAGCAAAAATAGGCCCTCTCTTGTTTACGCTGAATTTTGAGCGTAGAGGAATTGACCGCTAGAAGGATGATACCAATCAGTGCAATGAAGCGATCAGCTCACTTATCAGCAATTCCTTGATTTGATCATTCCTGTAATCTGAGTCTTCATTTGTTCCTTTCGAGGGGCGGATCTGGGGCCCGGGGCGTGTCTGGGGCACCAAAACGCTTGTTTGCAGCCGTTATTTTGCCACTCCTGGCTCGTTTTCTACCGTTCCTTTGGCACTGGGAGCCTAGGATCCTTCTCCCCTATCATTTTACTTTGGAAAGTCAACAAGGATGATCATCGTGAACACTGCCTTTAAGGTCATTTAACTGGTCTAAAGGACCGTTATTGACGAGAATGATACCATTCTGTGCATTTCTAATAATGCTTTCTGTACTGTCTTTATAGGTGCTAAAGACTTCTGTCAATCGGGTTATGTGGTTTTTCCAGTTGAGCGAAACGGTTAGGGTACACCTACTACCGCAAGGAAAATATCGAAGTGTTAAGGAAAATTGCTTCGGATTTGGCTGAAATTTTTTTGCTGGTGGTCCTAAAGACACGGGGTCAATGTCCATTTGTCGGTTTTCGAAAAAAAATCGAGTGGTTTGGCAAGAAGCCTCCCACCTAGGGAAATTTTTGGTTTCAAAATGCGAGATCTGATGATTCTCCAAACGCGACGATACATTCGTCTCGAAACATTCCTGTAGAGGCTCTTCAAGGTGGTCAACACGGATCTGAGGTCTGATTATCGGCTTTCGGTAGATTTCGGTTCGATATGGTGGGTAGAAAGTTTGCGGAAAAAATTCCCTACGTTTCCGCCCTATAGAGGTAACCCCAGGAGCTAAGTTCTGAAAAGTCTTCAGCAGCTACAAATATGGTTTTTAAGGTTATTGGAAACACATTAGCTGGTACGAATTTCGTTAGAAACGGTATTTTGCTTAAGATGTAATTCCCTAGTCAGTTTCAATGGAGATCCTAGAGATCCTAGAGATAGAAAAGCTAGAGAACCTCAAATATATAATCACCTGTTTCAGGACTTCTTTGTTTTTTTTCAAAAATATTCCCTTTTGGTTCTCAGTTTATCGACTTTCTGTGCCGGAGTTAGCTTTTTCCTCTATATCACGTACTGCTCAATTGTATCTCATCCTGCCTTGTTTTTCTTCTTTGATGTGGTTTCAACGGGGAGTGATCGGAAATACTGCGTTCCGAGCATCACTCATCGATTATTTGTTCGTGTTTCCGTTATCTTGTACTTTCCAGTAGTACGTAATGTTTTCTTTCCTTCAACTGGATTGTCCGTTAAAGGCAGTGTTCATGATGATTTTCGTCCCCGAGTTTTTCACATAAAACAATGCGTTGTCCTCCATTGGTATCACTGCGAAGAAACGGCGAGAAACGCTTTAAAACGTCGTATTTCAGCGACATTATTCTATCACATGGGCTAGTTGTTCGTTAGGATGAGCATGTTCGTGGTGGTTGTCACCAGTGAAAAATTGGGTCATTGGAAAATAGAACAATATTTTGTGCAAAGCAGGATTAGTTAGAGCCCTAAGGAGAGTACGGAGCAGGAGAGAGTAGAGAATTGCAAAGGACGGGTCCACAAAAGCTTTCATTGTCACAACAAACACTTCCTATGATACTTAAGAGGTGGGGTGATACTTAAGGATTTCGTGTACTTCTGGTGCGTTTTTCTCAATTTCTATGTCATTTTAGTTCTACCCGGGGGCCACTTAATCAATATAGCGAATAATATCAATATTGGAGATTATCGTGAACACTGCCTTTAACGGCTATTGATATCGTTATTTGATGAGCTGGGTTTTATACACACAGTGACGTTCGTAAGTTTCAGAACTCCCTGTTTTTTTTTCTGTCCCAGTTTTCTGCTTCTCACGACTTGGTACGATCTGATTGTTCTAACTGTTACTTCAGTTCCCGACTGGCAGGATTTTCCGACTCCCAGAACGCGTCATTTCTCCTCGTTTTCTGATGTTTTACATTTCTGCCAATTCGAGACTTGATGCCTCAGCAAAAAAGACTTGATGCTGATGTACAAGTGGGCATGAAGTCCTAATTTGGCGCGCTAAATTCACTGTATGGATGAATTTGCCGCTAAGATAGGTGAGAATGGGGTGAATATGCCGCGAAAATAGGGTGAATATAACGCGAAAGGATGGGAGTTTACTGCGAAATTGGGGTGAAAGCGTTGCAAGATTCGAGTGATCCTTTCTGGCCACGGATTCTAGCGTGCCGGAGCCGCCACGACGAAACAAAATTAACCCCCTCATGGGTTAGATATTTCAGGAGCCTCTGTGAGCTCTAGCATTCGATTGCGATAGCAAGCAGCCATTTTCATTTTTGCCTGCAGCGTATTCAGCGCGGGTTTGCTGATATCGTTTTTAACATGCAAAAACAGACCGCACTCCTCGGTCGAGATTGATAATGATAGGTCACTATCACTCGCGGCAAATTCACTCTTTGCGCTGATTGATATCCAGCCGCTCAGCAAATTCACCCTTTGCGCGAGTAAGCTTTGAAGACGGCGCTAAAGGTGAATTTCACGCCTAAGGATAATAAAGTGTGATAAAGGCCGCTTTCCCCTGAGCATCATATCCGAATTGGCAGAGATAGCAGCTTCTAATGTAGCATGTTAGAGTTCAAAGAGGAGGAGCTCACGAGGGAATGCCTTTCGAGAAATTACGGACTTGATCAGGTTAGGTTGATCTTGGGATGATCCTAAAGATTTATGAGTATTTGAGCTTGATCAAGGCTATAGCTTTCAGAACAACCTTAAAGACAGCATACACGCTCGCAAGCATAGTCGAGATAACAGCATAAATAGGCACACACGGCCCCTAGCAAGTCGTCAACGAACTTCGAAGCTCTGGAAACCATCCAGAATGACAATATTTGACAATGTTTGAGCAATCTTGCCTTCCAGGCCCGTATTTTCACACCCCTTCGAGTAACAGAATAAGAATCGATACTTGAGAAAACATGTGATAACTTAGAATGATAGCACTATAAAAAGGAAGTGCAGTAGAGAAAAAACTCGATTTACCTCAATATAACATGTTTGTGCACTGATAAAATCCTCCATTTCAAGAGGTCAGCCAAAGTAGAGCGGCATTCTCGAAAGTGGACGAGAGTCGATAGGTATGCAGACATGTTATACTCAAGTAAACCAAGCTATTTCTCTCGTGCACTCTCACTTGATAGTGCTATCATTCTCAATTATCACACGTTTTCACAAGTATCGATTCTCATTCTGTTACTCGAAGGAGTGTAAAAATACGGGCGTGGAAGGCAAGATTGCTCAAACATTGTCAAATATTGTCATCCTGGACAGTTTTCAGCGCTTCAAACGTCGTTGACGACATAGTACGGGCCGTGCGGACCTATCTAAGCTGTTATCTCGACTATGCTTGCGAGCGTGTATGCTGCCTTTAAGCACCCAACATACTTGAGTGAAATATCGTTTGCATCCGACAGAGGCAAAATGCCGCACCGAACAGCACTTCGTGAAGATCAGGAATTTGAATTGATTTTTATTAGGGTACTCCTCTGGAATTCGGTGACGTTGAAGCAAATTGTACATTGTAGGGAAGTTAAGAAGAACTGCTCCAATGCGGTCATTTCGAAGCAGAGGATGTATGCTTGAAAACATATCATGGCTGAAGTCTTCGGACTCTCCACTGAAAGAGCGCGAGGGCAAATTTCCGAAGTCGACTCTTGAATTACGTTCCAGAGGTTCGGGATAGCTGGATTGCCACTTTTTTGTTTCCCTGAAGACGCACAGGCGTCAAACTGAAAACGTGGGTGTCCCTGAAGGTTTTCTAGCGATCTGTATGCATAGTATAAACTTTTCTCAAAAATCGACCGAATTTTGAAAATGAATTTGAAGGGCAGAATTCGATGGAGAATCTTCAAAAGCACTTGACCACAAAGTTTGCCGCCTGAATGTCTTTAGGGAGCGCAAAAAAATTACGAAAATCCGGATGCGCTGAAATTGACAGAGTCCTTTTATGGGATTCAGCAACTTGCTCTCGTGTTCTTTGAATGGGAGGTCCGAAGACGTTCGCGTATGTGAAGTAGTCACGATCATCGAAGATGACTACCATGCCATTTTATTCGTGCAAATTGTGGTCCCTTCAGGCTTCTGCCCACCATTAATTTCAAAAATGATTTTACGCTCCGAAATTTTGTAGCTCTTGAGGGAGAGGTTCATAGAAAATAATAGAGCATAGAAGGCGAATAGGTACGCCCATACGCAGGATTGAGCAGACCGTTGTGGCGATTTTTGTCGCGGCTAAGTCCCCCTCCCCATTTTCCTTTTTTCTCAAAAAAAATTCCCAAAATTTTACGACCCCCTGGGGCCCCTAGCTCCTCTGTTTATAATCTGCTTTTATATTGATGAAAATGCGTACACCTCGTACGCGACTGACTATTCCTACCTCATTTTACCTTACCATGTGGTTTGAAACAATCCTATTTTTTTCCAAAAATTTCACGACCCCTCCCCAAATTTTCATTTTTTTTTCTCGAAATTTCCAAAAAAAAATTACTACCCCCGTTGTGACCAGACACAACGCTGCTCAACCGTGCCCATACGTCGACGGGATGAGATTTGAAACCTTATCATCATATAAAAAATACCCTGTAGTGATCTTAAGTGATCGTGTTGTGAGTATAAAGAGTTGTTCATAATAGCTTATATATGCAAACCCTTCCAAAGCAAACGCTATCGGTGCTATCAGTCTCACTACTAAAACATGATGCTCAGGTTTTGAGTCTTCAAGGACGAATCTTCGAAGACCGCGTTCGCTCCCAGTTTTTTTCATCAGTCATTTTCAACTTCTCTTGAATATAAACTTTGATGATAATAACATCTGGGGTGGCCGCATCAGTCGATGGCGGATCTTTGGCAACTCCTGAATGATCAGTTAGCATGAGAAACCCTTCGAGAAAGGGAAATACCTTTTTGTTCCTAGTGTTGAGCATTGTATTCCTGTAGTCTATGTCTCTCCTTTTACGACCTCCAACTGTGGACCTTTTATTTCGTGCTCGAGAGAATTACTGATACAGCAGTGGACCTCCAAGGCTCGTTGAGTTAGGGTCAGGGTTAAGCAGGGTTGCGACCGGTTTCAAGGGTCGTAAAAATTTCGGATTTTTTTTTCAAAAAAAATTAAAATTTGATAAGAGACTCTTAATTTCTTTGGAAATTTTGGGATTTATCTCCAGACCGTTCGGAAATGTAGAATGCGGTAGTAGTAAGTCGCGTATGAATTGTGAACAGTATAAATGGAGATTAGTCTCAGAATCTTGGGGGTGTGTATACAAGTCTGTTGGTACCTGCTCGTTGGTGCCCCTGCTTCTACTGAACCCAGCAGACGTTTGAGTGTACACAGGGAACGTTCGAGCGATATAGCGTGCACAACTATATCGCGAAAGTATCCCGCACATTGCATAAAGGTGTCGCCGTCCGGCACACTAAGGCCTCTGGTCCATAACACCTTAGGATCCGTACCTAGGGAGTCATGGAGTCTTTGGCCACAAGCCACAATTTCGCCACCCTGAACTGTCGATCGCTGTCGAGTGATATCCAAAAACTGGGCTATCCAGACTTCTGAGCTATTTCCATGCACCGTTTGCTGCTTTGCAGGAAACCCGCCTCAAGGATAGACCCGTCATCAGCGTCGGAGAGTACACCATCTACTGCGGCAACGCTGACGATAGGAGAGTGGGAGGCTGTGCAATAGCTGTAAGGAAGGATTTCAATGGTATGGTCAAGGAGTTCGGCTCAACGTCGTGTCGGAATGCATTCGTACGACTGCGGGATCACAGAGGATTCAATCTGTGGATAGTGAGTGCTCATGCGCCCACTGAAACCGCCGAAGACAATTCGAAGGATGCGTTTTATGAGGAACTCAATACGTTGCTGGCCAGGATACCTTGTCAACATGCTGTTGTCGTGGGGATTGACGCAAATGCGAAGATGGGACTTGATCAGGAATCCGAAGTACTCGGTAAATGGTTCTACCCAGTGGAGCAAACATCGGACAATGGCTACCGCCTTGTCGACTTTGTGAACGCAGTGGTCTGATTATTGCATCGACATTCAAGAGGAATCATCGCCGCCATCAGCTTACGTGGCAGGGACCAACCCGGCTATCTCCAGAAGAGCAGCGGAAGCGGAAGATGACAACTTTGAAACTACAGCTTGACTATGTCCTGACGAGGAATATTCCAGTATCGGACATTCGAAGATCTAGAGCTGTGTGGGATGTCGCATTCGATTCGGATCACCGTCCTGTTCTGTTGAACTTCACTGCGAGGATTCATAAGAGGAAGCGAGGTGCTCAGCCTCTCCAGAGGATTGACATGACAAGTCTCAGAGATGAAGAGTGCAGAAGGAATTTCCGACAACGCGTTTCTATTCACATCGGAGTACGGACTAAGAAGAAACTTTGCGACGCGGATTCTTTTGTCAAATGCATCCAGGACGCTTCGAAAGAGGCACTCCCGGTTGTACAGCCTAAGAAGAAGTTCGCCTACGTCTCAGAAGAAACAACATCTACTTACAACAGAGTATGTGCTCTCCGAACTGCAGGAAACTTCGTGGAGGAGAAGCGTCAGGAGGAAGTTGCGTCGGCAGCTTCAAAGTGACCGCGAACGAGAGTGGACGTGTAGAGCTAAGGAGTTCGAGAAGGCTTGGGAGGAGAAGAATCCGAGGAAAGCCTACACGTTGCTGCGACAGTATAGCGGGAAGATGAAGAGATGTTCTCCTGTCTTGAACACTACCAATGGAGTTGCAGTTGGTGATGCGACGCTGCCAATATGGAAGGATTACTTCAGTTCACTACTGAATCGTCCAGCGCCATCAGTACCTGAGCTCCCGCATGTTCAGAGAGCACATTACGATGTCAGTGAGGAACCGCCGACTGAGTCTGAAGTTTTGGATTGTGTCCGGAAAATGAAGAATGGAAAGGCAGGTGGAGATGACAACATCACTGCTGAAATGCTGAAAGCTCTTCCTCCGTCTGGGATTCGTGAAATGACCAACACCATCCGTGCCATATGGATGAGCGAAAGGATACCCGATTCGTGGAGACATGCGATCATCGTACCTCTTCACAAGAAGCTATCCGTCACGGATCCTAAGAACTACAGAGGAATCTCTCTACTTCGTGTCATGTACAAGGTTTTAGAACGTATCATTCTCGAGCGACTTATCAAACATCGTGAAGGAACGACCAGAGATGAGCAAGCCGGTTTTCGACCTGGAAGATCGACCATCGACCAAGTGTTCGTCGTGAGAAGAGTAATTGAATCGTGGCAGCGGTGTTCGAAGCCATTACAGCTTGCTTTTTTGATCTTCGAAGCCGCGTTCGACTCTCCTCATCGTGGTCGATTGCTCAATGCTCTGCGAGCAGATGGAGTCCCTTAAAAGTATGTTCGGTTAATCGAGGACATGAACAAAGGAACAGCAGCAGCAGTTCGTACACCTGTCGGATTTACGTCAGCTTTCGAGGTGAAAACAGGAGTAAGGCAAGGAGCCGTTGCAGGACCTTTTCTTTTCAACTTCGCCGTTGATGACATCATGCGTAGAGTTGCAGAACAGTTTCCTGCGGATGTGATCCTAACACCATCAGGACGCTCCCTTGTCGACCTGGAGTACGCCGACGACATTGTGTTATTCGCTGAAAACAACGCAAAACTGCAAAGGATTGTGAACCTCGTTTGGAAGTATGCCGCAGCCTATGGACTTCGTCTTCGTCCGAACAAATGCAAGCAGATGTGGGTCTCTCAGAGGCCTTCAACTGGAGTTTGTGTGGACGGACAACGTATCGAACTGGTGGACGATTTCTTTCATTTGGGCTGTTTGCTGAAGAACGATGGTAGTTATGCAGCGGATATTCGACAACGATGTGCGAAAGCTACGTCTGCATTCAATTCTCTAACCAAGTGTTTGTGGTCTACCACCATCGCGAAGGAAGTCAAGTTGCGCGTCTACCTATCCGCTATTCGCCCTATCATGATGTACGGATCGGAGACGTGGGCAGCACCGAAAACGCAGATGGAAAGGTTGGATTGCACGGAGAGGAAGCTTTTTAGGCGTTTGCTTGGATATTTCTGGCCGCGTGTATGCCATAACGAAGACCTTTACAAGGAAATCGACGCAGTACATCAACGCTTGACACGAGGGAGGTGCCAGCATCTCCTAACGCCATCTCAAGCAGCAATGGAAAGTCGACTTCGACTGCTCGGGCATATACTAAGAAGAACGCCGGATCGTCTCGTACAACACGCTTTAAAAATGCTTCCAAATCCTGTCTGGAAACGGCCACCTGGGCGTAGGCGAAAGTTCTGGACGGATGTGGTTAAAGAGGATTTAAAGTCACTCGGCATCGAAAGACAGTTCAGGCGCGATGTTTCGTTTCGCAGGAAATGGAATAGTGACAGCTGGATGGAATGTGTTCAAATTGTGGCTGAAGACCGTGAAAAATGGACACGGCTGACTACTAGGACGGCACACCTCGGTGAAGATGCGGAATGACCGCGTCAGGCGAAAGCCAACCGATTAAGTCAAGTAAGTCAAGTCTCAGAAGCTGAAAAGAACGGTAAAGAAGGTATTTCTATTGTTATGTTGAAGTCGACTGTTACAGAATTAAGAATTCTAAAATCCTAAATTTTTAGCCGATGATAGGCCACGATTTTGATCGTGGAGATTTTTTCATCCCGGGGGGTTAGTTAAAATTTTGGTCAACAGGGGCGGGTCGTAAAATTTTGGTCACCGGTCGCAACGGCCTGCTCAACCCTGGTTAGGGTCTATTCATACTTCCAACCTCTCGCTCTGCCAGAGCGGCCCCACTTGGGAAAATAGGTATGAATGAAAATACGACCTCCCGCGCCTCCTGCCCCGCCACGGCGGTGTCTGTGGAGCATTCATACTCCCCTCTCGCACCGCCGAGGTATTTGTTGGTAGCATTACTTGTTGCACTGAATTACGTCATATAAGTGTAGCGGGGCCTCGGTGAAAGCGCGCAATACACCATAGAAAATGCGCGGGACCAGTGGGAGTGTGCGAGACGCAGTAGAAAGCGTGTGGGATCCATGGAAGTGCCCCAAACGCCGCGAAAAGTATTCACCCCGGAATGGGAGTGCGCAGGACGCCGGGCAAAGTTTGTGAGACCCAAGTAGAAGTGCTTCGGGCGTCGTATAAAGCATGTGGGACCCAAGTGGGAGTGCGCACCACACAGTAGAAAGGGTACGGAAATAAAATGGGAGTGTGCGTGCGCAGATGTTAGGTAAAGTTGCGATTAGGTTTGAATGTGTAATGCAAGGGTCAAAATGCACGCCTCCACGCGGAAGGTACGCAAGAAACCGACAAGGCTGTCGTGCAATTATGAATCTTGGCTCGAATCTAGTGGGAGGGAGTGTTCCAAGATTCAATTCTGAAAATTCCTGAAAGTTTAGGTTCCTGGCAAAAGTAAAGATTTGGCATGGCCGTTTTTTCGAAACTTTAGAAATATACTCAGTTAAAAGGGGAAGGTGAAGAAAAATGGGAAAAGTTTCGAAATATTACTGAGAACGATTTGGCGTAGAATAATTTGATTTTTAGGAAATGTAATGAAATAGTTGAAATTATGATTTGGCAGTCGAGTTTGAACCAACTATTTACAAGAGTTGTGCGAAACGAGAGATCGCATTGTATGAGCTTATCCGTAGAACCTATCGAAGCAAAATCACGCGTGATATGGAAGAAACACTTGATTTTAGTTCACTTAATACGTGAAGATCGCGGCATTCCAGCTCACAAACGAGCTTTTACTGCTTGCCTTATCACGCCGGATTCATCAATATGCTAACCCACCGTTAGCGCCCTTAACCTACCAACCCAGCACCATTTCAGCGATTCACCAACTTACCAACTCACGCGCTGCTCGGTTGGTTAGTGGGTCAGCGCTACCAGGTTACTGCTATTCCTATTATTCAACTTCTGGCATTCTTGCTGCTGTTACTATTAGGCTGATCGAAAAGTCTTGGCAGCAAAACAAATTTATTCCAAGAAAAATCGTGAAAAGTGGGGTTGTTGCTGGTACACAGGTGCAACACCGAGAACCTTATAAGCTTCCATGGTAGGGGTATATAAGGGCGCGAGCTCGTTTTGGACGGTAACTACAATGGATCTCACCCAACCTCAACTTCGACTACTTATCTTCTACGAGTGGCGTCGCGGCTCCTCGGCGTCCGAAGCCGTCACCAACATCAACGCTGCAATGGGCGAGGACAGCGTTTCCTACCGCACGATGGCCCGTTGGATCTCCCGCTCCAAGGACGGAGATACGGACTTGGAAGACAAACAGACAAACTGCTGTGCTGCTTCTGGGGCAAACGCGGGATGCTCTTCTACGAGTTGCTCCCTCAAGGGAAGACGGTCGACGCTTCCGTGTATTTACGTCAGTTGTAGGAATTGGCCATCGCCCTGCGAGAGAAGCGCCCGAGACGAGCTACCTCAGACAATGGGGTGGACCGACGGCGGACAAGTTGCGTACCGACAGCGGGATGGGCGACGTTTGGAACGCAATCTGCACGCGGTCGGCACGCAAATTAGTGCGGTCGATACGCACTGCCACGCGGTCAGCACGGAATGCCACGCGGTCGGTACGCGTTGTCTCGCGGTTAGTACGCATTGCCACGCGATCAGTACGTAATGTCACGCTGTCGGTACGCATTTTCGCGCGGACGGTACGCGCTTCCACGCAATCAGTACGCATTGCCACGCGGTCGGTAGGCTTCGCCACGCGGTTGGTACGCACTGTCACGTAGTCGGTACTTCTTGTCACGCCGTCGGTACACATTTTCACGGGGTCGGTACGCATCGTCACGCTGTCGGTACGCATGAACACGCTGTCGGTACGCATTGCCACGCGGTCGGTACAAATGTTGCGCGTAGGATTGGCCGCGATTAGTACGCGCTCACACGCGGTAGGCCCAATTTTATCACGCTGTTAGTACGGAACTTTTTTGAAGACTTGAGCGCTATTAGTACGTATCTGGTCCCAAAAAAATTAAAAATAAGCAAAAGTTGGGAGTGGGGTGGGGCTCGGGGCAACGCACAAACAACTTGAAACAGCCCAACATGGCTGGCTTTCCAATCGCAAATGACGAGCTTTTTTGATAACAACATCTAAAGTCTGGTTTGCTCAGATGAATCCGGGCGGAGCAGGCAGAGGAGCGGTCGGTCATAACAAAATAAAGGTATCTTGACATGATAAACCCGATACGCCCTACTTCGACCGGCTCAAAATGAGGGAGCTAGGCCCCTGTCAGGATTGCAGGAAAAAATCGCCGTAACCTGCGGCGGCCAACCCGGTGGAAACGCATGAAAAACATGGACGATGGAGGTTGTAAAAAAAGACCCGGTGTGGCCAGCTGGGGCTGGCACGGTCAATATGTATGAATTGTGTGGAACGATGGTATGGATGTCATTCATTTCTTATCTTATATCATGTGAATATCGGTCGGGTCAGCCACATGGGGTGTTTTTTTCACCCCACCTCATTCATGTCCTCCATGGTTATCGACCGGCTGGCGACGCCGATCGGCCAGCTATCACCGATGCCTTACCAAGCCTACCGCGTGCTTAGCTCAAAGTCGCCCCATCCACGTTCTAGCTGGAGAGGTTTGGTCTTGTTAATTCAATGTTTATGGAAGATAACTATATTTAGCGTTGGGAGGCCAGCCGCTTTAAATCGTATTCCTTGCTTACACGTTTTCTTTCTCGTGAATTTCACTTATTTTTTGCTCCATTGGTGGCCACATGCACACCTTCATGATGAAAACTCAGGAACATTTTTATCACGATTGCTTTATTTAGTCATTAATGAACGGCATTATGATGGGAGCAATGCATACCTGCTGCGTGCGCTTGCTTACCAACCACTGTCACTTTTCAATTAAAAGTTTCGTATTAAGAGGCATTTCACCACATTTTCTCAGCTTATGATTGGCATTTCTTGTATTTTACAATCTTCCATTTCTGCTCTTGCATTTCCTTCCTTCGCCTTCTTCCTTACCCTTCTATAAGAAAATCAGGGTGTTCGTGTTGTGAAATTAGTACCCGTGTGTTTTATTTAACGAATCCTTGTGGGATCGAATGTCCTCGTTGATAGTGTCAGCTGTTGAAACTGATTGTACTGTCGTTATCGTGCTGAAATTCTGCTCTGCGATGGCGGTGGGTCGCTGTTTCAGCGCGCAGCACAATTATAATCGTGCTGGGAGAAGGGATAATTGTGTCGGGACCAGGGGTGTGCGTTTTTCGATTTTTCGGTTTTTTCGTTTACGCCCTTTTTGGCGAAAAAAATCAATATCGAAAAAAACGAAAAAGTTTAAATTTTTTTCGGTTTTTTTCGGTCTGAAATTTGCGGTTCTGATGCGACTTGCAGTCGATCCTTCGCTGCTTACAGATGTCTCCAGCAAGTTTGCACACGTCTCTGACTTTATTCCAGAATCAAGCAGAAGCAGACGTATGATCTGCACCTTGCACGACGGCTCCTTCTACTACATCACTTTCGATTAAAAATTACATTGATGGAGCCGAAATTTTTTGAATTTCCTGTTTTTCAGCAGACTAAAACGACTCGGCGCATCTTTTGAGCATGGCCATAACTTTCAGGAATAATTCTCCGAAAAGCCAAAAATACACATTTCGACAGGCGGAAACATCACCAATATAATAACGCTAATCGATTCCGCATAGCAGATAACCTGCATCGGTAATTCGAAGGCAGCGTTCACGATAATCATTGTCGATGACTTTCCGCAGTGAAATGATAGGCGAGAAGAATTCTATGCTCTCAGTGACGAAAAAATGGTTTAAAAAGAGCTAGGAATGGCTAAATAATGGATGCAAACAGGCGTTCTGAGGTCACCGAAACTCCTCATGTCGCCTTTCCGCCCCTAGAACCTCGAGGTTGTGATAACATGAAGTACTCAAGTCAAGGAAATACTGATGAGCGAGCTAAACCGCTTGATTATCACTGTTATAACTTTGACTTTAACTTTATTACGCGCCCTTGCAGAAGTGTAGAAACATAGAAAAGGCAAAAAAAACATCGAAAACATCAAGGAATTTAAAAAATGACAAGTTTCGAAAGGAAAAAACGTAAAACAATTAATAGATCCTTGCTCGACAATGTAGGTAATTTTTGACAAGTGTTTTGAATTTAACAAGTTGATCGGTATCTGAACAGTATGACTCATCTTCAAGTATTCCATGCCGGCTCTGAAGGTGAAGAAGCCGCGCCACAAAGAGGTGCGCGGCTGACGGAATTTAAGCTTGAACCTTTCTCTCCTAGTATTTGTTACCAGCGGCGTTGGGCGGCTGGCGCCGGCCTCTGCCGCTGGGGCACGGCTGCGCCGGCCCATTCGCCGGCTTCGCCCTCATCTTGGGTGTCGGGCAAATAACTCGGTGCTTTCTTTCTTCCTGCGCCGGCCCATAAGCTGGTTTGGGCGGCAACACTTAAACCATCGGGAATCACAAAGCGTTCCAAACCTTGCTACGCCCGTTTACCTCCTTATCTGTACCGTGACACACCGGTCGTTCTTCCGTTTTATAAGATCCTGGAGTGGCCTTTGATTTATCTTAATTTTTGTCATGATAAGGACAACCGCTGTTTGGAATTTACTAAACGTTTTCATGATCAACCGACCCCCTGCTACTTTTATTGCCAAATGAAGTAGAATGATGTTTGTGTTTCATGGATGCAGATTTTGATTAACTCTTATTTTCATCGTATATAAACCCGATTTAGAAAAAGTTAGTGCATATAAACAGCTAAGCAGTTGAATTGAGTGGTGAAGGGTAGGAGACCTGAAGAAAGGAGTGGTGTACGCTCTCTTTTAGACGCACATAGTGATTCTGAAGTAACGCTCTCTCTCTCTCTCTCTCTCTCTCTCTCTCTCTCTTGAGTCTCACACGTTTTCTACGGCGTCCAGCGCTCCCTTTTGGGTCTCACTTACTTCCTACGGCGCGATCTCCCTCGGGTCTCACACATTTTATGCGGCGCCCCGCGCACTCCCACTTCGGTCCCGCACAGTTTCGACGGCGACCGGCGCTCTCCGCACTTGGGTCCCGCACACTTTCTACGGCGTCCGGCACACTCTCACTCGGGTCCCGCACACTTTCTACGGCGTCCGGCGCTTTCACTCGGGTCCCACACACTTTCTACGGCGTCCGGCGCTCTCCCACTTGGGTCCCGCCCACTTTCTACGGCGTCCTGCGCACTCCCACTTAGATCCCGCACACTTTCTACGGCGTCCGGCGCACTCTCACTCGGGTCCCGCACACTTTCTACGGCGTCCGGCGCACTCCCACTTAGATCCCGCCCACTTTCTACTACGTTCTGCGCACTCCCACTTAGATCCCGCACACTTTCTACGGCGTCCGGCGTACTCTCACTCGGGTCCCGCACACTTTACACGGCGTCCGGCGCACTCTCACTCGGGTCCCGCACCCTTTCTACGGCGTCCGGCGCACTCTCACTCGGGTCCCGCACTTTTACGGCGTCCGGCGCACTCTCACTCGGGTCCCGCACACTTTCTATGGCGTCCGGCACACTCACTCGGGTCCCGCACACTTTCTACGGCGTCCGGCGCTTTCTCACTCGGGTCCCACACACTTTCTACGGCGTCCGGCGTACTCCCACTCGGGTCCGCACACTTTCTACGGCGTCCGGCGCACTCTCACTCGGGTCCCGCACACTTTCTACGGCGTCCGGCGCACTCTCACTCGGGTCCCGCACACTTTCTACGGCGTCCGGCGAACTCTCACTCGGGTCCCGCACACTTTATACGGCGTCCTGCGCATTCCCACTTGGGTCCCGCACACATTATACGGCGTCTGGCGCACTCTCACTCGGGTCCCGCACACTTTCCACGGCGTCCGGCGCACTCTCACTCGGGTCCCGCACACTTTCTACGGCGTCCGGCACACTCTCACTCGGGTCCCGCACACTTTATACGGCGTCCGGCGAACTCTCACTCGGGTCCCGCACACTTTCTACGGCGTCCGGCGCACTCTCACTCGGGTCCCGCACACTTTCTACGGCGTCCGGCGAACTCTCACTCGGGTCCCGCACACTTTCTACGGCGTCCGGCGCACTCTCACTCGGGTCCCGCACTCTTTATACGGCGTCCTGCGCATTCCCACTTGGGTCCCGCACACATTATACGGCGTCTGGCGCACTCTCACTCGGGTCCCGCACACTTTCTACGGCGTCCGGCGCACTCTCACTCGGGTCCCGCACACTTTCTACGGCGTCCGGCGCACTCTCACTCGGGTCCCGCACACTTTCTACGGCGTCCTGCGCATTCCCACTTGGGTCCCGCACACTTTCTACGGCGTCCGGCGCACTCTCACTCGGGTCCCGCACACTTTATACGGCGTCCTGCGCATTCCCACTTGGGTCCCGCACACATTATACGGCGTCTGGCGCACTCTCACTCGGGTCCCGCACACTTTCTACGGCGTCCGGCGCACTCTCACTCGGGTCCCGCACACTTTCTACGGCGTCCTACGCACTTCCACTTGGGTCCCGCACACTTTCTTCGGCGTCCTGCGCACTCCCACTTTGATCCCGCACACTTTCTATGGCGTCCGGCGCACTCTACCTTGGGTCCCGCACACTTTCTACGTCGTCCGGCGCCCTCTACCTAAGGTCCCGCACACTTTCTACGGCGTCCGGCGCATTCTACCTTGGGTCCCGCACTTTTCTACGGCGTCCTACGCACTTCCACTTGGGTTCCACACACTTTTTTCGGCGTCCGGCGCACTCTACCTTGGGTCCCGCACACTTTCTACGGCGTCCTACGCACTTCCACTTGGGTCCCACACACTTTCTACGGCGTTCTGCGCGCTCTTGAGCCCGTACCCGTAAGGTAGCCCGTCTTGAAAGTCAAGCCGAATAAACGGTCAAACAAACACACAGAGAAACGCACACATACATAAACACACACACGCACACACAAATTTACCAAAATATATATAGTAGGATATTTTGCTATGACTGAGCGCTCCGCTCTTTACTCCGCCCGGACTCATCCGAGCAAGATAAGCTTTAGCATCCTTCGTAGCGGCTGATTCCTCCACGCTCAAACGCTCAAAAGTCAACTTAATAAAGTGTGGCCCTCTTTTAGCAACAAAACACGGTTTCCGCGTTTTCTTCAAGCATGCCTTGCTGTATAGGGCACCAGAATTTCGGTAAACGAAAGAGATATCAAAAGTGCAATCTATTGTGAACACTGCTTTAAGTTCAGGAAAATTCGTTTTCGTTCAAGGTGTTCATGGAAAAGACGTGGAGAATCGCTCTTTGGAGGCCCATAATTTTCAAGCGGAAGTCAACCTAAATTTTCCTGCTCCCTCTATCGATCTATACCAAAAAAAAGTGCGAATAAAAACTTTCTAGGCGAATGGCATCAAGTACAGATCCATCAAGCGAAACTGATTGAACGTAACCCCTATGTAGACACCGCGACTCAATGCATGTGGTTGCGTCGCGGCCATTACCGTCCAATAGCGCCGAGAGACTATGCTACTGGTCAGTGTTGACCACGACGCAATCGCTCACACTGAAATTCAACATGACAGCACAAAAAATTCACGCAAGAGTGTGCTATCCATCAAGAACTATTGATGTTCGTCTCTGTACAACGTTTGTTCCGTTTTGATCTATGACTTGCCCACGACTTTCAACTGCGAATTCGGTATTTTTTCATGAAATTGGGGACGAACTTCGAGCCCACAGTTTAGATCAAAAACGTGAAAAAACGTGGATGTGATCGTTCAGAGAACCACCGCAGTTTTAAAACAAGAAGTTCACCACAAAAATTTAAGAAGGTGTTCAGCGCTAAAATTTTGCCAGGATTCGACGCTGCAACAAGGGTAAAATTCCTTACATTGATACGCTGATTGGGTATGCTTTTGTGTCACCAAGAAAACATAATTCTGTCATTATTCAAAGCACTTCGATTACGTTGCCTTGTTTTTCCAGTCCAAAATATGCAATTACGAAAATAAAATGTTTCAAAAGACAAAAAATTTTTCGGTTTTTTTCGGAATTTTTCGAATTCAAAACCGAAAATTTTTCGTTTTTCGGTTTTTTCGGTTTCGAAGTTTTTCGCACATGCCTGGTCGGGACCCGGTAGTCCAGCACGATTGTCGTTGTGCTGCGTGCTGCAACCGCGTCTGTCCGCAACTGCGGCGAGGAATTCCACCCCGATAACGGCAGTACAAATAGTTCCACTGTCTATTTGTTGTAAGCAAATATTCATATTTCTTCCACAGAGATAAACTGGCTCTTTTCGCAAAGAAAATTTTCATTCGAGTCTACGTGAGCAGTTATTTGTCGATGAGTTCTGCAAAATTCGAAAACATCAATTTTTGAATATTAATACTGAATCATTCGTAAGCATAATTACACCAAGAAAAACGAGAAGATGAAGAACAGTATAAGTAAGAAAGGAAAGACGATCGAGATCAAGAGAAAGATGGCAAAAAGAGAAAGAAGAAGAGAATCCTGAACTCTCCCACGGCGCGCGGTTGACTTTCTTCCACGTGGGTGCGCTATTAGTTTGCTAGGACACATGACACCGAACAGTAGTCGTTGGGACAAGAGTCAGACTTTCCCATTCATGCCTCAACCTTCGAGTCGGAGCTGCAGTTCTAGCCCGATTGAGCGTAGTAATAAGCTCGACGACCGGGAGTCTCGCTCAAATATCGCCTTGACAGCCAAATAAATAGATACCCAAATAAATTAATAAATAAGTAAATTAATAAATAAATAAATTGATAATTAAATAAGTGAGCAAATAAATAAATAAACAAACAAATAAAAAAACAAATAAAGAAATGAAAAATAAATGAGTAATTGAATAAATAAATAAATAAATAAAGAAGTGAATAAATAAATGAACAAACAAATAAAAAGATAAATGAATAAATAAATGAATGAATTTGTAAATAAATAAATTGAAAAAGTAATTAACTAAATAAGTAAATAAGTGTATAAATAAATAAGCAAATAAATAAATAATTAGTCGAACTGAAGAAAAGTATCACATTCACGAAAAGATAAAAACGAGGAGAGAGAAAAGTTGTTGGAATTGTAGAGAATGAGAAGAAAGTGGAGAAGATAAAGAAAGAGAGCAGTAGGAGAGATTGGAATCTATGAAGAAAAACCCAGGCGGTTTCAATGAAATCGCCAATTTTAAGTTAACTTTGTGGGGAACGCCGGTGGAGACGGGAGAAAAAGTTGATGGAGTGGCCACTGGCGTGTTCGATAGCGGGGTGATCAAGGAGGTCATAGAGGTTTTCGCGGCGATACTGCGCTTTTGAGAGAATGGATTGTTTTGAAGAGCAAAACAGCATGTTCTTGAGTGAAATGGAATGATGTATAGTCTACAGCAATGGAAGTAGGACCTGATGAGGTTGTGGACTCTTCCTAACATACTGTAGTCTGATTGTGTTATCACTCAAGTTTTTCGAAATAACTGCGATTGGGTTTTTGTTTCCACTCTCCTAATTTCATTGCTTCCACAGATGCAGTCGTTTCGGTAA
This sequence comes from Aplectana chamaeleonis, assembly GCA_029168955.1. Lineage (NCBI taxonomy): Eukaryota > Metazoa > Nematoda > Chromadorea > Rhabditida > Cosmocercidae > Aplectana > Aplectana chamaeleonis. The sequence goes on along the minus strand of JAPDOI010000081.1, from coordinate 2,010,908 downwards.
AAACACAGACTCACCGATCTATCACAGCTGTTTCGGAAAAATGAGTGATACGACTAACAAACTACCGTATGACAGGACGAGTCCGCAACTTCACCAGGTCCTACTTCCATTGCTGTAGACCGCGCGGACTAACAAACTGACCTCATCCACGAGTTTGCTTGCGTACTGAACGCAGGCGATTGCGTACTGAACGCGAACGATTGCGTTTCGACGATGCAAACTGACACAACGAGCTCACCGACCAGTTTTCTTGCGTGCTGAACGCGGGCGGTAACGTACCGAACGTGAGCACATACGTACTGACCGCGTGTGCTCTCGTACCGACTGCAGCGAAAAGTCATATTTCGTACTGAACGCGCGCGAAGATGAATGCTCGCGGTCAGTGTTCCTTTATGGAATTTCGCCAGCGGTTGGTACGCAGCACAGGCGTATCGACCGCGTGCACTATTTCGTTAGCGCGGTCAGTACGCAAATGCGCGCGTTTGGCACGAAATGTAATTTTTGCTCGCGGTCAGTACGATAGTGGCACGCGGTCGGTACGAAACGCAATTTTTCGCCCGCGGTCGGTCCACCCCATTGTCTGAGTACGGTACACCTCCTTCACGATAATTCTCGACCCCACATCGCAAAGGAAACCCAATCCAAACTGCTGGAGCTGAACTGGCAAACGGTACCCCACCCGCCTTACTCTCCTGACCTTGCCCCTTCTGACTTCCACCTGTTTCGTTCCCTTAACGCGTTCCTGGCTAAAAATACTTTCGCTGATTATTATGCCACCAGCGGCGTCGGCCGGCTGACGCCGGCCTCTGCCGCTGGGGCCCGGCTGCGCCGGCCCATTTGCCGGCATATTGGGTATAAGGCAAATAACTCGGTGCTTTCTTTCTTCCTGTGCCGGCCCATAAGCTGGTTTAGGCGGCAACACTTAAACCATGGGAAATCACAAAGCATTCCAAACCTTGCTACGCCCGTTTACCTCCTTATCTGTACCGTGACACACCTGTCGTTCTTCCGTTTTATAAGATCCTGAACTGGCCTCTGATTTATCTTAATTTTTGTCATGATAAGGACAACCGCTGTTTGGAATTTACTAAACGTTTTCATGATCAACCGACCCCCTGCTACTTTTATTGCCAAATGAAGTAGAATGATGTTTGTGTTTCATGGATGCAGATTTTGATTAACTCTTATTTTCATCGTATATAAACCCGATTCAGAAAAGTTAGTGCATATAAACAGCTAAGCAGTTGAATTGAGTGGTGAAGGGTAGGGGACCTGAAGAAAGGAGTGGTGTACGCTCTCGTGTAGACGCACATAGTGATTCTGAAGTAATGCGCTCTCTCTCTCTCTCTCTCTCTCTCTCTCTCTTGAGTCTCACACGTTTTCTGCGGCGTCCAGCGCTTCCTTTTGGGTCTCACACACTTCCTACGGCGCGATCTCCCTCGGGTCTCACACATTTTATGCGGCGCCCCTCGCACTCCCACTTGGGTCCCGCACACCTTCTACGGCGACCGGCGCTCTCCGCACTTGGTTCCCGCACACTTTCTACGGCGGCCGGCGCACTCTCACTCGGGTTCCGCACACTTTTTACGGCGTCCGGCGCACTCTCACTCGGGTCCAGCACACTTTCTACGGCGTCCGGCGCACTCTCACTCGGGTCCCGCACATTTTCTACGGCGTCCGGCGCACTCTCACTGGGGTCCCGCTCACACTTTATACGGCGTCCTGCGCACTCCCACTTAGATCCCGCCCACTTTCTACGGCGTCCGGCGCACTCTCACTCGGGTCCCGCACACTTTCTACGGCGTCCGGCGCACTCTCACTCGGGTCCCGCACCCTTTCTACGGCGTCCGGCGCACTCTCACTCGGGTCCCGCACACTTTCTACGGCGTGCGGCGCACTCTCACTCGGGTTCCGCACACTTTCTACGGCGACCGGCGCACTCTCACTCGGGTCCCGCACACTTTCTACGGCGTCCGGCGCACTCTCACTCGGGTCCCGCACACTCTACAGCGTCCGGCGCACTCTCACTCGGGTCCCGCACACTTTCTACGGCGTCCGGCGCACTCTCACTCGGGTCCCGCACACTTTCTACGGCGTCCGGCGCCCTCCCACTTGGGTCCCGCACACATTATACGGCGTCCTGCGCACTCTCACTCGGGTCCCGCACACTTTCTACGGCGTCCGGCGCACTCTCACTCGGGTCCCGCACACTTTCTACGGCGTCCTGCGCACTCCCACTTGGGTCCCGCACACTTTCTACGGAGGCCGGCGCACTCTCACTCGGGTTCCGCACACTTTCTACGGCGTCCGGCGCCCTCCCGCTTGGGTCCCGCACACATTATACGGCGTCCTGCGCACTCTCACTCGGGTCCCGCACACTTTCTACGGCGTCCGGCGCACTCTCACTTGGATCCCGCACACTTTCTACGACGTCCTGCGCACTCCCACGTGAAACCCGCCCACTTCCTACGGCGCCCTGCGCACTCCCACTTGGATCCCGCGCACTTTCTACGGCGTCCGGCGCTCTACCACTTGGATCCCGCACACTTTCTATGGCGTGCGGCGCTCTCCCACTTGGATTTCGCACACGTTCTATGGCGTCCGGCGCACTCCCACTTGGGTCCCGCACACTTTCTACGGCGTTCGGCGCACTTCCACTTGGGTCGCGCATACTTTATACGGCGTCCTGCGCACTCTCACTCGGGTCCCGCACACTTTCTATGGCGTCCGGCACACTCTCACTCGGGTCCTGCACACTTTCTACGGCGTCCGGCGCACTCTCACTCGGGTCCCGCACACTTTATACGGCGTCCTGCGCACTCCCACTTGGATCCCGCACACTTTCTACGGCGTCCTGCGCACTCCCACTTGAAACCCGCCCACTTCCTACGGCGCCCTGCGCACTCCCACTTGGATCCCGCACACTTTCTACGGCGTCCGGCGCTCTACCACTTGGATCCCGCACACTTTCTATAGCGTTCGGCGCTCTCCCACTTGGATCCCGCACACTTTCTCTGGCGTCCGGCGCTCTCCCACTTGGGTCCCGCACACATTCTACGGCGTCTAGCGCACTACCATTTGGGTCCCGTACATTTTCTACGGCGCCCTGCGCACTCCCACTTGGGTCCCGCACACGTCCTACGGCGTCTGGCGCACTACAATTCGGGTCACGTACCCTTCCTATGATGTACTGCGCATCACTTCTAAGGTCCTGCACCCTTACCCTGACGTCCTGCACATTTTCTGAGCCCATCCCCGTTAGGTTGCCCGCCTTGAAAGGCAAGCCGAATAAACGGTCAAACAAACACACAGAGAAACGCACACATACATACACCAGCGGCGTCGGCCGGCTGACGCCGGCCTCTGCCGCTGGGGCACGGCTGCGCCGGCCCATTCGCCGGCTTCGCCCTCATCTTGGGTGTCGGGCAAATAACTCGGTGCTTTCTTTCTTCCTGCGCCGGCCCATAAGCTGGTTTGGGCGGCAACACTTAAACCATCGGGAATCACAAAGCATTCCAAACCTTGCTACGCCCGTTTACCTCCTTATCTGTACCGTGACACACCGGTCGTTCTTCCGTTTTATAAGATCCTGGAGTGGCCTTTGATTTATCTTAATTTTTGTCATGATAAGGACAACCGCTGTTTGGAATTTACTAAACGTTTTCATGATCAACCGACCCCCTGCTACTTTTATTGCCAAATGAAGTAGAATGATGTTTGTGTTTCATGGATGCAGATTTTGATTAACTCTTATTTTCATCGTATATAAACCCGATTTAGAAAAGTTAGTGCATATAAACAGCTAAGCAGTTGAATTGAGTGGTGAAGGGTAGGAGACCTGAAGAAAGGAGTGGTGTACGCTCTCTTTTAGACGCACATAGTGATTCTGAAGTAACGCGCTCTCTCTCTCTCTCTCTCTCTCTCTCTCTCTTGAGTCTCACACGTTTTCTACGGCGTCCAGCGCTCCCTTTTGGGTCTCACTTACTTCCTACGGCGCGATCTCCCTCGGGTCTCACACATTTTATGCGGCGCCCCGCGCACTCCCACTTCGGTCCCGCACACTTTCTACGGCGACCGGCACACTCTCACTCGGGTCCCGCACACTTTCTACGGCGTCCGGCGCTTTCTCACTCGGGTCCCACACACTTTCTACGGCGTCCGGCGCTCTCCCACTTGGGTCCCGCCCACTTTCTACGGCGTCCGGCGCACTCCCACTTGGGTCCCGCCCACTTTCTACGGCGTCCGGCGCACTCTCACTCGGGTCCCGCACACTTTCTACGGCGTCCGGCGCACTCCCACTTAGATCCCGCCCACTTTCTACGGCGTCCTGCGCACTCCCACTTAGATCCCGCACACTTTCTACGGCGTCCGGCGCTTTCTCACTCGGGTCCCACACACTTTCTACGGCGTCCGGCGCTCTCCCACTTGGGTCCCGCCCACTTTCTACGGCGTCCGGCGCACTCCCACTTGGGTCCCGCCCACTTTCTACGGCGACCGGCACACTCTCACTCGGGTCCCGCACACTTTCTACGGCGTCCGGCGCTTTCTCACTCGGGTCCCACACACTTTCTACGGCGACCGGCGCTCTCCGCACTTGGGTCCCGCACACTTTCTACGGCGTCCGGCACACTCTCACTCGGGTCCCGCACACTTTCTACGGCGTCCGGCGCTTTCTCACTCGGGTCCCACACACTTTCTACGGCGTCCGGCGCTCTCCCACTTGGGTCCCGCCCACTTTCTACGGCGTCCGGCGCACTCCCACTTGGGTCCCGCCCACTTTCTACGGCGTCCGGCGCACTCTCACTCGGGTCCCGCACACTTTCTACGGCGTCCGGCGCACTCCGCCAGATCCCGCCCACTTTCTACGGCGTCCTGCGCACTCCCACTTAGATCCCGCACACTTTCTACGGCGTCCGGCGTACTCACCTCGGGTCCCGCACACTTTCCACGGCGTCCGGCGCCCTCTCCCTCGGGTCCCGCCCCCTTTCTCCGGCGTCCGGCGCACTCTCACTCGGGTCCCGCACTTTTTCTACGGCGTCCGGCGCACTCTCACTCGGGTCCCGCACACTTTCTATGGCGTCCGGCACACTCTCACTCGGGTCCCGCACACTTTCTACGGCGTCCGGCGCCTTGGGTCCCACACACTTTCTACGGCGTCCGGCGTACTCCCACTCGGGTCCCGCACACTTTCTACGGCGTCCGGCGCACTCTCACTCGGGTCCCGCACACTTTCTACGGCGTCCGGCGCACTCTCACTCGGGTCCCGCACACTTTCTACGGCGGCCGGCGGACTCTCCCTCGGGTCCCGCACACTTTATACGGCGTCCTGCGCATTCCCACTTGGGTCCCGCACACATTATACGGCGTCTGGCGCACTCTCACTCGGGTCCCGCACACTTTCCACGGCGTCCGGCGCACTCTCACTCGGGTCCCGCACACTTTCTACGGCGTCCGGCGCACTCTCACTCGGGTCCCGCACACTTTATACGGCGTCCGGCGAACTCTCACTCGGGTCCCGCACACTTTCTACGGCGTCCGGCGCACTCTCACTCGGGTCCCGCACACTTTCTACGGCGTCCGGCGAACTCTCACTCGGGTCCCGCACACTTTCTACGGCGTCCGGCGCACTCTCACTCGGGTCCCGCACTCTTTATACGGCGTCCTGCGCATTCCCACTTGGGTCCCGCACACATTATACGGCGTCTGGCGCACTCTCACTCGGGTCCCGCACACTTTCTACGGCGTCCGGCGCACTCTCACTCGGGTCCCGCACACTTTCTACGGCGTCCGGCGCACTCTCACTCGGGTCCCGCACACTTTCTACGGCGTCCTGCGCATTCCCACTTGGGTCCCGCACACTTTCTACGGCGTCCGGCGCACTCTCACTCGGGTCCCGCACACTTTATACGGCGTCCTGCGCATTCCCACTTGGGTCCCGCACACATTATACGGCGTCTGGCGCACTCTCACTCGGGTCCCGCACACTTTCTACGGCGTCCGGCGCACTCTCACTCGGGTCCCGCACACTTTCTACGGCGTCCTACGCTCTTCCACTTGGGTCCCGCACACTTTCTTCGGCGTCCTGCGCACTCCCACTTTGATCCCGCACACTTTCTATGGCGTCCGGCGCGCTCTTGAGCCCGTACCCGTAAGGTAGCCCGTCTTGAAAGTCAAGCCGAATAAACGGTCAAACAAACACACAGAGAAACGCACACATACATAAACACACACACGCACACACAAATTTACCAAAATATATATAGTAGGATACACACACACGCACACACAAATTTACCAAAATATATATATACCAGCGGCGTCGGCCGGCTGACGCCGGCCTCTGCCGCTGGGGCACGGCTGCGCCGGCCCATTCGCCGGCTTCGCCCTCATCTTGGGTGTCGGGCAAATAACTCGGTGCTTTCTTTCTTCCTGCGCCGGCCCATAAGCTGGTTTGGGCGGCAACACTTAAACCATCGGGAATCACAAAGCATTCCAAACCTTGCTACGCCCGTTTACCTCCTTATCTGTACCGTGACACACCGGTCGTTCTTCCGTTTTATAAGATCCTGGAGTGGCCTTTGATTTATCTTAATTTTTGTCATGATAAGGACAACCGCTGTTTGGAATTTACTAAACGTTTTCATGATCAACCGACCCCCTGCTACTTTTATTGCCAAATGAAGTAGAATGATGTTTGTGTTTCATGGATGCAGATTTTGATTAACTCTTATTTTCATCGTATATAAACCCGATTTAGAAAAGTTAGTGCATATAAACAGCTAAGCAGTTGAATTGAGTGGTGAAGGGTAGGAGACCTGAAGAAAGGAGTGGTGTACGCTCTCTTTTAGACGCACATAGTGATTCTGAAGTAACGCGCTCTCTCTCTCTCTCTCTCTCTCTCTCTCTCTTGAGTCTCACACGTTTTCTACGGCGTCCAGCGCTCCCTTTTGGGTCTCACTTACTTCCTACGGCGCGATCTCCCTCGGGTCTCACACATTTTATGCGGCGCCCCGCGCACTCCCACTTCGGTCCCGCACAGTTTCGACGGCGACCGGCGCTCTCCGCACTTGGGTCCCGGACACTTTCTACGGCGTCCGGCGTACTCCCACTCGGGTCCCGCACACTTTCTACGGCGTCCGGCGCTTTCTCACTCGGGTCCCACACACTTTCTACGGCGTCCGGCGCTCTCCCACTTGGGTCCCGCACACATTATACGGCGTCCTGCGTACTCCCACTTGGGTCCCGCCCACTTTCTACGGCGTCCGGCGCACTCTCACTCGGGTCCCGCACACTTTCTACGGCGTCCTGCGCATTCCCACTTGGGTCCCGCACACTTTCTTCGGCGTCCTGCGCACTCTCACTCGGGTCCCGCACACATTCTTCGGCGTCTTGCGCACTCCCACTTGGGTCCCGCACACTTTCTACCGCGTCCTACGCACTTCCACTTGGGTCCCGCACACTTTCTTCGGCGTCCTGCGCACTCCCACTTTGATCCCGCACACTTTCTATGGCGTCCGGCGCACTCTACCTTGGGTCCCGCACACTTTCTACGTCGTCCGGCGCCCTCTACCTAAGGTCCCGCACACTTTCTACGGCGTCCGGCGCATTCTACCTTGGGTCCCGCACATTTCTACGGCGTCCTACGCACTTCCACTTGGGTCCCACACACTTTTTTCGGCGTCCGGCGCACTCTACCTTGGGTCCCGCACACTTTCTACGGCGTCCTACGCACTTCCACTTGGGTCCCACACACTTTCTACGGCGTTCTGCGCGCTCTTGAGCCCGTACCCGTAAGGTAGCCCGTCTTGAAAGTCAAGCCGAATAAACGGTCAAACAAACACACAGAGAAACGCATACATACATAAACACACACACGCACACACAAATTTACCAAAATATATATAGTAGGATATATAGTAGGATTGTGAAGGCTATTGGTGACTTCTTCGATTCCCAGCCCCTGCTTTCTGGGAGAAAGGGATCAATGACCTGCCTGACAGGTGGACTACTGTCATAGCTAATGAGGGAGACTATATTCTTGATTGAGTAGTAATGTTAAAAAAAGGAACTAATAAATTTGAAAAACCTCAATAAAGTTGCTAAGACTTTTCGATCAGCCTGATAGTTTAGGAATGCCTAATAAAATATTCAGTATTATAATAATTTTTTTTGCAAGTGATTAGTTTTCGATTTGCATGTTCACATTTTTTCCTTTCTCATGTTTCTTTTTTATGTTAGTTTTCCTCTGAATTTCAGGTTCTAACATAGTCATTGTTTTTATTTAAAATACTGAGTTATTGAAGCTCCAAGCTACTTGATCATTGATTTCATAGCTGTATGTGTTTTCGTTGGCTAAAATTCTCGGTTACGGTGAATTTTAGAAAGTCAGTCTAGGCTATCTGCTCCTTATGGTATTAGGAGTTCTATCTAAACTTCTCCGTAGTCAAGATCTCCCATCAAACCTTTTCGAGCTCTATAATATTTCCTTTTGCGAAACTCCTTCCCAGATTCTTTTCGTAGATAATGGGAATAAGCAGCATTAAAAATTTATGTATTCGAAGGAAAAAGTGAAACATTACTAATTTTCATAGTTATTAGGAAATATGAATCTTATTTAAAATTAATTTGAACTATAATCACGATTTAATTTCGCTGTTACTACTAATTTTAGAATGAATTAGCTTAACAGTTCTCTCAGTTTTTCAATCATCTTGTTCGACCCTTTCCCATTTCTCTACGATTTGTATCTGCTACTCGTGTTTGTTCTCACAGATTTGATGCTGTGAGCCACTTACGGTTTGCTGGTTTTTGGAACACTTTGCATCCGCTCTTTCCATTTTTCCCATATTCAGCTCATCACGCAAATTAAGCTACGATTAGCATACATTCTCATTGGTAGAAGACACCTAAACAGGAGAATTTCATTGTAGGAAGAAAGAAGTGAAAATTGCTTAATGTGAGAAATTGTATTCGGCTATATTTTAAAACGATAGGAGCGTGTTTTATAAACTCTATGCACGCATAATATTTGGAAGTTGTGGAGAAACGTGCTTCCTGTGAGCCAACGAAATTTTAGAAACAACTTTTTGCATTTTATCGACTGTATTAAAAGAGATCAATGTTTTTTATGAATAAACCTCGAAAACTATAAGGAATCACTTGAAACATGCGAAAACCGCAGCCTTTCCGCTGAAACATTCCTGTTTTGTCACTCTTTTTTGAGAAAATCTATTCGTAGTTTAGTTTCCCATCAATTTTTGTGAATTGGCGGTAGTTATCATGTCTTGTGTGCACACAAATCGCCGGCGACGCATAAAAGTCTCGGTCAGCGTAACCCACACTGGTTTGCGCTTGGTGAGTCAGGATTGGAGGGGTTGGGTAGGTTAGGCGTTCGGTCAGACACCGTCGGTCAATCCAAACCCAACATTTCGTTGATGAATCCGGCCCCTAGTCTTCGGATGCTCTAAGGAAATCACGTGGTTCGGGTGAAAACGTGTTAAAGGCACAGTCCAAACTTAAGTATATTATTAGGCCGGAATCATACTTCCATTGAGAGCGGCGCGAGGCATTGTTCACCACCAATATCGACCGAAAATCGATATACCTAACATACACTATCCCTGTTCGCGAGCAGTTTGATCTCGACCTCACAGATCTCGACTGTGAGAGAATTTCGCGCTGATCACAATGATGTGTCAGGAATCGCTCCTAAAAAATTGCGACTCTGGTGCGAAAATTTCGTGGACAAGTTATCTCGGGCCTGTTTTTTTTTCCTCGTCATTCGCAGCTATTGCTTCGGAGCAGATCACAACAGAAAGCTAAGCCAGTAACCAAAGGAACAACACAGATTGAGATTGAAAGCTTGTCGGTGGGCGAGGCCCATCGTTTTCTTTTTCGGGGCGTGCTGGGATTCCTCCTTGGTCATATAAGCGGTTTCGTGATTTCACGCTGAGTAGGGTTGCCATACATGGTGGCTGGACCAGAATTTTAAAAAATACTCCTGAGGTTGGACAATGTCTTTAATCGTAGTTCGTGACCCTCATTCCCGCTCTTGAAAAGTAATCATCTCTTTTCATTGAAGTATATCAACCTTGTTGTCACGCTCGCAATTAAGCCACCGTGAAAATCCTTTTGGGAAACTCGTTGGATAGACCTCGCGTGAAGTCGTAGTTTTAATTCTTATTGGTTTTCATTCCTATTGAAATTTCTTTTCAGAAATTCGCCGTCAGACTCCGTGCTCGGTTTGGGGCTGACCGGTGGTCTTCGGCCTCCCGTGTGGGATCGACTTGCTTTTTAGCATTTTGAAGTAAGTGCCCGCTGCAGCAGTGGTACTTTTGTATAAGATGAAACAATATTTTTCAGATCATGGATCCCATAAATGATGCCAGGTTTTACGAGTCCCTTATCAAGCCTCCTCGGCAGCGAACTCAGGATGTAATTCGTTTTAGGCCTTGGAGCGTAGGTTTATAAAATACAATTAACGTTTCTTCTGTTTAGGACATCCGGAACATCTACGATCAGTTGAGACAACTCGATATGTTCTCGAACCTGTACAACGGCCCACTGAAAGCTATATGTGCCAATGCTCGCTACGAACGTCATGCTGGTCATCATATGCTTTTCAGGTTCGTTGAGCTCAATCAGGGTTGTTCGGATTGGATTACGTGTCTTTTCAATTCGCTGTAGCTCCAACATGTGGCATCTTAGAAAGCTGATAGCCGCTGCATGATCGGTGTTTGAGGTATGCGCTGATGAGCTTCTGTTAGCCGGAAAGTTTAAAGGCAGTGTTCACGATAATTTTCAATTTTAAGATTATTCGCTATATTGATTGAGTGGCCCCCGGGTAGAACTAAAATGACGTAGAAATTTAGAAAAACGCGCCAGAAGTACACGAAATCTCTAAGTATCACCCCGCCTCTTAAAGGCAGTGTTCGCAATAAGAATCGTCTTTCTGCTTTTCCTCCTATCTTGAAGACGGTCCCATGCTGATTCCAATGTTTTTGGAATCGTACAAGACCTTCTAGGAACGGAGTTATGGTCCCCCGAAAATTGAGCTAGGGAAGCATGGTGGATGAGTTGTCCGAGGCTTGTAACTTCCGTCTTTTGCAGCCGATGTATGCGAGCTGACCTGAGTGAAGACATAAGTAGGGAATAAAGGGAAGAACGGGGTTATTGATCAGAAACCTTCGCTCATCTCACAATCTCGAGCGTTCATTTGTTCACGCCGGTGGGCGTGGAAAGTGCATCTGGGGTGTGACGAGCTGACGGGTGTCCAACTCTGGGGCCGTAGGGGACCGTTCCGAGCTCATTATTCTTAGTTTTATCGACATTAGGGTTGCGCTAGGCCCCGCAGCTACCGATCTCTACCAAAAAATCACACATGGTTTTTATCGTGGACACTGCCTTTAAGTATCACAGGAAGTGTTTGTTGTGACAATGAAAGCTTTTGTGCACCCGTCCTTTGCAATTCTCTACTCTCTACTGCTTCGTTCTTTTCTTAGGGCCCTAACTAATCCTGCTTTGCATGAAATATTTTTCTATTTTCGATTGACCCAATCACTGGTGACAACCACCATGAACATGTGGAGCCGACCGACAACTAGTCCATGTTATAGAATAATGTCACTGAAATACGACGTTTTAATGCGTATCTCGCCGTTTCTACGTAATTTTGGTAACACTTGGAGGCCAACGCCTTGTTTTATGTGGAAAACTCGGGGACGAAAATCATTGTGAACACTGCCTTTAAATTGTATACTGATTATTCAGTATGATGAATCACTTCAACGGTACGCTGTGAAGAGCGATCACCCGGAGGGGGGTAGGGTGATGAACAGAGGGGTTTGAAATCCCTATACGTATTGTCAGATGGCAAAAAAGTGAAACGAATTCTCAAGTCAGTGTAGGTTCTGCGGAGCTACAGGGTATATTGGGATACAAATTCTATTCCAGCAGTGAATGCTTGCATCTGATGAAGCCCCAAACCTTGAGCAACTACAGAAAGTGGTATTAAAGGCACAGTCCAACCTCACAATCGTTTTCCACTTTTTTTGCTTATCTTGGAGACAATTTTGGGCTGATCGCAATGGTGTCTCATCCATCGTTCATTTCACTCAAAGGTTGTGAATTCGAGCTCTGAGAAATTCGTGGGCGAGTTGTCTCGTGCCTTTCTTTCTTCTTTACTCGCAGCCATCACACCGGAGCAGACCATACTGTAAAGCTAGATCGATAGCAAACGGAAGAACTTAGATTTTGATAAAAATCCATCGCTCGTCTCGTCCCTATTGAGATTGGAAACCCTGAAGTGGGCGGAGGGAGTGGGAGCTGATTCAAGGGGCGAAGGGGATGGGTACTCGATTTTTCTCGCTTATTCTGAAGGGTTCAGATCCCGCGCTTGGCGAGGTTGTTACACGCAGCGGATGGACCATAATATCAAATTTTACCCACGAGCTTGGACTGTGCTTTTAAAGGAGGGGGTGTTCCTTCTCAATGAGGGCATGAGCGTGGTGCGAGCGAAAAGTTAACTACAACTGCCGAATACTAGCTTGTGAAGGAGATACAGTGAAGAATGACAGTTATACGAGGAAGGCCATTATCCGTGCATTGGGATTTTCTTGCTGGACCATTACTAGGGCATAAATTCGGAATAAGGGGTTGCATTTGAGCTCTCGCTCTCCGAAGGAGGAGAACTCACTCGTTCTTGACTTTTTGATGTTAAAGGCAGTGTTCACGATGGAAATCGTCTTCGAGCTTCCACCGGAATTCGAAAGGTTCGGGGCCTATGGCTACAGCTATGTCGAAAAACGGCTAAAAAAGAGCCCCAAATGGCCCCCATTCCTTTCAACATCCACTGACCGAAACAAGCAACTGAAAAACCGACTCTAGCAAGGGAACCACTTTTAGTCAGCCTGGTCATTCCGGATGGAAGGTTTTTTTCTGGAACCGTTTTTGGCGTAGAATCCGATTGCGATCTTCGCAGCTGCATAAAACCACTCTGAAAAAAGTTACAGACGTTTTTCAAAGCCTGGTGACAAGGTAAGAGTACCCCCCATGAAATTTTTAGGGTGTTTTGAGAAAAATTGGATTCGGATGAAAATTTGTACGCAGTTGTAGTCAAGTGTGCTGAACACAAATCTGGAGTCCGTTTGTCGAAATTCTAAAGTTTACTGTAGGTTACGGTAGGTACCATGCCATTTAGGGGGCAAAACCTACCTTAGTATTCCGAAAATCGACAAACGAACGTCAAATTCGTATTCACCACTCCGAATAACCCCCGCATACAAATTTTGAGTCAAATCTGAGACTTTGACCGAACTACCGTATACCCACCGTAATCTGTCAAAAATCGATAAACGGACCTCAGTTTCGTGTTCAGCACTCCAAATAGCCTCGAGAGGAACAATTTGAGCAATATCTATAGTAGCACTTCGGAAATCGCCAATGGTCGCGATTTGCCATCAAATTTTCCCCCGATGGGAAGGAAACCTTGAACGAATCAAGTCGAAAACTCCGGAAAATCGGTAAATGAATCCCAGATTCGTGATCAGCGCCCCAAACAACCCGCCTAGGAGAGTTTCAAGTCAGATCTGGAACATTTTTGGAACGCTTTCAGAGCCTTGTAATTGGTAGAAATTAACGCTCAGTCGGAAATCCGTCCAAGTCTAAAACGCTTTCAGTCTGGGCAAAGTTTGGATAATGTGCCATCACCCAAACATAGCTCAGGGGGTCGTTTTGGGCGCTGAACACAATTAAGAGGTCCGTTCCCGGATTTCCCAAAGACTAATGCTCGTTTTAGAAGGTACAATAGGTCTGACGAAAAACCCCTAACATTTTTAGAGTGGGTTTACGTAGCTGCGAAGATCATAATCGGATTCTACATCAAAAACTGTGCTAAAGAAGTACTTTTCATCCGGAATGGCCAGGCTGACTTATAGTAGTTCCCTTGTAGGAAGAAAGCAATTTAAAAATGGGGTGACTTCGACAAATTCGTGCATCATGGGGAATGGTTTGATCATTTAATCATCGTATGCTTTGTTGTAGTCTTTCATTTGTTTGCTTTTTTCAGTAGCAGTTGAGAGGAGTAGGCGGGGAGTGCGCTCTGCATTGAAGTTAAGGCTATTTGGGGCCCATTTTCAGCCGTTTCCTCGACATTGTGCCACAGGCCCCGAACCTTTCGAATCTTCGGTGAAAATTCGAAGACAGTTTCGTTCGTGGAAAGTTCCTTTGAAGCAGCATTCTTCCACCATCTAAGCTTGAGTGAATAATCACAAGTGCCGGCTACCCTTTTTGGTTTGAGAACTCTTGTCAGTCGGTATCTTCAACATCAATCATTTGTGTTTGAGTATTATGTCATATTTATGGTGTTTGGTTTTGCTTTATTTTTAACTGTTCAATGTCATATCCCATACCTTAGTGGCATGTGATCAATTAATCTATTAGTTACATACAGGGCAAATAAGTACTTCGATCTGATCTGCATGGAAGTGGTAAATTCAGGCAAATGCAAAGAAAGGAAGTATGAGTGTGGTGGGGAATTCAGGCTAGTAGGGAAGTAATAAATGTAAATCTGGCGGTCATGTTAAAACAAACGTGGTGGCGTCTCCATACACAATCATATTTTCTGTCGTCGAACTGATTCAATTTTTTTCGGTCGTTCGACCTCCTTCTGACTAGCAAGCAATTAGTTCAAAAAATGTTGCTGTCCAACGGTTTGCTCCACAAAGGTCCTATCGTAGAGGGGTGGACGAAAGTTGGGCATCACTCCAAGAAGTGGAATGTTAGTTTTGAGAAAATGCTATTGCCAAAATTTTCGCCGCTAGGATGATAGAACTTGGATTGTTGAGCTAATAACGGCGGCTGTATCCACTCGGCTTTGTTGGCGCTCGTCGTTTTCTCCCTACTGGATAAATTTGGCATTAACCTTTTTTCAGTGGCTTGCGCAGCTAAAACGTGTGAATTGAAAGCTTGTATGGTTCAGGTAAACCGGTCAGACAGTTTTCTAATGGAGCCCAGCATAATTGGATAGTTGATTGCAAATATTCGAGTTGAGCAGATGTATATTGGGTGAATAGGCAATTGGCGACCATAATTCTGTCGGTTTAGGGAAGGACAAGCAGCTAGGTGCTGGTATATTCTCCTTTCCGGTTCAGTGTTGATCGAGAACAACATTTGCCTGCCGTACGGATGGTGAGTGTCATCAGTCATGTTTTGGTTTCCTTCTCGTTTTGTGGAATTCCGATGCCGAACCGCCTGTCACTTCATATTGAAAGACAATGCTGAAGTTTCTCAAAAAGTGGTTAATACTGATTCGTTGTTAGCTGCGAGAACGACGAGATTTGTTGTGAATTTGCTGATATCGTTGATTCCGATCGGCATCGAATAATGTCGGCAGCGGTGGCCTTTGCGCATCCCTCTCGTGGTTTGTATCGAAATGTGCCCGTTCCAGTTCAGATATCCGCGCACTCGCCCTCTATGCCGTCGTTCTTCTTGGGGGTTTTAAGGTTTTAAATAATTTGTGATGCTGTGTTCCTTCTGTTTCCGATGCTGTTACGTGGAAATCACCCTTTTTTAGCGGTAGAAATTGTGATATTAGTTTGTAGCGTAAGTTTCCCACCACGTGACTGTCGATCTTTTAAGCTTCCGCCTCTGCCCTCTTGGCCTAGTATGATGTGCCTTTCGGAAGGACAAATCAATTCTAATGTAATGCTTCTTTTCACTTTGACGAAAACTTTGCTGTTCTTGAATCATATGCTTTTTTTACAGTGTGATTTTTCGGTATCAAGCCTAGACCCTAGGGCCTGCTAATAGTAAGGGCTAGGCGTTCAAAGAAGTTCTCGACGGAACTTGATCAATCTTTTCTGCGAACTTTGTGAATTTGCAACTTCGCTCATCTCTGCGTAGTGAAACCAGGCTCATCTGCGAAACTTCAAAGTTAAGTGTTATGTGCTCTTCTCAATACATAATTCTGAAAATTTGGCTTTCTGGTAAAAGTAACGATTTGGTAATGGTAAAAAAAAGTTTCAAAAATGTCTTGAAATATCTTTAAAAAATGATTTGGCGTTGAATAGCCTGGAGTAATAAAAAAGCTAAGAAATTAAGTGAAATAACCTAAAATGCGATTTGGTGGTCGATCATTTCACAAGCTTCTCCGTTAAAGGCATCGTTCGCGCTGAAAAACCAATTTCCATTTTTCAGGCTCAATTTCATGAATGAGCCCAGTGGACCACGTCGGTGAAGTTTTGCGCTTGATGAACATATGGTTCTGAAGTTGGAGTGGTTCAAAATCACGATCCGCCACCAGTTTTCACCAACCATCTAGCACAAGGAACAGAAGCGCCATCACAGGCGCAGATGATTCAGCATTTGAAATTTTTAATTCGGGAAGTTCTCACATCCAAACTTGCCCAATGGATACTTCTTTTTTTAGACTAATGTCCAGTGAGCGAAAGGCAAAAGAAATTCACTCTTAATAAGTTTAAAGCAAAAAACACATCCGACGTTTGCGAAAAAAATTTCCGACGTAATGCACGAGCAACACCGAAATTGACGGAGGGGTGGGAAGAGAATAATTCGAGACGTTTTAAAACGAGTTTTTTCGCGAAATTCGATGGTTTTGTGGAGCCTTTCCACTCTTATTCTGTATGTCAAAGCATTGCCTGCGCAAAAACATCAAAAAATGAGATACGTTTTTTTGCGCGTACGATGCCTTTAAACTAATCAAAATGAAATCAAGCACGATATGGAATGGAGTTCACCTAGCTTGACCTATGCTGATTCCCTTATTACAGCTTTCAAAAATGGCTTAATGTTTCCGTTGCGCGCTTGATTTCGTTTTGATGAGTTTAACAGAGAAGCTTGTGAAATGATCAACCACCAAATCGCATTTTAGGTTATTTCACTTCATTTCTTAGCTTTTTTATTACTCGAGGCCATTTTACGCCAAATCATTTTTTAAAGATATTTCAAGGCATTTTTGAAAACTTTTTTTTTACCATTACCAAATCGTTACTTCTACCAGGAAGATAAATTTTCAGAAATTTCACTTATTTTTCCCGAAGGTTCCCTTTCTGACTTCAATTTTGCTCCACGATTTCCATTTCGGAATGATGAAACATCTAACAGACGACATCTTGTCGTATGAGTACAATTTCTGAAACTTATAACTCAAAACCATAAAAAACACCACTCATTGCCGCATTTTGTGCAACATGTGAGAACTCGATATTATTGATCATTAATACATATTTGATCTTGCATGATGAGAAGAATTTCCCAAACAAGTGACTTAGAGCCATCAAAAATCAAATATCACTGCGGCAATTTGTGCAACAGGCGAAAAAATCAATATTATTGATTGGTATTTATCGATAATGACTGATGAGCAAAATTCCTCAACCAAGGAAACCAATCCCACCAGCAATCACCACTTCTCGCCGCATTTTGTGCAAAAAGCGCTAAATCGATAATTTCGATTATCGATCGATGACGTGTCATGAGTACGAATTCTGACAAGTTCAGTACTCACCTCCGACGACCTGTGTTGATTGGCTGCAGATTCACCCACGTACCCCGGTCTCCACAGCCATAGTAGGAAAGAGCAGTTTTCGTGCTCCACGACTAATTTTGTATGTAAACCCACGATTTTGAGGTACCCTTCAAAGTTAAGGTATCCAGTTCAAATTGGAATAGGAGCGACCTGCATCCATTTCCAGCCTCCTGTCCAAAAATGAGCTCCCTATCTCTATTTTAAGTGTACCAACAATATCGTGTACGCCGTCTGAAAAAAAGGAGATTAACAACAAAAACGCGCGGTGTTTCACTTTTTACTCAAAAACCAGTGAACCATTCCAAACCATTTTTGGGTTATCGAACCAACATTTTGCGCTCTTTTCCATGCATTTTACCTCTAATTTCTACGTTCACTCTGAACTGAGATTTCGAAAAAGGGGTTGCGCGCGGGGCCGATTCAAAACCAAATCTGGTGCGCGCTTCGCGCGCACCACAATTGTTGATCATTTTCTCAAAAAATTTATAAATTTGTCAAAAACCAAATTTTCGAAAAAAATCGATAACTGAGTGACAAAATAAATCAATACTAAAGAAAAAAGTCTCGACCATAATGAGCTTGACTCCAGAGTTTCGCGCCCGAAAGTGGGTAAGGCTGAAAAGACCGAAGGTCAAAATTCGGGAAACTTATAGAAAAAAATCAGTAATCACGCTTTGTCTAAATTCACTGCGAACGCTCAAAGATGCTCAGTCCTGGGGATTTCCACTGAACTTCAACATGTAAATGAGAACCACCAGGTCTTTCTCGAAGTGGAAAGAAGCAGAAGATAAAGAATGATATACGCTTTCGGACTGGATATGCTACCTTTTCAAAAGACCACAGCTGATTGTTATAAAAAGCGACAAATCTAAATGGTTCAGAACATTCTCTACTGCCTCTCTGGCAAACTGGGGCGTCGACAACAGGCTGATCCGACCACCATGAGAGGGTGGATCAACCTGTTGTTGACGCCCCAGTTTGCCAGAGAGGCAGTAGCGAATGTTCTGGGCCCTGGCCGCGAGTCATGATCTGGTTGATGTCGAGCTGTTGCACAGCAATTACGGCCGCGAGTTATGATCTCGTCGATATTGACCTGTTGCACAGCAAGCGCTGTAGATCCTAGGGAAGTATACGACGCATTTTTCAGGCACTCTGCGAATGATGATAGCGCAGCCGGTTCAATTACCCAAGTTTGCGGTACTTTGGCGCCGCCCGGCATCTGCAGGTCCTGCCTATCCGGTGGTGACCCCAGTGGAGTTTGGGCGACCAGCCGCGACGCGTGTCGGTGTGCCTGCCGCGAAGCGTGTCGGTGTGCCGACGGCGACGCGTGTTGGTGTAAAGTAGTTCCTAAGCTAGATGAAACAGTCCTGAAGGATGTGAACCGCTGCTAAATAGGCCGCTAAACGCGACACATCGAGTTGTCAACAACCTGACAACAGGCGGACGTCGCTGGGCAAGGGGCAGGTCTCAGGCTGACAGTACGCGCGATTTGACTTGTCAACAGGGAGCGGTTTATGAGATGACAACTTATCAACCTGCTGTCGACGCCCCAGTTTGCCTGAGCTAATATTTTTATAGTTACCCTTTTTCTTGCATGTATTCACTGGAATGCCTGCAGTAAGGGCGCAGACAAGAATAAATTTTTGGTTCCTTGGCTCGTTTTATTGTTGTTGGATACTTATAGAAACGTTGCAAACACGTTTCATGATTCATAAATTGCTGGAGGCGGAAGGTCATACCATTTGTAAACACTGACTTATTAATCGTGTTACCTGTTTCTACGTTCGCTAGCGGCAGTAACAGTAAACTCATCGTGTTTCGCTAATTTGTAACGCCCTCTGCGATTAGAAACTTTGTGGTGTTTTCGTCTTCAATTTCCCAGTGTCCTAGAAAAGCGTGGTTCTGCGCATCATTTGCCGCTTTCCATTCCATTCCTCCTGCTGAGGTATTAAAGGCATAGTCCGTGCAATAAACCATGTCTGAGGTTTTAGTGTTTTTGAGTAGGCAACCGCTTGAGGTACAGGATAATATCAAAGAACCCTCACGGAATCCTCAGATTTCGAAGAAAACACGTGAAAAAGGCATCCAAAGGATTCCTCTTCCGCTTCCTCCGTCGATTTCGGTGTAGTCAGTGCAATACGTCAGAAGTTTTTTTATCTAAACGTCGGATTTTCGCGCGTTAAACCTATTAGTTAAGTGAATTTCTTCCGTCTCTTTTTACCAAAACTTACTTACAAATATGAAGCTTTCACTGTGCAAGTTTGGATGTTAGGGCTTTCCGAGAAAAGTTTTCAATACTGGATCATTTGCTTCTGCCATCGCTTTTGTGTCCCTCGTGTTAGATGACTGGTGAGAATTAGAGACGGATCCTCATTTTTAAAGGCAGGGTCCACGATAAATGTCGTCCTCGGTTTTTGGCCGGAAATCGGAAGTTCAGGGTCTCATTGGAGCACTGGGGTCGAAAGAACATACGAAAACGAGCCAGAAAGAGCTCCATACGGCTCCGAAGTCCGCTCGCGCTAGCCCTTTCGCTCGCGGTCGAGTTTCTCGACGTGAACGAAGGAAAACTCGAAATCGCGAAATGAGCGATGGTTTTCGATCAAAAGCCCCGTTCTTCCCTTCATTCTGGACTTCTCTCTTTACTCAGGTCAGCTCGCATACATCGGCTGCAAAAGACGGAAGTTACAAGCCTCGGAAAACTCGTCCACAATGCTTCTCTAGCTCAATTTTTGAGGGACCATAACTCTCATCCCAGGAGGTCGTGTACGATTTCAGACACATCGTTGGAATCAGCATGGGACCGTTCCCAAGATAGGCTGTAAAACAGAAGAACAATTTTCATCGCGGACACTGCCTTTAACCACTATTACTTTAGAAGCATGCGTTTTAAGGGCGCAAAACTTAACCGGTGTGTTCTACCATTCATGGAATTGAGCCTGAAAAATGAAAAACGATTTTCAGCGCGAACGATGCCTTTAAACCACCTGGTTCACCTAGCTCTTCTGCTAATTATTCGTGGGATCGCGTGAAATCCCATCAAAATATCACTTGACTAATCGATCGTTGATATCTGTGGTTGTCGACACTCGATATCACGACGCGATCGTCATACGTAATAGACGTCTCCATTGTTGCGCGCATTCTCTTTGTGTTATTGCTGGTCGGCATGAACAGGAATATATATTTTTACGGCAATTTTCCTCTCTATAAATGCAGAAGTAACGCACATAGTCCTTTATCGGAAGGTAAATCGTGGTTTTCTTCGTCAATTATTCCATTTTTTGTCGAAACCACGGCTTGCTCCTATAATCCTATTCCAATGCTGTGCAATATTATAGTGTTGGACCACCCTGATTTTCTTTAAAGTGGGATAGGCCTTGAACTTCGCCATACGCAAACGTGATTATTGGATTCAGGAGTGCTGATCACTGTGATTGTTAAGGTTTCAGAAGATTTATTAGGTTGATGCAAAAGTTTACTGACTTTTCACGACTTTGAATAAAAAACATTTATTCCAAAAACAAAAAAGCCTCACCCAACAAAGTAATTTCCATCACATTCAAGGATCCTCCGCCACCAATTGGGCAGATCATAAATTCCCAACGCGTAGAACTCAGGCTGGGAGGTCGTTGCCAATTGCAAGCAACCGCATATATTGAACGAATGCAAAATCATAACAACCCCTGCACACACAAGCCCGTAACGGTCAAAAGCTGCGGGCCTGCCCCCGATCTACAGTGCCCTGCTCTTGGCGGGACCGACATGGATTGGTGACGCGCATGCGACCGTGGCTTCATATCATGCTCACGCAACCAGGGATTCATAATTCATGTCGGTCTTGCAAGGAACAGGGGTGTTGTAGATCAGGGGCCGACCTGTAGATTTTGACCGTTACCGGTTTGTCCCCTGACGCATCACCGCGGCAGGAGCGTGCGAACTGTTGGTTTCTTTGTTTTCGTAGAGGATCATTTCATCAGGTTAGAACCGTGTTGTGACGGTGCGCCATGGTCGTCATACAAAATGATTGCGGTAATTTTTGATTGGGGAATCGGTTGGCATTATCAAAAAAAAAAAACTAAAGAATGGGGACCTGGGTATCAATTATGCTACTGAATTTGTCGAGGTAGGCCCTGGGGAATTTCTAGTAAGGTTCTGATTTCGATTATCACAGCAAGAAGCCGTCATTTTTTTGTCGTAACCTCCTTATCACCAATTACATTTCACCGAGGCCTACCGCTCCGTTGCTGGTGATAATAGAAGTTGAGAGCTCACCAGGGATTTTTCAGAGTTTATGCATCTCGTTGCTTGGGTGAATGGTGTGACTTGATGCTAGTCCAGGACGCAACATGTGTGGTTTTCGTATTCGATTTAGTCTGGCGCATGGACCAGGCGGCTGGCCGTGCGGCGTTAGGGGTCGTTTATACTTCCGCCGGGGCGCGGCGAGATGCAATACAGCCGTATCGATCAAGCGGCGCCGCGAGGCGTTTAGAGTTTTCTGCTCGAAATCTTCCAACGGCGCCGCACGCGGCCCCCGCCTGGGTGCTACCGCGCCCTCCCTCCCCCCCCCCCCGGGGAGAGAAGGCGGCGCGGCGGCCGCTTGCGATCCTCTCTAACATCACATGCTCTTTTGCTGATATTTCATATGCATTCTCAATTTGGGTCCTCTGATTGATCGCTAAAATTTCTTCCGAGGTCCTCGAAGTTGTTCAGAGTAGGCTGGGTTGTGAGTTATTTTTTTTTAGCTCTTAAAATAATTTTTCTATAGAGAATTTTTTTCAGAAGACTGCTTTCGAGTGCGGTGTTATGATACAAAAGATTATAAATGTTTCTTTTGCAAAAGAAATCACTCATTACAATCGACCTTGTGCTATGTGAGAGCTACTCCAGGCTGTGTTTAGCGTCATTCTGCGACCTCGCCTCGTCAGTTCGTCGCAGCTCGATTATCACTTTTCGCCGCTCCGCGGCGGAAGTGTAAACGACCCCTTAGCGGCTTCACTGGCCAACGGGGCTTCGATTCGCGCGCGGCGATCCACCATCGCAGCCCTGTCCAATCATCAGACTAAATTTATTACGTGAACTCTATATGATTTGTCCTCCCTTTCAGTGAAGTTATTCATAGTTAATCGTAAGTGAGAATTTAAGCTCTGCTGCTTTTTTCTGCTTTCGCTCGCTTGTGGCATCTTGGATTTTTTCAAGATTTCTGTGTGTTTGATTTTTAGTTTTCACCTTCCGATTCTTGTTAGAACAGATGACGCAAGTCTAAAACCTAGAAGGTTCCGTGACTAAAAGGAGAAATGTCGCTGAAAGTTATTAAGGATGTGGATTTTTTTCGAGACCTTCGAGGTCTATTTTGTGAATCGATGAACACTTTTCCCCGGGGTTCTCTATCAAGAGTTATTTGATCTGAACTATCTGTTCCTCTGCGGTCCTTGTCTGAATGGATTTTCCTGATTGTTCCTCATCACCTTATGGGCAGTTAGAGTAGTAATTGTACAGGCGAGAATGCCTCACTTTTCACTTCTTATGATTGACATTTTTAGCTTTGGAAAACGAAATGGGATGAGTTGCCGTCGTACCCAGGATTGTATGCTGTTGCAAGAGTCTGAAATGATTGTGGTGAGTTGGGCTTCTCGTTTTCCGCTTCTCGCTTGCAAATGTGTCACTATATTCATAAAACAGTGCATCAGAAGCATAGGAATTCCCACTTTTAACGGCCACCATACTTAACCAATCACTCTCAGTTGTTTTCCGCAGTAGTCTTCTCGCTAGAACGTCACACAAATTGCTGGCAACCAATGGTTTCCTCAACCACTAGAGGAGGACTTGCTAAACTGCGTTTTTCAACGAATTTCCTGTCTCATAATGATTATTCGTCAGAATTACAGATCAGCGGACAGCTCGTTGTGTTATTCTACAGAGCATTCTGATTCCATACATTACCACAACATTTTCCGTACATAATATTCTAAAAACCCCTTGTGGTGTGGAGTACATGCTACGGCGCGCGATGTGATACAGCTCGAGTTTGAACTGACCCTCCCCCTTTTCAATCTCATGGTCTGCTCAGACCCCCCCCTCCGCTCTTCTGTGAGGAAATGAATGAAGACGACCGGTAGAGGGTAGGTCTTCAATATTCTCATTTATTCAACCATAATGTCCAGTGTTTGTGCCACGGCGGAATCTTTCTTGATGCTCTAACAAGGGAAGTATACAAAGCGTATGTCGGACTTGCGAAAACGACTAGTATCGTTAGTATCTCTTGTGGCTCAATAGAAAAAAATGCGCAGTATCCCACCCCGAGCTGCAGGTTCGAGCAAGTGATGAGCATTTTTCAAGCTTCGCGAAAAGGCATCAGGCGTTTTTTGGGAGTTCCAAAAAATTTTCTCGGATTTTGCTGAAAACTTGTATGTAGGGGTAACCTAGGGTGCTGAAAACGAATCTGGGGTCTGTTTGTCGAAATTCTGAGGTTTACTGTAGGTTACGGTAGGTAATATGTAATTTAGGGCGAAACCTATATTAAATACTCGAAATACGGCAAATGGATTTCAACTTCGTGTACTCCACCCCGAATAACCTCCGTACACAGATTTTGAGTGAAATATGAGATTTTGACAAAACTACCGTATACCCACCGTAATCTACCGTAATCTGGAAAAATCGGTAAACGGACTCCAGATTCGTGTTCAGCACTACAAATAACCCTCAGATAGTGATTTTTAGACACATCTATCGTAGAAATCCGGAAATCTCGAGAGTGGCGTTTTTCCCTCGAAATTTTCCCCAGTTGGGAAGCTTTGAACGAATTAGGCCGAAAACTTTGGAAAATCGACAAACAAACCTTAGATTCGTGATCAGCGCCCCAAAAAACCCTCCTGGGGAATTTTATGTCAAAACTGGACTATTTTTCTGAACCGCTTTCACAACCCCTAATTGATATAAATAACCGCCCAACTGAAAATCCGTGCAAGTCCAAAACGCTGTCAGTCTGCGCAAAGTCTGGAAGATGGGCTTACCCCCAAACTTTGCTCAGGGGGGTAGTTTTGTGCGCTGAACACAATTATGAGATCTGTTTCTGGATTTTTCAAAGACTAATGCGCGTTTTGAAAGGTACAAAAACAGTAATAATCGACCGTTATGAGCTTATAACTTTTCTGAACCTGCGGCTCGGGACGAGGTACTGCGCGGTTTTACTACATATGCCCAAGAGATATTAGCAATACTATTCGTTTCCGCAGATCCGACATACGCTTTGCATACTTCCCTTGTAAGAGCACACAGGTGCAGCCTCGGGCACGAAAACTACGTTAAGTATACGGCTGCCCATATCTGAAATGTTCCTGAAATGCATGGGCGCAAGTGCCAGTTGAAAAGCGCTACACTATGGAATGGAGCCTATTTGTGCGCCTTGTAGGCACACAGGTGGCAGTCCCGTGATAAAAATTCCAATCATTAGTATGAAAGTCCGTATTTGAAAACGCATATAAAATTTATGCACACAGCTGCAAGCTGAAGAGCCCTTCACTAATTGGGATTTCTTGAAAATATGTTCAAGTCCAGGATTTTAATGAATTTTACTATACTATTATCAATTATTTTCCGAAATTCTTAATTGGACCGCTAGCGTTGCAGCAACGTGCGGGAAAGTTGGTTTAGGCCTCGACTGCCCTCTTCCATCTATCATGTGCAGTAATCTTTTGAATTCCTCAAACGAAGGGTCGGCTTCGCTGGCCCTCCTCCTCCATCAATCATGAGCAATATTCGTTTGGCTTGTCCAAACCAAGCTTTGCCAAACGATGGGCCGGCTTTGCCGGCCCCCTTGTACCAATCATAATCAATATTCTTTTAATTTTGTCAAACGAAGGATCGGTTTAAAGTCCCCTTTAGTCGATCATGTGCAGTATTTGTTTGGCTTTGCCTTCCGATAGAAGGCTTCGCTGGCCCTCCTCCCTCAACCATGAACTGTATTCGTTCGGCTCCGCTAAACCAAGAATGATGGGTCGGCGTCGCCGGCCCCTTCTGTCGATCATGCGCAATATTCGTTTGGCTTCGCCAAACGAACTGCCTGCTTCGTCCACCTTCTTTCATCAACCATGAGCAGTATACGTTTCTCCTCGCAAAATTAAGGCCCGACTTGGTCGGTCACACCATGATCATGTCTTCTGAAGCCCTTTTGAATTTCCACGTCACCCTGATCACGTTTTCTAAAGCCCTACTGAATTTCCGCGTCACCCCGATCACGTCCTCTGCATCTCTAATGAATTTCCACGTCACCCCGATCACGTCTTCTGAAGCCCTACTAAATTAACACGTCACCTCGATCACGCCTTCTGAAGCTCTACTGAATTTCCACGTCACCCCGATCACGTCCTCTGCATCTCTAATGAATTTCCACGTCACCCCGATCACGTCTTCTGAAGCCCTACTAAATTAACACGTCACCTCGATCACGTCTTCTGAAGCTCTACTGCATTCACACGTCACCCCGATCACGTCCTCTGAAGCTTTAATGAATTTCCACGTCACCCCGATTACGTCTTCTGAAGCCCTACTGAATTTCCACGTCACCCCGATCACGTCTTCTGAAGCCCTATACTGAATTTCCACGTCACCCCGATCACGTCATCTGAAGCTTTAATGAATTTCCACGTCACCCCGATCACGTCTTCTGAAGCTTTAATGAATTTCCACGTCACCCCGATTACTTCTTCTGAAGCCCTATACTGAATTTCCACGTCACCCCGATCACGTCATCTGAAGCTTTAATGAATTTCCACGTCACCCCGATCACGTCTTCTGAAGCTCTACTGAATTTCCACGTCACCCCGATCACGTCCTCTGCATCTCTAATGAATTTCCACGTCACCCCGATCACGTCTTCTGAAGCTCTACTGCATTCACACGTCACCCCGATCACGTCCTCTGAAGCTTTAATGAATTTCCACGTCACCCCGATTACGTCTTCTGAAGCCCTACTGAATTTCCACGTCACCCCGATCACGTCCTCTGAAGCCCTATACTGAATTTCCACGTCATCCCGATCACGTCATCTGAAGCTTTAATGAATTTCCACGTCACCCCGATCACGTCTTCTGAAGCTTTAATGAATTTCCACGTCACCCCGATTACTTCTTCTGAAGCCCTATACTGAATTTCCACGTCACCCCGATCACGTCATCTGAAGCTTTAATGAATTTCCACGTCACCCCGATCACGTCTTCTGAAGCTTTAATGAATTTCCACGTCACCCCGATCACGTCTTCTGAAGCTTTAATGAATTTCCACGTCACCCCGATTACGTCTTCTGAAGCCCTACTGAGTTCCCACGTCACCCCGATCACGGCTTCTGAAGCTCTACTGAATTTCCACGTCACCCCGATTACGTCTTCTGAAGCCCTGCTGAGTTCCCACGTCACCCCGATTACGTCTTCTGAAGCCCTACTGAGTTCCCACGTCACCCCGATCATGGCTTCTGGAGCTCTACTGAATTTCCACGTCACTCCGATCACGTCTTCTGAAGCTTTAATGAATTTCCACGTCACCCCGATTACGTCTTCTGAAGCTTTACCGAATTTCCACGTCACCCCGATCACGTCTTCTGAAACTAATGAATTTCCACGTCACCCCGATCACGTCTTCTGAAGCCCTACTGAGTTCCCACGTCACCCAGATCACGTCTTCTGAAGCTTTAATGAATTTCCACGTCACCCCGATCACGTCTTCTGAAACTAATGAATTTCCACGTCACCCAGATCACGTCTTCTGAAGCTTTAATGAATTTCCACGTCACCACGATCACGTCTTTTGAAGCTTCAATGAATTTCCACGTCACCCCGATTACGTCTTCTGAAGCCCTATACTGAATTTCCACGTCACCCCGATCACGTCTTCTGAAGCTTTAATGAATTTCCACGTCACCCCGATGACGTCTTCTGAAGCCCTACTGAGTTCCCACGTCACCCAGATCACGTCTTCTGAAGCTTTAATGAATTTCCACGTCACCCCGATTACTTCTTCTGAAGCCCTATACTGAATTTCCACGTCACCCCGATCACGTCATCTGAAGCTTTAATGAGTTTCCACGTCACCCCGATCACGTCTTCTGAAGCTTTAATGAATTTCCACGTCACCCCGATTACGTCTTCTGAAGCCCTATACTGAATTTCCACGTCACCCCGATCACGTCTTCTGAAGCTTTAATGAATTTCCACGTCACCCCGATTACGTCTTCTGAAGCCCTACTGAGTTCCCACGTCACCCCGATCACGGCTTCTGAAGCTCTACTGAATTTCCACGTCACCCCGATCACGTCTTCTGAAGCTTTAATGAATTTCCACGTCACCCCGATTACGTCTTCTGAAGCCCTGCTGAGTTCCCACGTCACCCCGATTACGTCTTCTGAAGCCCTACTGAGTTCCCACGTCACCCCGATCATGGCTTCTGAAGCTCTACTGAATTTCCACGTCACTCCGATCACGTCTTCTGAAGCTTTAATGAATTTCCACGTCACCCCGATCACGTCTTCTGAAGCTTGAATGAATTTCCACGTCACCCCGATTACGTCTTCTTAAGCCCTATTGAGTTCCCACGCCACCCCGATCACGTCTTCTGAAGCTCTATTGATCTATTGAATAAAAGAGTATCCTCTGGTTCCGAGCCAATTTAACTCTGTTTCCTCGCGCGCTTGTGCAGAGCGAGGGTAGAGGCAGCGAGAAAGTGGCCAGGGTAGAGATAGCGAGAAAGTGCGGTGAGAAGGAGACGCCGCATACGGGCACCGACGCACGCGATGAACGGAAACAAAATTCACTCGGAAACAGAGGATACCTGACCTAAACGATGTACCGATAATCAAACAAATGTACCGGGAAGCAAAAAATGACCGATAAAACCTATAGAACAGTAATTGAGTCTTGACTCTATAAAATATAAAACAGTAAACAGCTTGATAATGAAAATGAATCACTGAGTAAATTCTTCTAAAGAAAGAATATTAAGGAAGGTCAACCCTAAAAGCAAAATAGCGAAGCGTTAAATAACGAAGCGCATAATATCGGAATCACAGTGATAGGAGTGATTAGGTAAAAAGAATGAACTACAAATTCTTTCAGTGGGGGGGGGGAAGGCCACTGACTCGGGAACAGCCCATACACCGACACGCGCCGCGGTCGGCACACCAACACGCCGTCGCGGTCGGCACACCAACACGCGTACCTGCCGGCACACAAACATGCGTCGCGGTCGACTCACCCAGCGTCCGCTGGGGCCACCATTGGATGAGCAGGGCCTCCAGATGCATGGGCGTGGTCAGTATGCTTCAAACTTGGGTAATTGAACCGGCGACAGTATCGTCATCAAAGTCATTTGTAAAAAATGCGTTGTATACTTCCTTTGGTGGAGACTAAATTTCAAAACACGGCTGATCTCGGTTGACATACGATGCACTGAGGACCAAATACCGTGATAGACTGACAGATGCCTTTTATATATAGTATAAAGATTGATTGCTATGTGAATTAGGTGTGGTTCCTAGAGTGTTTTTCCTATTCCTAGAGATCACATCATGAAAATGTTGTGCAAAGGCCGTTTTGACCAGTCTAAACAACTCATTTTTCACTCGCGACTTGACCAACTTTCCCGCGCGTTGCTGCAACGCTATCGGCCCTATCAAGAATTTCAAAGAATACACGTTTTTGGGTGATGCGTCTTCCAGATTTGTTTCGATTTGAAGCATTCAATGTCGTTGAGTTGGCCGATGCCGCAGGCCCAGTTAAAACTTTCCACCTAATAGGCTTGGCAAACAGGAGGTTAACCTCCTGTTTGCCAAGCTACGTAACATGAGAGCCTCACATAGGGTTTATTTAGAGGAGAGCAGTTCTGACCATTTTCAAATGGATTTCACCCCGATAATACTTTCCTAATGTTGTGTTTTTTTTTGATTTTCTACAACTCTGAGTATTGGAAGGGAATGTTCTGATTCTTGTAGTTGTGTTGAAAAAATGTCATTATTTTTTCCGTTTTTCTTAGCCCAAGTTATATCTAATGACATCATTGTGATTGACGGGGTTTAAAGTGGTCACGAGTTCGTGGGTTTTCTGTAACGAGGAACGGATTCAAAAAGTGATAAATAAGACTGATCATCCCTTCGTCTCAGTTTTTTTCAGGGGATAGAACATTTGTTGGGGGGGGGGTATGTTAGCAGATTTCACCGTGCAACATCAGCGTTACATCGTGACTCATCACTTTCCTCGGTGATTTCATGTTGTTTTTCCCTCGATTATGGACTCATCTGCCATTTCTGAGGCACGAAATGAAAGTGCGAAATCTTGTCAAATGTCTCTCATGACAATGTGTAAATGGCGTCTTTTGTACTCGAAATATCGTTGCAAACGGTGATGTTAATCTTCAGCCTTTGAGCTACCCCCTTCTGTGTTGAAGTTCACCACTGTTCTCGTTCTCTTCCCTTGAGGTTTCTCATTCGCGTTTGATTCTTAAAGTTTAGGTTAGGTTGTCGGACTGGACTCCAAGAGAAGGTAGCCTCAAAGTCAAGTCACACTATTCAGTGAGTGATAGTCATGACAGTCGCTCGGATTTACAGGGAATGTAGTGTTTCCACGGCATCAGCGGCGTTTCTGCGGTAGGTAATGTTCTCAAAGTCGAGAAAGGGCGGGGCGCGGCAAACGTGACGCAGAGACACGGGCGAGCGTAACATAGGATCCCGCGTGATCCCGCTCTTCCAGGTCCCTCAACTTATGCCGCCCGGAGACAATCTCCCTTTCGCGGCAAGCCGGAACAAAATTCACACATCGCGACGAGTAAAAAAGCGCGTACGGTGGCTAAGAGTGAGTACGAAAGTTGCATTTTGGGGGTTCGTGGTTCCGTGAATCGGAGGGATATCTAAGGGGAAATAGTTTGGCTGAATGCAGTTCTTGAAAATTTTGTGACAACCTTTTCTGATAAACACTAAGGAAATTTTAATGGCCTCATTTTTCAACGCAAACAAATTCCTGTGTCATCCCCTTATATTCACAACCTATTCATTTTTAGAGTCTTAGAAAATCGCCGCAATCAATGCTTGTCGGTTAGGCATTCAACTCGAGTGACCACACCCATCAAAGGGTTCTATCACGTGCTGCAAGGCGGTCCAGCGCTATAGTAGTAGCATATCGACACGCAACTCTGCCTGCACACCGATATGCGACTCGGCTAGCTCGCCGAACACCATCAGGGGCCGCTAGAAGTTGAACGAGTTCTCCAGTGGCTGGGCAGGTTAAGTACCGCACGCTAAGGTAATTGAACCGGCGACGCTACCGACATCTGAGTCCTGCCTCAATAATTCGTCGTATGCTTTCCTTTTTTTTGGAGAATAATTTTATCATTGACCTGAATATGTAAGCAAGCATCAATGAATATCTCGTTAATTAGGGGGCCGGCCAACACCGGTAATTAGGCCTTATACCTTGCTTTTGAGAGTTTTCCCGTAAATTTCCAGGTTTTTTTCACTTATTTTTACTTTTGTGATGACCAAAACTACGTTCTCATGGAGAGAGCTCAAAAGTCGTTTTTATCGCAAACTCTGCCTTTAATTCAGTTAAATGTTTTTTCTTTATCTTCTGAGGCCCGCTTCCATCTCCTTACCAATTTATCGGTGCCTTTCCGCCAAAAATTGCTGAGCCAGGTGCCGAAAAAGTGCGTGAGTCAGGCCTTGAGGTCGTTGTTGTTGGTAAAGGAATCTCGAAATTGTTGGCATAGTGTGAAAATCGTTTGAAAGAGAATGTTTTGCTCTACAAGATAGTATGATTAGATTTTTGATCAAATTCATTGCTATTGGTTTTTTAGTCCATAAAATGAAGTCAATTTTTCACCCTTCGCGGAACCGATTCGAAAATGGATGAAATTGCATTTTCAAGAAAAAAGCAACAGCATTATAGATAGATCAGATAATTTCTTTCCAAATGAGCTATAACATGTCACCGAAAATTTCAAAACTTAATGCGAAATTTTTGTTTAAAAAACGCGCGAACTCATTCCCTGACTCAATAATTATAGGTGGACTCACAGCAGTTTAAGACATTGTCTATTTCTTTGGATATTCATGCGCGAAGCTTTGCACTCATTAGGACTAAGTGCATGACAGCATTGGTGCGCAGAAATGTCCTTTGTCTTCGAGCTCTTCTGCGTGTTCGAATTGTCCATGTCGCGCTCGTTTGGCGTTCGCAAGGATTTCCCGACCACACTTGATTGCATGAGCAGCGTCACTGCACCAAGCCACAAACGACAATGCAATTTCGACTGCCCTCCCTCCCTGCTTCATCGGGCGTCATGTCACTCTTATGGGAGTCTATGGAGTTATTCCTCTGCCTGGTATAACCGTTGCCCCGAGCCCTCTATGAACAACTTTTTTGTCACAGGCCTAGCTCAAAATTTCTGGAAAATCTTAGTTCTCGTCCTTTCTAGCTAGTTTGTGTTCCTATCAAGTTCTATTAGCGTGTATAAATATGAATGCTCGCTCGATGTTAACGCTCATTTCGAAAATATTCGAAGCTTAGGAAAAGCCATCTTTTGAATAGGTTTTGCGTGTTTAAGTGTTTAACCTCTGCTATTATTGTGATTTTGCTCGCTTTATAATTCGTTGTAGATTTTTTTAGGAATGGTATCAAGCACCCTGTGAACGTTTTGGAGAAGATATTCTATCGGGAAGTCAGTGTTTGATGCGAATCATAAGCAGTTCTGCCCCGCTTGTAATTAAAGAGCAAACATGCCCGCAATATATACTTTTGGGCGGCCATTTCCAATTTTTTTGCAAGGTAATATGAAAGCGAGCAATGCCACAATAATAGCATAAGTTAGACAATTAAAGACAGCAGACACGCTCAAAAATGGTATCGTTTTTATGACATAAATCAAAGGTTTGGAGCTGGTTGTATTGGGATCTGACGAAAAAACGAACGGAAACTGTAAAAATAGAGGAGTAGCGGCTATTTTGTTATCGGGTGAAAGTGGACGAGTTTTACCGCGCGCGGTTGAAACAGCGAATATGAGCAAGAAAACGGTTGAGATTGAGAAGGTGATATACTCTTACACCCTGTACTGGAACGTTAAACTCGTTGGAAGCATCAAAAACCAGCCAAAGTGACCGTATTAGTACTATCAATCTGGACGAGTTTGTATTTTGGGGCGGGGTTGCAGAAGCTCAGGGGCGGGGTTGCAGAAA
Source organism: Aplectana chamaeleonis (assembly GCA_029168955.1). Taxonomy (NCBI): domain Eukaryota; kingdom Metazoa; phylum Nematoda; class Chromadorea; order Rhabditida; family Cosmocercidae; genus Aplectana; species Aplectana chamaeleonis. The sequence continues at coordinate 1,978,155 of JAPDOI010000081.1, read as the reverse complement.
TTTTTCGATTTGCATTGCTGAAATTTAGTAGTTTTGACTCGATTTTGACGCTTCCAACGTTGTGAGCAGTCTACTAGGAGCCATGCGACTCCAGAAACGTAGTTATCTCAACAACTTTTTCGAGCGTGTCTGTTGCCTTTAAACAAGCAAAATCTGTGCAAAGGTGGCTGCTTCGAAATTTTGAATATTTTTTTTGTAAATAAGCGTGAACATCGTGCACACGTTCATATTGTTAAACCCTAATATGTATAACTGACAATGGTTTATTGTTAATTGCTTACAAAACGTTGGTCAAATAATTTTAGCAATACATATCAAAATCCATTCTATGGTATGCGTGAGAAGGTGCGTTGTCTCTATAATAGTTTATTAATTCGCAATACAAAGTCTTATCATAGATTGGCTATATGTGCTACATATATATATAAATATATATATATATAAATATATATAAATATATATATATATATATATATATATATATATATATATATATATATATATTTATATGTATGTATATATATATATATATATATATATATATATATATATATATATATATATATATATATATATATATATATATATATATATATATATATATATACCAGGGCGTCGGCCGGCTGACGTCGGCCTCTGCCGCTGGGGCCCGGCTGCGCCGGCCCATTTGCCGGCATCTTGGATATAAGGCAAATAACTCGGTGATTTCTTTCTTCCTGCGCCGGCCCATAAGCTGGTTTAGGCGGCAACACATAAACCATCGGAAATCACAAAGCATTCCAAACCTTGCTACACCCGTTTACCTTATCTGTACCGTGACACACCGGTCGTTCTTCCGTTTTATAAGATCCTGAAGTGGCCTTTGATTTATCTTAATTTTTGTCATGATAAGGACAACCGCTGTTTGGAATTTACTAAACGTTTTCATGATCAACCGACCCCCTGCTACTTTTACTGCCAAATGAAGTAGAATGATGTTTGTGTTTCATGGATGCAGATTTTGATTAACTCTTATTTTCATCGTATATTAACCCGATTTAGAAAAGTTAGTGCATATAAACAGCTAAGCAGTTGAATTGAGTGGTGAAGGGTAGGGGACCTGAAGAAAGGAGTGGTGTACGCTCTCTTTTAGACGCACATAGTGAATCAGAAGTAATGCGCTCTCTCTCTCTCTCATGAGTCTCACACGTTTTCTCGGGCGTCCAGCGCTCCCTTTTGGGTCTCACACACTTCCTACGGCGCGATCTCCCTCGGGTCTCACACATTTTATGCGGCGCCCCGCGCACTCCCACTTCGGTCCCGCACACTTTCTACGGCGGCCGGCGCACTCTCACTCGGGTTCCGCACACTTTCTACGGCGTCCGGCGCACTCTCACTCGGGTCCCGCACACTTTCTACGGCGTCCGGCGCACTCTCACTCGGATCCCGCACACTTTCTACGGCGTCCTGCGCACTACCACTCGGGTCCCGCACACTTTTTACGGCGTCCGGCGCACTCTCACTCGGGTCCCGCACACTTTCTACGGCGTCCGGCGCACTCTCACTCGGGTCCCGCACACTTTCTACGGCGTCCGGTGCACTCTCACTCGGGTCCCGCACACTTTCTACGGCGTCCGGCGCACTCTTATCGGGTCCCGCACACTTTCTACGGTGTCCGGCGCACTCCCACTTGGATCCCGCACACCTTCTACGGCGTCCGGCGCACTCTCACTCGGGTCCCGCACACTTTCTACGGCGTCCGGCGCACTCCCACTTGGGTCCCGCACACTTTGTACGGCGTCCGGCGCACTCTCACTCGGGTCCCGCACACATTCTACGGCGTCCGGCGCACTCTCACTCGGGTCCCGCGCACTTTCTACGGCGTCCGGCGCACTCTCACTCGGGTCTCGCACACTTTATACGGCGTCCTGCGTACTCTCACTCGGGTCCCGCACACTTTCTACGGCGTCCTGCGCACTACCACTCGGGTCCCGCACACTTTTTACGGCGTCCGGCGCACTCTCACTCGGGTCCCGCACACTTTCTACGGCGTCCGGCGCACTCTCACTCGGGTCCCGCACACTTTCTACGGCGTCCGGCGCACTCCCACTTAGATCCCGCCCACTTTCTACTGCGTCCGGCGCACTCTCACTCGGGTCCCGCACACTTTCTACGGCGTCCGGCGCACTCTCACTCGGGTCCCGCACACTTTCTACGGCGTCCGGCGCACTCTCACTCGGGTCCCGCACACTTTCTACGGTGTCCGGCGCACTCCCACTTGGATCCCGCACACCTTCTACGGCGTCCGGCGCACTCTCACTCGGGTCCCGCGCACTTTCTACGGCGTCCGGCGCACTCCCCCTTGGGTCCCGCACACTTTGTACGGCGTCCGGCGCACTCACTCGGGTCCCGCACACATTCTACGGGCTCCGGCGCACTCGCCCTCGGGTCCCGCGCACTCTCTGCGCCGTCCGGCGCCCTCTCACTCGGGTCCCGCACACTTTATACGGCGTCCTGCGTACTCTCACTCGGGTCCCGCAAACTTTTTACGGCGTCCTGCGCACTCCCACTTGAAACCCGCCCACTTCATACGGCGCCCTGCGCACTCCCACTTGGATCCCACACACTTTCTACGGCGTCCGGCGCTCTCCCATTTGGATTTCGCACACATTCTGCGGCGTCTGGCGCACTACCATTTGGGTCCCGTACACTTTCTACGGCGCCCTGCGCACTCCCACTTGGGTCCCGTAAACTTTCTAAGGCGTCCGGCGCACTCTCACTCGGGTCCCGCACACATTCTACGGCGTCCGGCGCATTCTCACTCGGGTCCCGCGCACTTTCTACGGCGTCCGGTGCACTCTCACTCGGGTCCCGCACACTTTATACGGCGTCCTGCGTACTCTCACTCGGGTCCCGCAAACTTTTTACGGCGTCCTGCGCACTTTCACTTGAAACCCGCCCACTTCGTACGGCGCCCTGCGCACTCCCACTTGGATCCCACACACTTTCTACGGCGTCCGGCGCTCTCCCATTTGGATCCCGCACACTTTCTATGGCGTCCGGCGCTCTCCCACTTGGATTTCGCACACATTCTGCGGCGTCTGGCGCACTACCATTTGGGTCCCGTACACTTTCTACGGCGCCCTGCGCACTCCCACTTGGGTCCCGTAAACTTTCTAAGGCGTTCCGCGCACTCCCACTTGGGTCCCTCACACATTTTACGGCGTCTGGCGCACTAAAATTCGGGTCCCGTACCCTTCCTATGATGCACTGCGCATCACTTCTAAGGTCCTGCACCCTTACCCTGACGTCCTGCCCACTTTCGGAGCCCATCCCCGTAGGGTTGCCCGCCTTGAAAGTCAAGCCGAATAAACGGTCAAACAAACACACAGAGAAACGCACACATACATACATACACACACACACGCACACACAAATGTTATATATATATATATATATAGATATATATATATATATATATATATATATATATATATATATATATAAATACTAGCGAGACCTAGCGAAGTTTTCGCTCAAGAAAGCTCTCACGTGCGCCAACTTCCTGAATCAGACAACGGTGTTGACTGACTTCCGCCTACCCGAAAGTTGCAGTCCGCATGGACTGTCCTGAGCAGAACAGGCTGCCGGACGTTTACAGCAGGGTGTAGGGTATAAAAAAAATGCATAAAACAGCAAAACATAAGAAGCCAGCGGTAGATCTTCGGTTGCTACCGGCATCACATTTACGGCCCCTTCCGTCCCTCCTCCCTTTATATGGCAATCCACTGCCCTTCCTTCCGATTTGTAAAGCTCCCAAGCGAATATTCTCGCATTACTATCTCTGTCATCATAAGGAAAAACGTGTTATTTCCCTAACTGACCAAAGCCATGCCCCTGTTCACAATAAATGCAATATGAACCTACGTGGATGATTATCTTTTGAGAAGCAGATTTCGATAAGCTCAGACTTTCAGCGTATATGAACTATTCAGCGTAATATGGAAGTTAGCAAATTGAAATGACTGAGCGGTTGTAATGAGTAACGAATAGGAAAGGAGCTGCTGCTTGTTTCCTGAGATTGGCAAGGAAACGTCTCCGGAGTTCTGCGCCCTCTTCAGAAAGCGTCACACGCGATACACGTTTTCCTATCTGTTTTCATCGCTAGAAAAGGTTAAGAATTAGCATGAAAAAAAAAACAAAATCTCGTTTTTTTTTCAATTCTACACTCTTAGTGACGTCCTGCACACTCCCACTGGGGTCCTGCACACTTTCTATGACGTCCTGCACACTCCCACTGGGGTTCTGCACACTTTACATGACGTCCTGCACACTCCCAATGGGGTCCTGCACACTTTCATTGGGGTCCTGCACATTCCAATTTGGGCCCTGCACACTTTCTACGACGTCCCGCACACTCCCATTGGGGTCCTGCACACTTTATATGACGTCCTCCACACTCCCATTGGGGTCCTGCACACTTTCGTTGGGGTCCTGCACACTCCCATTTGGGTCCTGCACACTTTCTATGACGTTCTGCCCACTCCCACTGGGGTCCTGCACACTTTATACGACGCTCTGTACACTCCCATTGAGGTCCTGCACACTCCCATTTGGGTCCTGCACACTTTCTATGACGTCCTGCGCACTCCTACTGAGGTCCTGCACACTTTATATGACGTCCTGCACACTCCCATTGGGGCCCTGTACATTTTCTATGACGCCCTGCACACTCCAACTGGGGTCCTGCGCACTCTCTATGACGTCCTGCACACTCCCGTTGGGTTCTTCACATTTTCTGTGATGCCCTGCACGCTACCATTTGGGTCCTGCACACTTTCTATGACGTGCTGCACACTCCCGTTGGGGTCCTGCACATTCCTACTTAGGACCTGCGCACTTTCTATGACGTCCTGCACACTCCGATTAGGGTCCTGCACACTTTCTATGACGCCCTGCACACTCCCACTGAGGTCCTGCACACTTTCTATGACGTCCTGCACACTCCCGTTGGGGTCCTGCACATTCCTACTTAGGACCTGCGCACTTTCTATGACGTCCTGCACACTCCGATTAGGGTCCTGCACACTTTCTATGACGCCCTGCACACTCCCACTGAGGTCCTGCACACTTTCTATGACGTCCTGCACACTCCCACTGGGGTCCTGCACATTCCTACTTAGGACCTGCGCACTTTCTATGACGTCCTGCACACTCCGAATAGGGTCCTGCACACTTTATATGACGCCCTGCACACTCTCACTGAGGTCCTGCACACTTTCTATGACGCCCTGCACACTCCCACTGGGGTCCTGCACATTCCTACGTAGGACCTGCGCACTTTCTATGACGTCCTGCACACTCCTACTTAGGACCTGCGCACTTTCTGTGACGTCCTGCACACTCCGATTAGGGTCCTGCACACTTTCTATGACGCCCTGCACACTCCCACTGAGGTCCTGCACACTTTCTATGACGTCCTGCACACTCCCACTGGGGTCCTGCACATTCCAACTTAGGACCTGCGCACAATCTATGACGTCCTGCACACTCCGATTAGGGTCCTGCACACTTTCTATGACGCCCTGCACACTCCCACTGGGGTCCTGCACATTCTTACGCAGGACCTGCGCACTTTCTATGACGTCCTGCACACTCCTATTAGGGTCCTGCACACTTTCTATGACGCCCTGCACACTCCCACTGGGGTCCTGCACATTCCTACTTAGGACCTGCACACTTTCTATGACGTCCTGCACACTCCGATTAGGGTCCTGCACACTTTATATGACGCCCTGCACACTCCCACTGGGGTCCTGCACACTTTCTATGACGTCCTGCACACTTCCGCTGGGGTCCTGCACATTCCTACTTAGGACCTGCGCACTTTCTGTGACGTCCTGCACACTCCGATTGGGGTGCTGCACACTTACTATGACGTCTTGCACACCCTCACTGGGGTCCTGCACACCTTTTATGACGCCCTGCATTTTTTGCATCGCTAGACGACTCGCAGAAGTTATCATGACCCACGGCCAAAAGTGCGCTCCACGGACAAACTCGGTTGGCCCGAGGCACGTAAGAGGTGACTCGGGCTGATTTTTTGGTAATCGATAAATGTCGCACCCACCTAAATGTTGGTACCATTTCATACAAGTTTTGATCGGCCATTCCTAAGATATGCGGGACACATGCACACACATACACACACACACACACACATCGGGACATAACTGCTTTAAGTATAAGGATATATATATATATATATATATATATATATATATATATAGATATATATATATATATATATATATATATATATATATATATATATATATATATATATATATATATATATATATATATATATATATATATATATATATATATATATATATATATATATATATATATATATATATATATATATATATATATATATATATATATATATATATATATATATATATATATATATATATATATATATATATATATATATATATATATAGTTTCTTCCGCGAAATTCGAACCAGGTGGTCGATCATGTCGAAATTTCCTCATCACTGTTATAGTTCACCTTAGCGTTTGAATTTTCTGCTATACATGGAATTCCAAAAGCGGTAATTTGAGTTCTCTTAATTTACTTGCTCCTATTTTGGAGCGTGCATTCGTAATTTTCTAGATGGATGTTATGTCCGTTAATAGCCGGGAAATGCCAGCATTTTCGGAATGAAAGGGCGAAAATAATCGTTGACTTTGCGATGGAAAATGTAAAAACAGCTGAACGTCAGAGCAGAGTTGCATTGATATTTGACTCCACATTGCCCTTTAGCTATACTTGGATTTAGTCTAGCGGAAAACAAGGAATGCGGTGATGTTGTGTAGTAGTTGTTTAGCTGCAGTTTGGAAACCTCCAGAATGGTATTTTTGGACAATCAATGTGTTCTATTAAAATCTGCGGAGCACAGATTTTGAAGGAGTGACACTGCATGAAAAAGCTGATGTTCTCGAAATTTTTAAGTGAAAAATTAATTTAGGTCATTCGAAACCGCCATCTCTGTCCTCAGGTGCATCTTTATTTATACCACTGTGTTTCAGATAGATTATCCCGACGTCCCAATCATCGGCGCCCCTTCATCATTGCATCTGAAGCAAATGCGCAAAAGCGTTCACTGCATTGATGCGGACGCTCGCGCTATGCCTCCCCCTCCAGTTCCTCCTCGACCACCTCGTTTGCCGCCAGCAAGGACACCAGCACCTCCACTTCCAAGAGGTTTACCAAGGTAGGGAGATCAAAGAATGATACATAACATTCTAAACCAGAGCAGCATTTGGCATTCAATTAAATTCATTGAATTGTTAAATTCGTCGTCTTCGTAATGTGCTCCTCCAATTGCGCTATCAGGAATCCTAGGTGTATGGCATCAGTGTCCGCATAAAGTTTCCGACCCTTCAGTGCAAACATACGCGCAATTTTCGCCACTTATTATTGATTTCCTACTGAAAACTTTTTAGGTTTCAATTCAAAACATTACCACAACAATATTCCTTATGTGCAGGTCGTATCCGGTAGAGTTTCCCGTCGATGTTCCTACGACTTCAACGTTCCCGTGCGATACAGAAAACCATAGAAGTCAGGTCAGTGTTTTTTATATCTCAGTTTTCTGAGATCAATGTGAAAATGGCTTCCTATCTGCTCAATGTGGGATTTCTCTTAGGTTTACCTGAACGGCTTGATGTCGGACGAGGACACCTTAGTTCGTGTGAAACATCGTCGTGAAAAGAGCAACTCCATGGGGAACGTGGCAAATGGTGCAGCTCGTCGGCTGCGGGTGAGGAGGTCGGTCATATCCGTTTCTAGAACTTTGAACTGATGTCTCATCAGAATTAGCCTTTACTCTTTGCAGTACTGCATCTTCAACAACAACGGAGGGGGATGATGCCAGTGGCAGTGCAGGAGTTGATGGCGTGGAATCTGAAGAGGAAGACGATGACGGCTCGTGCCCTTCTCATGAAAGTTTTGTCGATTTGAAAGACTCGGTCCGTGAGTGTTTGGAGAAGGAGCCCAGTGAGCGGAATGCGGAGGATTTGGCTGTTCTGTTGGTGGGTATCTTCTTTTATCTGATGTTTTTGTACTACTGCCAAGAGTTAGCTTCTCTGTTGATTCTTTGTAGGATTTTATGCAACATATGTCGTCATTCGCCTCCCTTCCTATGTCTATAAAGAGACAGCTGTGCTTGAAAATGGTGTTTGCCGTGGTCAATGATGCTGGTACTATAGTCATGCATCACAACGAAAAGCTCGATGCCTGGTTGGTTTTCGTTCTCTACCTTTCTGAATGTGTGGCGATCTGACCTGAACACCCTGATGCGAACATTTCCATATACGGTAGCGGGCAAAAGTATCGGAACACCACATTCCGTGGGTTTCACTCTTTCCTGTATATTCTTTTGCATCGTGAACGGGAATTTCCTAATCTAAATAATGTTGACCAGAATGACACTAGGAGTCTAACACCTCTTTGGAGTAGATTTTGGTTCAATATAGTTTACAAGAGGATTATTTATGCAGCATTGCAAGCAATTAGCCTAAAATCATGTAATTTCTCGGAGGGACTTCCGTCACTGACCAAAGTTTTAGCATTAATTAGGCAGTCGATGAACTCCCTACCGTCTTTTTGTGAAAGCACATTTTGTTCGAGTTCTGAGGGCAGGCATCTTCTAGGCGGCAGTGTGATATCCCGCACCTGAAATGTCCTACTACCAAACGTGAACGAGAAGCCTTATGATTAACACTTTTGAATAAGCTTTGCATCTCTTGTACGCGCTGTTATGTTGGTTTGTTTCCGTATTCGTTCGTTTCGAGAATCTTATTTTTTTGAGAAAATCCCCGAAAATACAACCTTTTTGCGCTGATGACCGTTTTCGTTGACGGCTCGTCACCTTCGTTTCTATATTTCATTTTCGAAGTTCATTCAATATAAAGTGACTGCCCAGAGTTTGCAGCTCTAACAAGATTGTTTCGAAAAATTGCACTCTCACCACCAAAACTCCTTAGAGCTAACTTTAAACTAGAGCTATGCACAGAGTTTGATGCTGTATTGGGCCTTGAAAACTCATTTGATCAAGTATCATTATAGTAGAGATATATGCGGAAGACTGAACTGTTCGGAAGTGGGTACTCCGATACTTTTGCCCGTTACTTTATCAGTTAGTTTTTAGGTCCGTTATTGTGAATGGTCTTGTTGAAGTGGTAAAGCCGAATGGTGACAGGGTGGAGTATAAGCTCGGAGACTCTTTTGGAGCTGAGCCAACTTCTGTTGTCCAGTACCATGTTGGCGAGATGCGAACGATGGTTGATGACTGCGAGTTTGTACTTGTAGAGCATAAGGTAAACATTCCTCCTCAGGCATCCAAATGTGCGGTTGTTTTGTGGTTAAACTCTTCTTCCTTTGAAGGACTTCTGCTCGATCATGTCAACGATTGGAGAACATATTGAAAAGGACCGCGATGGTTTGACCGGCGAGGTTGTGTCAGAAACGGAAAGGAGAACTGTTGGCAGTCAAGTTGGCCTTGTTCTGATTAAGGGAAAGGTTAGTTTGTAGCTAGGTTTCTACCTCGCGGCTTTCCCATACAATCGTTTACCTATTTAGCATGACAAACTCATCCAACACCTGGTTGATGACCGTGACAGCAATGTGGACCCCCATTATGTGGACGACTTTCTCCTTACCTATCGTGTTTTCATTCATAATCCAACCATCATTTTCGAGAAGCTCATGATGTGGTTTGCTGATGGAGCGCTGAGAGATAAGGTAGATTCTCAAGAAGAAAACTTCAAGGGTTACATGTGGAAAACCTCAAATGCCCCACCAGGTTGCGACACGGCGTGTGGACACAGCCAAATTTTCTCAGACCCCCCCCCCCAGAGGCGTTTATTGGTCAAATTTTTGGCGAATTCGTCAAGCTGCTCCAAGGAGTTTGATATGTTATTTTTTGTTATGAAATTCATATTCAAACTTAGCAAAGCCTTATCATAATTTTAACCTTTACGATAGCTTGATTACAACAAGATTTCATATAAACTGGACGGGATAATCGAATTCTTCGCAAAACATGATTTCCTAACACGTTGAACGCGAAACATTCAAAATTCGTCACTTGATCACAGCGGAGCTCAGACCCCCCGGCGTGGAGGTTCACACCTCGCGCTACCCTGTGCCCCACCCGAAAAATATCTCAATAAACAGATAGAATTTTGTTTGTCTTTGAAAGAAGTCTCTGAGGGAACCCTCCTAAGCGAAGTGAGCGAAATAAGTAACCTGCGAAGATGCCCCTTGCCATGAGTGGTATAAAATGTGAATGACTCCGGCCTAAACCTTGATCTGAAAGAATTCTAAGCTCGAAGTGGTTGGTCATAGTAGTGGAGTGACGTTCTACATACTGTAACTAACAGTCCAAAACGTCGAAAACGGACAACATATAGTTCAGTTCCGCAATTGTGTTCAGTCCTCATTATCACAATCGTAGAAGCAAAGCGGTTGTTCTTAAAAAATTGAACTAGAATCATTCTCAAAACAACCGCTCCGCTTCTACGATTGTGATATTGAGACTGCGGACTGAACGCGATTGCGGAACTAGATCATACTTGGCATTCAGCGTTCGAAATCACTTCCCTCGTCTAACAATGAGCGCGAAAACTATGGCGGCCAGTGCGGCCCAGCCCATCCCATTTGGAGAAGAGCAGTAAGCTTGGAGCACGTTTAGCGCATTGGGAGTGCGTGCCGTCTCAGAAATTGCTGCTAAGGTTCGACCCCATCTGCAGCAAAATAATTTGTGAACATTCATATTTTTGCCTCAAAAGACAAAATATGGGATTGTTAACACAAGTATTCCGTTGAAGTGTGGGTCCCATTTTGGGAGTTCAGCGGCCATTTTTTCGCCCAAATCCTGTTCAAGGAGGTAGATCAGAGCGCTGAATACGAGTATGTGGTCCTCTGCCGGTATTACGGACTTTTATTTTAGATTGCGTTTGGTCCAACTTCATTTCATTACTCCAGTTCACCGTTTCGAGCGAATAATTTTTTGAGATTCAGGTTAAGGTGGAATTCCCTCGCAAATTTCACTACTAGCAGGCAGCACGGGCATCTTCGCAAAGTTCTTGCTCACTTCGCACTGCGCTAGAATGGTTTCACCCGTTATTAAAGTTTACCCGAATGAGAATGTTGACACGCGCAGTGGGCGTGCCTACTTAGCGGCCGTCCCGGCGAGCTTTTGTGGGTGAGTGTTCACCAGGTGGTATACAGTTGATCTAATAAAGTATGAATCCATTAATTACTACCCCGAAGGTGAATTCTTCAGGAAAAATCATTCTAAGCCGGTTTCATTACAAATGGGCGCCTCTGATGCACCTCAAATAGTTTCTTTTCAACAAAAGGGTCCGACATTCAAAGTGAAACAGGTGATCGGATCGCCTTGCTCAGTGTTCATCCAACATCGCAATAAACTGCCCAAACCTTCTCTGAATAAAACATGAAGAACAGGAAAGCCTGCCAAAAACAGGTTCACTCCCACCCAAAGCTGCCGAAATCACAGAAGTAGTTATCAAAATACTCAAAACAACTTTTCATGTGAAGCTCTCACGTTCATACGGTTTTCCAGGTAAATAATGGTATAGAAATATAAAAAGGAATAAAACTGCAGTCAGCTGTTCACTGACGAGTGAATGTTCATCCAAAGACGCCGGCCGTTCAGCGCACACGTACACCGCGTAGACGGACATTCGTCTTGGGGTTAGACATCAGATAACGGATATTGCATGTGAGCGGGCCCTTCGAAGCCACCCTGTAGTTCGATTTGCCGCATCGTGTTTGGGTTTGGTTGTCGATATATTAACATCAACGTCGCTTGAAAACTACCAATTAATTTTTTTCAAATTTATTGAAAAACAAGTCTAATTAACAATATAATCACCACAGTTATCCACAACAGTGGCCCATCGATTGGGCAGGTTGCCGATGCCCTTCGCCCAGAACTCCGGTGGCTGCGACTCGAAGAAGTCCGCGATGTTCGATTTGAGGTTGTCGTAGTTGGTGAATTTTCTTCCGGCCAAATGGTGCTTCAGCGGGCGGAACAAGTGGTAGTCGGAGGGGGCGAGGTCCGGGGAATACGGCGGTTGGGCAACCGTCTCCCAGCCGAGCGTCGCCAACTTCTGCTGGGTCTCCTTCGCCACGTGGGGGCGCGCGTTGTCGTGCAGCAGGTGGACCGAGGCCCGTTGGGGACGCTTTTCTCGGATGGCGGCGGCTAGTTTCTCGAGCTGATCGGTGTAGATGGAGGCGGTGACCGTCCTGCCTTGCGGGAGCAGCTCGAAGTACAGTATGCCCTTGGTGTCTCACCAGCAGCAGAGCATGATCTTCAGCGGGTGCAGGTCGGCTTTCGGCGTCGTTGGCGGCTCTTCTCCGCGCGGGATTCAGCCGGCACGGCGGGCGACGTTGTCGTAGAGGACCCAGCTCTCATCCCCAGTGACCAGGTCCTCGAGAAGCTCCTTGCGATGCGGACGAAGGAGGAGGGACTGGCAGACGGCCACGCGGCTCTGCTTGTTGGCGTCCGTCAGACGGTGGGGGATCCAACGGGCCAGAACTTTGTGGTAGCCGAGTAAGTTGAGTCGATTGTGGATGGTGGACTTGCTGCAGCCGAGCGTCGTCGCCAGTTCACGGGTGGTGGCTTCCGGCTTCTCCTTGATACAGCGACGGACTTCGTCATCACCCACCGTAGAAGGCCTCCCGCTGTGCTCCCTGTCCTCGAGGCTCGTGTCGCCGCTCTCGAAACGATTGAACCAGCGGCTGACTGTGCGTTGGGACACTGCATCCTTCTTGCACGCTCTGCAGATGTTGGTGACCGCGGTACCCGTGTCGTTGCCCAGCAGCCACTCGTAGTACACGAACGTACGAATTCGACCTTGGTCCATTTTAGCTTGTACTGGTAGCAAGACGCGGCGGCTGCGCCTTATATACCGCTAGCGTAGAACTTTCGAGAACCTTCTAGAAGGTTCTTACACTTGCCTGATATTATAACACTTCTAAGGAAAATTATAGAATTTTGAAAATTTTCGGACAGGAATCATTGGACGGCCTGGTATAATGTGAGGGATGCTAGATCTCGTGTGAAATGCTTATAATTTTTCTTTCCAGATCGCTCGAATAGTGTTGTTATGGGTCAACAATCATTACAACGACTTCGAGACAAATGATGAAATGACGAAACTGCTAGAAAGGTGATGGCGGGGTCTGTAAGCATTCAATCAGCGTGTTGTTCCAAATTTCAAAAGGTTTCTTCATATAGGTTCGAGGGAGCTCTTGAGCGAGATGGCATGCACAGCCAACAGAGTTTACTGAATATCGCTTGCTCAGTGAAGGCTCGTCCAAGAACTGTGGTCTACTCTAAAGCTAACAAGGCTAGTGATTCAGAAGAGCATTATCCCCTTCTGTTTCTGTCATTATGTACTTCTAGGATGACTCGCTGCATTTCTGCATCCAGGGAGGGAAAGAATGTGGTTGTGGTATTTTCGTATGTGAGGTGAGTTAGTGTAGTAACACATACTGCACATGGGTACTGTAACTATAGAAGATTTGCAGGTGCAACCCGATTCTCCAGCTGAACGTTGTGGTATAAAAAGAGGGGATGAGATTCTTGATATTAATGGACAACCAATGAAGTACATGACGTTGGCTAAAGTTCAAGAACTATTGAAGGTTCTATTGAGATCCTAGTTTGTCATTTGCTATTGCATTCTTTGAGTGAAAACATCCACTCCTTTACAGGGCAGCGTCTCCCTCACAATCACCTTGAAGAGCAATATCCTGGGCTTCAAGGAGTTACTGGGCAAAACAGAGCGTGACGGCGCAAAGGTGTCATCAAAAAATAAAGCTCTCGCTGGCGTGTTGTGCCAAGCTAGGGGCAGTGTACCGAATGTGATTCCCGTGAAGTGTGCCAAGACCATAAAATTCAGTGGTGAGTTTTTCATTGATAACATCCTTTTGTGGATGTTCAATCAGTTAGTGTAGTTCTCGAGATTGGATTTATTGAGATTTTGCTCTAACTCATCGAAAGGGTTCTATTTGCAGGACAAAAAACTAGTATGATGGACAAGCTGATGACTATCCTAAAGTCCTCTAAGGATGGAGAAGATATCACCGATGACTCCCATTCAACTAGCCAGCTTCGCCCGAGCAGATCAAATCCGGATATCACTTCCATATCTCAGTACTATGGCCCTGTTAAAAGTGAATGTCCAGAGCATGTGCTCAAGATCTATAGGTGAGACAGCTACCTTCGAGGATCCGCTCTTTGAGATCGGACTGTTTTTTTTTTCAGAAGTGACCAGACATTCAAATATCTCGCAGTGTATAAAGAGACGACTGCTCAGAATGTGGTGCAACTGGCATTGCAGGTGAATTTCTCGTATATCGCTATCTCTGATTATACTAAGGCGCAAATGTATTGGTTTTTCTCTTAGTCGTTTTTATTACATGTTTGAGTTTTATGTGTTCTCTAGGGAGAGCTTCCAGAGTACTCCTAAATTGCCTGCTCAAGAATAGATCGTTTTCAGTTGTAACCCATTCGTACTAATTAAATTAGGGGCTGCATTCGAACACATTTCAACGCCACAAGATCACACAGTTGTGTAATCATGCGGCGTTGAAATGTACGTGTTCTTTAACACCGTATATGGACTGTTTTTTCTAACTGTCTTTGGAGTAGCACCAAATCTTGTAGCATGGAATCGCTTTCGAAACATGATGAGCTGAACCCTGAGGTGTCCCCAATTCTCGCGAAAGTCACCTGTCACCTGCCCTCGCGTTGATCATCGACATTGTCGAGAGGGCACCAGTAACGTCTCCATTCGCCCCTATCGTTCGTCATGGCAGGCCATGGAATCCTATTCGCTCTACGAAGACTCATTTTCTTAGTCAAGACTCCTGGTGGAGAGCTCTGACTATTTTGTTGGAAGACGACCAGCAGTGCGCTTGAAGTTCCGTGGTACTCAATCGGTGACAGCCTTTGCCCAGCCGCTGCTGCCGAGATGTCGTACGTTCACGCCGTGGCTGCTGCCGAGATGTCGTACGTTCACGCCCCTTTCACGCTTTTTTTCGGAATCTCCTTATCACCAGTTATAAGTTCACCGAAGCCCACCGCTCCGCTGCTGGTGATAATCAAAATCGGCAGCTCACTAGAGATTTTCTAGAAATTACTGGAATCCTTGAACCCTGGGGCACTTTTAGTGGGCACTTGATTCTGACCACCACCAGCAGTGAGGGGTCGCTTTTTCATCAAAGCATCCTTATGGCATGTTATACATATTTCTCCAAGGCCCACCGCTACGCTGCCGGTTATAATCGCAATTGAGAGCCCACTAGATCTGCTCCAGAGTTTGCATCTGCGAGAACTCGGAATCAGAATTCATCGTGAACGCTTCACTCACCCGTCCACACATTCAGGCACGTTTGCTTAGCAGAATACATACAGTGAGATTTTGAACAAATTTTTATCCCTTCTCTTGTTCAGAAATGGCCAAGCGGCGAAGTGGAAAACAGAGAAGTCAAAACCCTTGGATAACGGTTAATCGAACACTGGATAGTGGGCTCACCCCTAGTGACTACATAGCCGCGAGCATGGGCGGCGTTTTCTTTCAATGTTTTGCCGAGTTTTGCCGGAAAAAGGACAAAAATTTCGGCAAACGACAAACGGCAAAAAAGTCCCAAAAATGGCCGGCAAACGACAAACGGCAAACGGCAATTGCCGCACATCCCTGCTCCGGATGCCAAAGGTGGGTGCATCTCTCCTGTTCGGGTCTCAGTTGTGTGAGGCATCATAACTCTGCTTTTCGCTGTGTTTTGTGCTCTTCACTTACCAACTCTGATTCCTCTTCCTCAAATCGCCCCCTTTCCATTGTACATATCAATCTCAACGGCCTTCGTACCAAACTTTCTGAGTTCTCTCTCTCTCTCTCTCTCTTCGCACGTACTTACCATTCAGACGTGATCATGGTTCAAGAAATCAAGCTCTCTCCATCACCTACCCGTCCTCATCCTAATATCCCGGGCTACACTGCCGCCCATGCTCCAAGGTCAGCTCTTGGCGGAGGAGTTTCAACCTTTGTTTTATCTTCTCTCCTCCCACCTCATACCAAACACCCCCACGGATGGTACTCTCGAGTACCTTTCAATCCATCTCCCCCCTAAAACTCCCCTCTCTGTTCAACATCTATATTCCCCCTACCACCTCATGCCCCTCCTCCTACAATCCCATTCCCCTTCTCAAACAACTTCACGATTGTTCCCTCTCATCATCAGTTGTTTTCGCGGGCGAATTTAACGCCCACACCTTCTGCTCGTCCCTTGGTTCTGATGCTAGAGGAGAAGAAGTCGAAGAATGGGCTGAGGAGTGCGACCTGGTCATCTTAAACGATGATCAGCCCACTCGTCTCCCTGTCAACGGCCGATCTTCTAGCCCAGTCATAACTCTAGTCTCTTCCAAGCATTCCAACGCTTGCTCATGGTCTACCTCAACAACATTGTCTAGTTATCATGTTCCCGTCTTTGTGCTTATCGATCTCTCAAATTCTCTTGCTCCTTATTCTGGTGTTCGTCAACGTTCTTATCTCAATTTAGACCAAGCAGACTGGTGCCTGTTCAGTGAGGTTGCGCTACGCCTAGCGGCTGATTACCCGTGGAATGGCAATGTGCACCAGAAGGAGCATCACTTATCTGGTGCAATTCGCAGGGCCATGAAGGCGGTCATCCCTTTTGGCCGAGTTAAGACGTTCTATCCAAACGTCACCAGAGAAATTCTTCAGAAAATCAGGACCAGAGATGCCAGAAGAGCAGTTGACCATCTAGACCCTGTCGTCGCTCAGCTGGATGGTGAGATCAGAAAAGATCTCGACTAGCACAAGAAAGAACAGTGGGAAAAATTCACAGAACAGTTGAATTTCAAGACGGACAGTGGAGCTACTTGGAAGGTGCTTCGGAAACTATCGGTAAAGAGCTCGCCAGCCACCATTTCCACTATTGAGTTCGGTAATCACGTTTTCAAGTCAGGAAAGGAAGCCGCCTACTCTCTCGGTAAAAGTTTCTTTGTCACGAGTACAAGGCGAGGTCCGCAAAATAGAGTGACAGTAAGAGAGCTGTGCCGCCTCCCGCTCATGAGCACGGCCGATGCGTTCACTGTGGCGCAAGTAGAGAAGATTATAAAGGACATGCGGAACTCCAAAGCTGTCGGTCCGGACGGCATTTGTCCTGCTGTACTGAAGAAACTCCCGACTGAGATCCTCCCACTCGTCGTTGATTTGATTAACACTTCGTTCAGCTCTTGCACTATTCCGCAAAACTGGAAGACAGCCAACGTCATCCCGTTGCCCAAGCCCGGCAAACCTCAGTCATCAGTAAAGGGATATCGTCCCATTAATTTGATGTCACCTTTCGCTAAGGTAGTCGAAAAGCTCATTGTCAAGGATCTAGCGGAGCACAACGAGAGGCAGTTGTTTAAACATGGGCTCAGGAGGCTACATTCCACAACTACGGCTTTGCTAGAAATTGCCAGCTATGCTATCGACGGGTTCAATTTTAGCAAGCCTTTGAGAAATGTAGCTGTTGCGTTGGATCTCACCAAGGCTTTCGATACGGTTAACCTTGGAGTCCTGTCAAGCAACATACTGGAGTCGTCAATACCATCTTGGCAGAAGCGCTGGATATCGGTCTTTATTAAAGGTCGGCGAGCAAGAGTCATGTCTCAGAACCATGTCTCCAACAGTATTCCTATGGCAGCTGGAGTCCCTCAGGGCGTTGTTCTATCGCCCGCCCTCTTCAGTCTGTACCTTGAAGATATGCCTGAACCTCCACAGGACATCAAGGTCGTCGCGTATGCTGATGACATAACAATCATGTGTCGAAATCGGGACTTACAGGTGGCCGCCAATAAGATCAACGAGTACCTGATCACACTGAAGAGCTTTTTCGACCGCAAGATGCTAAGGATCTCTGCAGCCAAGTCGTCCTTGTCCGTCCTCACGACGGACCCATCCGAGCACAGCGCTCCTCCGGATGTCGTGTGGGATGGAGACCGTTTGCCTGCTGCTCGCTTGCCAAAGCTGCTCGGTATTGTGACTCACTCACCCGTCACTCAAGTTTCATAAGAATACCGAGCAGAAGCAGGCAGTCGTTAAAGCTAAGCTCAATGTTCTCAGGGCCCTGGGCGGCACTTCGTGGGGTAGCAGCAAGGAGACTATACTCACAACGTATAAGGCAATTCTTCAGCACGCCCTGGAGTACGCCGCACCGGTATGGCAGCATCTCGTCTCAAAATCCTCCTGGACAAAGATGCAACGAGTACAAAATGCTGCTCTCCGTATCGCCACCGGATGTGCTAGGAGTTCCCCAATCGAGCACCTGCATGCTGAGACCCGTCTATTACCAGTGAAGGAGCACTGTCAGCTCCAGGCCCAGCAATTCCGCATTAACCTTATAAAGCAACAAAATCACCCGTCGTGGAGAGTGCTAAGCCCCGTTAGAGAGAGGTATAAGAAAGCCATTCGCCGATGCTCCAAACAATGTCAATTTGCAAAGATGGCACGACTCACAGCAAGAACGACTCCGTCTGCGCGAGGAGCACACCAAGTTCGTACGGTGTCATCTTGAGAAGGCGGCGGTGAATCCTATACTAGGAGAAGTGCCGCCCCCAGTCTGCAAATCTGAGGCTCAACTCGGAAGAAGGGCAAGATGCACGCTCGCATCATTACGCTGTGGTCACTCTACAATGCTAATGTCTTATGTCAGCAAGATTGACAGCAGCAAATCTGATGTGTGCCCGGACTGCGATACCATCGGCCATGATACTGCACACTTATTCAACTGTCTGGAGAGACCTACCACGCTGGCACCAACGGACCTATGGACGAATCCACTACTGGTCGCCCTGTTCCTCCGCCTATGACAAAACCCTCTATGTGGCTGCAAAGAAGAAGAAGAAGCCCAGCCGTTATCCTCAAAACGCATTACGCTCCGCTAAAGTTCTTGTCGGCTTCTGTTATGTTTTTTTCGGTACCTATTCTCGCACATGAATTTAGAAAACTGCCTTTGTAGTGTCATTTGAATTAGAAGTTCTTTGGTGAAACACATTATCGCTGAAGTCTTTAGACCTTCATCAAAAGAACGCGAGAGCAAATTGCCGTGATCCCAATGCGGGAGGAGCTGCATTTACCGCCACTTCTTCGTTTCCCTGGCGCCGCCCTTCCCAATAAAATTGACGAACAATTTTGGGTTGTAAGCGCAGTACACATTGAAGGACAAGTTGCCTCCCTGTTTGCAGTCCGAATTCCACTCGGGACCACCTTGCTAGAAAGAAATAGCCTGATTTTTTGAACTGAGAAGATGAGTCAACTTCTCTATTTTTCTGTGCCGCAACCCAGAGTCTCCAATTGCGCTCGACCACAAGTTTGCCGCGTAGATGTCTTGAGGGAATGCTAAAACTACCGAGAATGTGGATACCTTGAATGTGACCGTGCCTGCATCTTGTCACGACATTTTGGCCTTTTTTGCTATCAATAGAGGATCCAAAGCGTTCAACAATAACACGTTTTGGGCAATCAACCTTTGCTCTGAATTGACTATCGGAGCAGTTCTACTTGGTCACATGTTGGAATGAGGAACCAATACAGAACTGACTACGCGGCCATTTATCTCATGAATACTGGGGGCTCCTCAAGCTTCGGCTTACCATTTATTTCATAAATGACTTCACGTCCGTAATCTGAAGAAGTTCGAGAGAGAGAGAGAGAGAGAGAGAAGTTCAGCGAACAGATCATTCAAGATGTTTAATTCATAACCATTTGTAGGCAGGATGTGATTTGAAGCTTTGTCTTCAATTTTAAGAGCACTCTGTATAAGTAATTTATTTATTTGTTCGGGACGCGGAACAAGCCCATTTTATGCAAAAGACAACAAAAACTAACTGGAAACAGAATAAAATAGCAAACCGGAGCATAAACAACAGCCTTAAAACTGGAGTCAAAAACAGAGAAGTAAAAAAAGGAGTTCAATCCAACACACACTAGGAACAGAAATGGGAAATGCAGACGCCAAGAGCTAGGCACAGCGAGCCAGCTAGGACAGTCGGATGGCTTGCAGGAAGGTCTTAAAAGCGTTCAAAGGCAAACTCAACAGGCTCGGAGTCTCACCCAGAAGCTGGTTGAATTTACTTACGACTCGATAAGTGAAAAAGCTTGACCTTATTTTTGACTTCACCACGGGGAGATAAAGTCTAAGTTTTCCTCTTCTACTTCTTGTAACGTGGGTTCCAAAAAACTTTACTGGTTCTATCGACACTTTCCTAGTAAGAATTTTGAACATCATCGTTATATCAGCTTTTACTCGTCTTCTATGAAGACTAGGCAATCTTAGGATCCTAGCCCTTTCGGCACCATTAGGCACTTGGGCGTAAGTAAGATCACCGCATCTCATCATTAGTTTGCGAATATAATTATTTTGAACGGTTTCCAAAAGCTCAATGTCCATCTTTTTCACTGGGTTGAAAACTGTGATTCCACTCTCAACGATGGGTCTGACATAGGTTTTGTAGGTTCGGTAAAGTACCTGAGAATTTTTACTTCTCAGTGCCTTGAAAAGATTGTAGGTACGAAAGTTCGCTTTTCTAACCAAATTTCTGTAATGCGGTCTGAAATTCAAGTTCTTGGAAACAAGGAAACCTAAGTCTCTTACTTCTGGAACAGATCGTAGAATTTGTCCCCTTAACGTATAGTTATCTTCAATACCATGATTATGATTATTACTCTCGATTCGTAAGTGACTGGATTTCTCCATAGCTAAAGGAAGATCCCATGTTTCCGCCCATTGACCTATGTAATCATTTGCGCCCTGTATCGCTTCGCGATCTTCGCTATTTACTGCTTTTTTATATATTTTCATGTCATCTGCGTACATCATACAGGTGACACCAAATCGTGAAACCGAGTTAGGAAGCTCAAACGTATAAATAAGGAAAAACAAGGGTGATAGCACCCCTCCCTGCGGAACACCGCTGTGGGCAGAATAGACCGGGGAGTAAGTACCTTCCAGTTTAACCTTGATAGCTTCGATTGAAGAGAAAATTCTGTGCCCAACTTATTAATCTGGGATGTACGCCAATTACTGCCATTTTTTGTAGTAACTTTCTTGTTGGCACTTTATCAAAGGCCTTTAAGAAATCAAAATAGATGACATCTGTTAAGCTCCTGTTCTCCATATTGCGCTTCCAATCATTCAAGGAACCGATCAGTGATGTCTCAACCGACCTGCCTTTCAAGAATCCGAACTGATTTTCCGAAATGATGTTGTTCTGCTCGAGGTGTCAAATGAGGTGTTTTTTGACTATTTTCTCAAAAGTCCGCGCGAAAATAGAGGTTATGCTCACAGGCCTGTAATTCCTAGGATCGCTAAGTGGGGGTTTTTAGCAATCGGGGTAATAAATGCGTGCTTCCATCTTTTCGGCACATCAGCTCTCATATAGCTCATACTGAAAATGTGTTCAAGAGGGCACACGATCAGGTGGAGAATTTTTTTAATGAAACTAAGAGGAATGCAGTCCGGGGTAACTGAATAAGAGTTTGGCCACTTTGATAACAGTTCGAAAATCTCATCTTTATGAAACCACAGGGAATGATCCATTTGAGCATGGCACGTTAGTGAGAAGTCATCAGACAACGCTTGGTCCTGGTCACTTTCCTGAGACACACTGAACATTTTCTGGAACTCGATCGCCAAAAGATTAGCTTTTTTAATGGAGGAAGAAAACAGGTTCTCATATCCGTCGGTAAGGTTAGGAATAGAGTTTTTGTCCCCGCTGCAGGAATTCACATACCTAAAGAACCTATTTCTGTCATTTGACTCTACTAATTTCTTCTCTAAATACATGTTGTACCTTGACAAAGCTTTTTCTACCTTTTTACTGTAAGACTCGTAGCCCATCCAAGCCTCGGGATGGCCGGAACCTGAAGCTCTATTCCACAAAACAGATCTGTAGTTCATCATATTCCTGAGACGCTCTTGTAAATTCAGCTCCTTAGGTAAGACTTCGCGTAATCGTAATGGCACAAATAAGTCTATTACATGCTCAATGACTTTGATGAAGGTTTCGTACAACTCGTCAACCGTTCCAGGAATGTTCATGATCCCGATCCAATCGACGTTGCGCAAGTATTCAAAGATTTTCTCAAAATTAGCATTCCTAAAATCTTTTGTCACCCGTGACCGTTCAGCTGTGATCTCCACGGCAAGAGTGAATGTTACGGTGGCATGATCACTACTAGCAATCGGAGCTTTGACAACGATTTCTTGAACGAAATTAGATGTGTTACATAGTACTAGATCCAAAAGTGAGTCGCCTCTGGTAGAAGTTGGTACTAACTGCCGAAGTTCATGTGTTTCAAAAGTGTCACGGAAGAAATTTGCCAGTCTGTCAACGCGTTCGTTCAAATCGGGAATATTGAAGTCCCCTAGAACAATGCATGAAGAATATCAGGAACAAATGTCGCTTATCGCTTTACACAGTTGAATAGATTTTTCTATATTACAGCTGGGGGCTCTGTAGATTCCAATAATACGAAAAGTCGTAACATTGTTTGTTATGTCGCAAACAAGTATTTCCGTCTCAGTATGTCGCAAACATTATGAAAGTAACAGTATTTTCATAAGAATCATCAACGGATTCTTGAAAAATCTGATTGTAAGACAATGAATTTTTGACCAGAAGAATGACACCGCCACCCTTTTTAGAGATTCTATCGCATCTTATTCCCTCATACTGACTACAAGCGACACCAAGAAGAGGCTTCAACTCATTTTTAGAGCTAAACCATATCTCAGTTAAAAAGATTACGTCAAAATTGTTCTGGCAAAGATTTGCAATCAAAGAATCGCGAATTCTGACTATAGATCTAATATTTGAGAGCGCACATGACATCTGGAAGCATGGTTCCCTCTGAAAGCTCAGCAGTTTCCCGAAGGAATACTGGGCTGCGAGGTAACCAGGCTGACATTAGTGTCCTGAGACGGAGCCTGTGAGTGTGACATATCCTGAATCTGGCTGGCTATGATTTCGCAATCAGCCGTAGTCCTACGAGTGGCAAGGCGCTCGCCTCGTATACGCTCTCTCTCCTCCCTAGATAGGGATGGGCTTAAATATATGCCCTTTTGAGGAGGGAAAAAACGTAATCGTGGAGCACGCTTTACCGCCTCGGTCTGGAATCTAGAGGTGGGAAGGACTAACTTGGTGAGCCGGGGGCGGCCGTTCATTGGGGCTCCCATACGATAGACTTTAGTGGGAATACACTCTAATCCTAGAAAATTGAGGAGCAGATTGACACGGTTAGAATCTTAAGAAATCTTATCAAAAGGGTTAGTCGCCAAAGATTCTGGAACATTAGAGAGAACAATAGAACGCCTCCTTTCGAAATCCTCAAAATCAATAACGGGCATGTTCTTAACGGGAGAAATATCATTACAGACTTCCGCAGAGGTCTGAGCAAGCTCAGAGGCAGCCAATTTTTTTTTCAAAACAAAAATCTCTTCCCTCAACCGTCCATTTTCCTCCACCAATTCCTCATTGCGCTTGGCCATCTGCTTGGCCTCCTCTCTGGTCTCCAACAGCAGCTCAATCACCAGCTTGATGTAACCAGGAACTTTGCCATGGTCGGCAAGTTCCTGGAGACGGCTGACACCATCTCCTTGACTGCTCGTGCTGTTGGCGCGCGAGCCTCTTGTCTTCTTCCCTGTAACACTTGCGGCAGCAGGAGACGAGGCCATTTGAACAGCGATCGATGCGGACTCAATAATAACGACGAATCGATTACCTTTCAAAGTGGCAAATTTCTTGATGTAATTGCCCCCTTGCCACTAGAGACGACGCAAAAGACTCAGGACAGCAGCTAATCTGACTGGATAATCAGGCGAAGGTTGGCAGAGCAGAAGACGAGTAGAGAGTAGAGGAAGCGACCGCTCACCGTGCCGACGCAAATCTCCCAAGTAATCTCCATGTTCTCTGTTCTTCGAACCTCGGCATCGTATAATAGACTTTTTACTGATATGCCAAACGAGGTTGGATTCACGCAAAGATTCCACTAAAGAACAGCAGAGTCGAACGCTCCATGATAACCAGCGACCTTTCGCCTTTTGTACAACATTGTGAGTTATGATGTTTTCCTTGCTGGTTTATCATTATGCAGACGAAGCGCGGTAACTCTCAGTGGCGTCTACTAGTATACTAACACGGTGGCAGCGGACGTATTCCGCTCAAAAGGTGGACTTGCGAGGTGGGCGCTCCTATCTTTTCGTGTTCTCTGCAATGCTCCTTACAGTGCGTCAGATCTGTCAGTGGGAGGAGGCGCTTGGTAGGACAGATTTACGTATAAATACATCTGGATCCATTTTTAGGTCTCTGAAAAAGACGTAAAGTCGAAACGTCAGGCCGTAAATAAAGCTCCACCTATTAACCTCGTTTGGCATATCAGTGAAAAGACTGCATACGTGCTCTTTCCTTGAACCCGAAAATGACCTCCATAAGCAACTAGAACATATGTAGGTTGGGTTTCTGTCTACAGTTATCTGGGAAAAGCGATAAATTATCTTATCGTGGGCGCTGCTTTTAAGTGACAAGGAAGGTTTGTGGCAGTTCTCCTTTTTTTATCGAGATAACAGGTGCACCAATCTTCACGTGCTACCAGCCAGGTTTGACATCCCGAGAGTTGTTTATTTCTAGGAGTTCAACATGACGGCTGAAGGTAGTTTGGAGTGGTCTTTATGTGAATGCACTGTGACGGAAGATGGTGTTATTAAGCAACGCCGGCTTCCACCTCAAATGGAGAATCTGGCTGAGCGGATTGCCCTCAACAGCAGGTTTAATCAGTTTTGAGCTTTTTTCGTATTTCTAATTCTGTTCTAATGTGACCTTTCAGATACTACCTGAAGAATAACAACCGGTCGGAACCTCTTGTTCCTGACGAGCTTGCCCTGAAATCATGAGAGATTCCCTATCACAGTTGTTATCTCTAAATGCTCAGGTTGTTTTTAATCTACTCAGATTTCTCATTTTTGGGACCTGAACCTATTGCTTCTAGGTTGTCGCGGCGCAACTTACCCTGCAGGACTTCGCTGTATTTGCTTCTATAGAGCCCACTGAGTACATTGACAACCTGTTTCAGTTGGAGTCTAGGTAATTTGAATTATATTGACTCGTCTCTCATTTTCTTTTTTTGTGTTTAATCGTTCATCTGTAGATATGGATCACCCCGTTTGGAAGAGTTTGAGCGAATATTCAATCGCGAGATGTGGTGGGTAGCTACTGAGGTCTGCATTGAACGGCATGTTCAAAAACGAGCTAAGCTAGTGAAAAAGTTCATCAAGATTGCAAGGCAGGTTCTTACAATGAGTTCTCTTTGAGGACAACCTCATATAGCAGCATCCTGTTAGTCTGACTGGGGAGTCATTATTACCTCATCCCCTGTTCCTATAGGCATTGTCGAGAGTTGCGGAATTTCAACTCAATGTTTGCCATTATGAGTGGTTTGGACAAGCCCGCTGTCAGGCGGCTGCACTCAACGTGGGAAAGAGTTTCTGGGTAGGAAGTGCATAGTCATGAAATTACTACATATAAGACCAACTTTGAGTCGTGACAATTCTAGAAAGTACATCCGAATGCTCGAAGATGTTCAGCAACTTGTCGATCCTTCGCGAAATATGTCGAAATACCGTCAGCACTTGGCTGAAGTCTCGCAGGAGCCACCTGTTCGTTCGATTTTCCCCTTTTTTTGGCCTTTTGTCTTGTCATCATACTCGTTCAGGTCGTTCCAATTTATCCAGTTATCAAGAAAGATTTGACGTTTTCACATGAAGGCAACCCAACATATTGTGATAAGCTTGTGAACTTCGAAAAGTTGCGCCTCATAGCGAAATCGGTGCGAGCCGTGAGCAAACTCAGTAGTGCACCGTACGAAATCTCCAGTATGGCCGAGAGAGTATGCGATTTCAAAATCCTTTGCGCAATCGTTCCTTAGATATTAGCTCCGTATATTCTTAGAGTGGAGGAACGATTAGCGACGCATTGCTTCACATGAACACCTTCGAGGGAAGTAATGTAGCGACAATGAGGAAAGGCGGTCGCGTAGTTCAGCCAAGGAAGAAGGTTCGAATTGAATACCATACTCTACAAGTTGATGTTTTGAAAAAGTTGATCTCACGGTGCTAGACAGTGGTTTTGAAGTATTTTCTGAAGTCTATCTAAGGTATATGAACAAGCACTGATGGTTAGGAAAGTGAAAGCATATTTGGACGGCCTACGGGTTGTGGACACAGAGCCGGAGCTTGACCGTCTGAGCTATGACATTGAGCCGCAGCAGCCAGGTGGGACACTATTATTACTTTATGAGTTGGATCTCTCGAACTGCTTAGTTTCTAGAAAAAAAATTATCAACTAGAGTTCCTTCAAAGGCAGTGTTCACGATAGAACCCGTTTTATAGTTTTCGATGTTTTTTGGGTAGGTAGGTCCATTGAGAAGAGGTACTGTTGACCGCAATGTTAAAAGGACATGGTGCGGTTGCGTATCGCACTAAAACTACGGTAGAGTCTGGCACTTTGCCATATTTCGTCATCGATAGGCGCCACAGGTGGTATTCCCGTGAGCAGAGAGACGACGGTTAGCTCCGATCGATGACGAAATCTGGCAAAGTGCCAGATTCTACCGTAGTTTTAGTGCGAGTCCGCAACCGCACCATGTCCTTTTAACATTGCGGTCAACTGTAAATAGGGAAAAGTACCCACAAAACACTCAAATAGAGGAGCAACACTATTTAGAGAACTCTGTGAAAAATGTACTATGCCTGTTTGTGTGTCAGGTTCGAGGCGTTGTCCGCAGGAAGACTGCGGACAGCGCATCGAACCTGGCGTCGGTGAAATGGTTTCGCGCCCCAAAATCCTGAGGTAAGTGGCTTTGCTTTCTGTTCTCTGTACCAAAAATTGTTCAAAATAAGAGGGGCCAATGTACATGCTGGGATGTCAGAACCTTTCGCGATGAAGATAATTCGAAAATTCGGTGTCTGATCTTACTGTAACACGAATTCAGGGCAACTGTTATAGGATGCGGGCGGTGTGGCCCAATGAGTTGGCTGGTTCAGAAATTTTCTCTCATTTCCCAACCGTTTTTCGTCGCATTTCCGTTCTTAATCTTCTTAGAGGGACCCAAAGCTTACGTTTTAGCCAAAAAAGCAACCTTTTCATCGTGAACACTGCCTTTAAGAAGTGCATTGATTCCAGGTCCGCGTACACGCCGCGCTCCAAGCCCGTCACCATCCTCTTTGTCCTCACAATCTGCTGAATCAAATTCCACGGAACAGCGAAGGTTCAAAAATGTTGGAATGTTCGGTGTTGATTCACCACAAGCAGTTCAAAAAATGCTTGGTTTGGTACAGACGAGCAAATCCAAAGGTATGCTTTCGTTTTTGTTTAGAGACTCGGTTCATTCCCGTCAGCAAGGTAAAGGCGTACCGATGTGATCCGCCCGTGAGAGGTGCGCCCCCCCCCCCCTTCCTCCAGCTTTGGATCCGGTGCGGCCCCCTCTCTTCGAGGTTGTGACTTTAACCCCTTGTAAGAACCAATTTGAGTGATTTTTTTCCGAACAATGCTTCCAAACGATTTTTTCAGCAAAAACGGACGTTATAGGCGATCCCTCCCTCAGGAAAAATTCGGACCTATTGTTTTTCATTTAAAGAATCCAGCTAGAATTAAAGAAAAAAATAAAATGGAGTTGTATAAAGAACAGCTCGATCAAAAATCATCCTGGAAAAAAGTCGGCAGTAGGCTGATTTTAACAAATTTCCAGCAGTTCACCACTAGCCCAACTAAAATTCATCCAGAAAAAAAATTGGGCGGGCTGGAATATGCAAAAATTGAAAAACAAACAAACAGCTCGACCCCCATCCAAACGCTGGCGTTAATCGTAGATTTTGGGCACTGGGATGAAGTTTACTGGCTGATAATACTCGATGAATGCTATCGATCAGAACACTTCATGCAAATATATTTTTGCTATACCTTGTATTTTACACATGTGCGATTAACTGGATCCGAAGAAAATGTCCACGCCTAATTTTTTTACCCACCTCAAACTTAGCCAAACGTCAGAGTTTTCTTCCCTTTCTGAAATCGAAAGAGTTGGTTGGCCTAAGAGGAAATTCCTCACCGAAAGACGATTTTTAATTTCAGGTAGTCTCTGAGATATCAATGCCTAAAAAGGGCGATTTCGGACATTTGCTCCTGTAATCGATTATGAATTGAAGATTATAATAATAATTCATTACGACCATAGAAGACAGTCGTGAGAAAAAAGAAAACCAAAAAAAACACAACGCGATTACACACTAAATCAAGCAACAACACTTAATCCAACAAAACTTTCCTAGCAAACCTCTTGGATGATCCAAAGTTGATGGGAGAAGGAATGATAGAACTTTTCAGTGCTACATATTTCGAACCAGCCCTGACAGTGAAAGAATGAGCTCTCGTATTGGATTTCGGTCTAGGATACCATATTTTAAACTGAATTCCTCTTGTTCTTGAGGGTACGAGCTAATAGAACTTTGAAGTGTTCATTTTGATTTTACCAGACAACATTTTGAAAACAGAACAAACATCTGTTACCGCCCTACGTGAAGACAGAGAACTCAAACCAAGAAATCTGTTCCTGATTGTAGACCCTGGTACGCCGGTGTAAAAAAGGCCATTGTACCGCAAAATTAGCTTCCTAGTATAATTATTCTGCACTCTTTCAATCATCAGTATATCCTTTTTCTTGTGAGGGGAAAATACTGCTGTGCCACTTTCTACTATTGGCCTAACATAGGTTTTGTAAGCCCTGAGTAGCACTTCCTTATTCTTGGTAGAAAGTCCTTTGAATATCTGATACGTTTTCGTATTCCCCTTTCTACATATTTGTCTATAGTGATCCGTAAAGTTCAATTTCCTATCATAGCTAAAGCCTAAATCTGTGACCTTACTCATTTCCTCAATTGGAATCCCGTTCAACGTATAATCAGAAGAGATACTCGATTTTCCGATCCTCATAAATTCAGTCTTTTCTGGACCTAAGGGTAGTTGCCACGTAATGGACCAATCGTGAACGAAATTGATACCCTGTTGAATTCTAGGTAGATTTTCATCGCTGAGTTCGCAATAGATCTTGAGATCATCAGCAAACTGCTTACATACCACTGGTGAATTATCGAAAATGGTCGGAAGATCAGCTGTATAGAGATTAAAAAGCAACGGAGAAAGTACACCTCCCTGAGGAACACCACTCGTAACTGACCTAACAGTAGACAGCTCATTATTCACCTTCACCTGGAACGTTCTGTTCGAAAGATAGTCGATCAACCAACTTTGCAAAAGTGAATGAAGACCGATTTTGCTAATCTTGTATAAGAGTTTCTGATGACTTACCCTATCGAATGCTTTCGAAAAATCGAAGTAGATGACATCGCAACTTTTCTGCTCATCTAGCAACTCTGTCCAGTCATTTAAGCACTCAATTAAGTTTGTCTCCACTGATTTCCCCGCCATGAAGCCATGTTGTGCACTAGGAATGATGCAGTTTACTTCAAAATGCTCGATTATGATTTTCTTCATCATTTTCTCAAAAACTCTGCGAAAGAATGACGTCACGCTGACAGGTCTATAATTATTTGGGTCACTTGCTGGTTCCTTTTTCAGGAGAGGTGTGACGTAAGAATGCTTCCATCTTGCAGGAACTTGGGAAAACATCAATGACTGGTTACAGATATAAGTAAATGGCTTAGCAATCACATGAGCAACATTTCTTAGGAAAATCAAGGGAATGTGGTCAGGAGTTACTGCGTAAGAAGCTTTCCAATGGTGAATGACATCGAAAACATCCTTCTCATTAAACCAGGGACACGAAACCATAGGATTTTCCTTATGAACCTGAAAGGCAGGTAGCCTTCCGTCATCGCGGGAGTAAACTGACTGAAATTCGTCTGCAAGTAGATTTGCTTTGTAAAGATTAGTCAGAGCTCTCCGATCTCCTTTCTTAAGAGCACCAACGAAAGTTTTACATTTAAGCTTGCTATTCACAAACCGATAGAAACTTTGTTTTTGGCCTGAATCAATAACATGTTTTTCTAAGTTACTATTATACTTCTCCAGCTTTTTAGCGAAACGTTCCGAAAAAATCTTTAAAGGACTTCCAGTCTGAAGGTATGAGTTAGACTCGTATGCGGTGCGAAACAGGCAGGAGCGATGATCAAACATATTCTGCAGATATCCAGGCAAGGAAGACCGTGTGGCCACCACCTTGCCCCAAGGAATAAATAAGTCAATTACGTGATGTAAAATGTTCAAGAACATCTCGAATTTACTGTCTACTGAATCGTTCATCTCAAGGGATTCTGTCCACAAGATTGTACTCAAATAATTACAAATCTCGACATAACTTCCCTT
This sequence comes from Aplectana chamaeleonis, assembly GCA_029168955.1. Classification (NCBI taxonomy): domain Eukaryota; kingdom Metazoa; phylum Nematoda; class Chromadorea; order Rhabditida; family Cosmocercidae; genus Aplectana; species Aplectana chamaeleonis. Next base: position 1,947,619 of record JAPDOI010000081.1, on the reverse strand, counting down.
GGAGTAAAGCCTCTTATACGTCAATGGCGGTTCATCAAACGGTATCATAACTTTGAATGATATGCTGGTATGATCACTGCTCCCTACCGGAGGCAATATCTGCAGATCCAATACCAAATTGTGGTCAACTCCTAAGATGAAATCGAGCAAATTAGCTCCTCTAGTGGGACTTTTTACAAATTGGATGAAACCACGACAGCGCGCAAAATCTAGAAAGGTCGAATGCGAAGACCTGAGGTTGTCCCAATCTATTTCGGGCATATTGAAATCACCGGTAATAAGAACTTCCTTATCACAAGCCGAGAGATCACCCAGAGCTTTGATAAGCTGTTCGTTAGCAAAGGAAGTGCAGCATGGAGCTCGATAAAAGCACCAACATAAAAAATGAGAGAATTTCCATCACAGAATCAAAATCATCATTCAAACTTTCCAACAAATCAGGAGAATGAGACTCGGGAATACCACTCAAAACAAAAGATCGAAGACGTTCACACTTAAGAAATTGATCAGCATCATGCGAAGGAGGATGATTACTAGGAGCAAAATCATTCTTCACAGCGATTTGTTTGGAATTCGTCAACTGATTCTCTAAGTCAACAATCTTCTCATGTAAAAACGAATTCTCTTGCCGTAATTCCGGAATACACGCATTTTCTGCACGCAGCCCCTTGTTTTCGTTCATAACCGCACCAAGTTGATTCGTAATTTCCACAATCACATTCTTCAAGCACTGAGGAACCTTCTTCGCATTGATCAACGCATCAACGGCATTCCTCAACTTGTCCGCCGGTTGGCGATCCCCATCCGTACCTTCAATTGAAGAGGCAACAGCACCAGTGTCCATGATTATCGATTAACAAAAGCAAGAGACACCGACGACGAAAGGAGGACTTCTGGCAGAATCGAATAAAGTTACCTTTCAGAGTGGCAATTGAACGGAATAATTAGAAGAAGTTTTCCCCTGCAACTAGGGAAATCGCTTGATCTGGAGTAGTGGAATAGGGGGTTGAACGGACGAACCAAATCGAGACGAGGGCGAAGCACAGCCGGTCGAGGCGCGTGCAGGGCCGACGATGCAAGATTGTAATAATTATTTTGGCTTTTTGCTCAATTCTTGACGTCACTTTTTAGTAACATTTTATTAGAAGAATTCAAAAAATACCGATTCGCGAAGAATTAACAAAAACGACCAAGGGTGAGATGGCAATAATAGAATGCGTCCAGGCCTGGCGCCCTTCCCACAATAGTGTCCGGGCCTGGTGCCCTTTATGGCGCCTTACATATTTTTATGTATTATTATTTCGGAAGTCCAGAATTCCTCCTATCCTTCATCCTTGGTGGTCCAGAATTCTTTGGCTGAAGGGATGCCACTCGTTGAATAGCGATGGCAAAAACCCTGCGGTTTGCCAACGTGGCTTGCCAACGTCCACCACTTAACCTCGCCCGAATCCTTGTAACCAGTCGGGTTGGAAAATCGAATTGTGACAAGTTGTGGAGAATTCTATGATGATTTCAGCTTTTTTTTGTAATTGAAAATTTGATTTTTAATGGGGGGTCGTACGTCTTATAGTGGATTTTTAAGCTGAAGAACAGCGAATTCCCGCTTCCAAGGGGATTAAAAACAGTTGAATGGACTGGGAACTGGTTCTTTCCAGGTTGTTAACAGTTGCAAATATTTTTTCAATCCGCAGAAACAACTTCTCCACATATCTTCACTTTTCTATATATCATATCTTTCTACGTTGTCTTTTTCCAAAGAATTATATATTTTCCCCCACGAAAATTCTACGATTCCCCCCCCCCCAATGTTTCGTTTTCCTACGAAAATTTTCACGACCCCGTTCACCACCCGTTGGCAAGCTATCTACACCTGCTGGACCCTGCCGACAGCTTTTCTTAAGGGTCGTCTTCAAAATAAACACTACAACAGCCGGATCCAGTAAAAGTATTTTTTCGACCTCTCCAGACGTCAAAGTCCAGACAGCGGTTATCCGATCTTTGCTCAGACATTCGCCGGGTCCGACCCCAGCTCGAACGGGGCCATCCCCAGATTTCTGTCGGGTCGGACCCTTTAGCTTTGTTCCTTCACGTAGTACCAAGTGGGAAGACATGGGGGGGGGGGAGAATAAATTCAACTTTTCCCCCACGTCTTCTCAGTGTGAAGAAGGGAGGGGCTAGAACGGAAAGGAGTTCGACCCGACAAAAATCTGCGGTTGGACCCGCCGAGTTTCTGAGTGGCCAGTATCTCGGATTTGGCTGAAATCTTGCCCAGGGGTGCAATTCAGGGCGCTGGAGACGAATCTGACGTCTGTTTCAGAATTTTCGATCTGCTACCTCAGTTATACGATGGTTTGGGAAAGCCGTAATTCCTGCGATAATTTCACTGTTCGATTCAATTTCGTGTATCTTCGTACCGTATTTTTTTAACTTACTACGGACAACAAAGTGGTGAAATGGGCCCCTGAATTGGAGCCTGCTCTTGAGGAAGAACGAAATTGACGGGTTTCTAAGGATTCATTCAAATCCTGTGGGGAATTTCAAAGCCAGAATTCTCATGTTCCTGTTAGTGAGGCGAATGCAATGTGAAAAGTCTTTCTGACTCCGGTGTTTCATCGTAATTCCTGTACAGGGTTCGGCGCAGGGTGTGGATATCCACGCCGGGGGTCTGAGCTGCGCAAGGCGATAATGCCGTTCAATTAAAATGAAACCTTGCTGTAATTAGGTTTTCGTAAAGGTTAAAACTATAGTAAAGCTTCTCCTACGGAACATGAGGCACATAGGTTCTGGGCGTGTATCCAGGATAATTGTGAATTGAATTGTAAATAAGATCAGATTGGAAGCTACGGAATGGGGCGGAAGAGAAAAGTGGATGCGATGAAGTGATTGGCAAAGGCGAAGGCGACGAGATGTATTAAAGAAATAAGTATAATTTCAGAGAAAAAAAAACTGGTCACTTTAAATGAATAGAAAAACACACACTAGTAAATGGCTAGATACAAAACTTGAAGACCACATTTTTGCAAGGTATGCGCCAGCAGAATACTATACTCGAATCGAGCGTGGTCGATTTACCCCGTGTACAAATTTTAACGGCATCATAGAAACGACGAAGACCGCTATACTGCCAAAAGGGGGCATTTTTGAAATTTAGGTGTCACGAGAGTAGGATATTTGAGTCCAGCGTGGTCGATTCTCTCTTCCTGTAATCTGTTATCGTCTCAGTGTAACGCCGAAGACCGCTACATAGAAGGAGGGAGAAGATTGAAAAGTCCACATATCTAAACAAGGGTTTTGAAACAGCTGTTACTTGAGTTCCAAATGAGCTACTTGGGGTTTGAGCAAAACTAAGAAACTAGGTTTGTAACCCTACAGATTGAGACCCTAACCGATCCCAGAGGACGCCTTACAAAAAAGTTTACTAGGTGTTTAGTTTACTTCTGATGTTTTGAGCATAAAAGTCTAGCCAGCGGATTTAGGTGTGGACTTATGTGCTCAAAACATCAAAAGTCCACACCTAGTAAACCTTTTTGTAACGCGTCTTCTGGGGTCGGTTAGGGACTCATTCTGTAAAATTACAAACCTAGTTTTTTAGTTTTGCTCAAAACCCGGGTAGCTCATTTGGAACTTGAGTTATAGCTGTTTTAAAACCCTAGTTTAGGTTTGTGGACTTGGAGGTTTCCTACCTTGCTCCGCTATCTTCGGCGTCACACTAAGGCGGTAGCAGATCTTATCTAGAGTAAATCGACCACGCTGGATTTAATATCGTACTCTCGTGACACTTAAATTTTTATCGCCAAAAATTTGACCTATTAACGCTTCTGGGAGAGAATCGCCAAAAGTTTGCTTCTGAAGGGGGGTGGGGTCTGAGTAAATTTAGCCTTGTGCACACTTCTTCTTCTTCTTCTTCTTCTTTGCAGCCGCAGAAGGGTTTTTGTCATAGGTTCAAGAAACGGGCGACCGAAGTTGGATTCAACCACAAATCTATTGTCGTCAGTGAGGTGGGCCTCTTCGGACAGTCGAACAGATGAGCTGTAGTGTGGCCAGGGTTACCACAATCCGGACACTCGTCAGGCTTACTGCTGTCGATCCTATGCAAGTATGACATCAGCATAGGTGAATGCCCGCAGCGCAACGAGGCGAGGGAACATCTAGCTCGCCTTCCGAGTTCCATCTCGGTGTTGCTGACTTCAGGTGGTGCGATCCCCAATATGGGGTTGACAGCCACCCTACTTAAATGATCCCTGACGAAACGGGTGTGTTCCGCACGTAAAAGACGAAGACGATCTAATTGGGAGTCCGTCCATCTTTGTATATTGACTTTCTCGGGAGCATCCGCAAAAGGCCTTCTGATATCTCTCTCACAGGATTCATAATCCTTCTTAATGGGTGATCAGGCTGCTTGACGATATTGATAACCAGTTGCTGCGCTTGGAGTTGACAGTGCTCCTTAACAGGCAGAACATGGGCTTCAGCATGAAGATGCTCCACTAGAGTGCTCTTTGCACACCCAGTGGCAATCCGAAGAGCAGCATTTTGAACTCGCTGCATCTTTGTTCACGATGAATCCAATACTATGTGTTGCCATACCGGTGCTGCATACTCCAATGCCGGCTGCAAGATTGCCTTGTACGTGGTCAGGATCGTCTCCTTACTGCTTCCCCACGACGTACCTCCCAGAGCTCGTAGAACGTTGAGCTTTGGTTTCACTGTAGCCTGTTTCTGCTCAGTATTCTTCTGGAACCTCAGCGAAGGATCCATTACTAGACCAAGCAGCTTCGGGAAACGTGCGGCAGGCAGACGAGCGTCTTCCCAGTTCACAACGGGGTGAGCACAGTGTTCCTTAGGGTCAGTGGAGAAAACAGACACAGATGATTTAGCGGCAGCGACAGTGAGCATCATATCATCGAGAAAGCTCTTCAAGACGACGAGGTAGTTATTGATCTTGCGTGCAGCTACATTAATGTCTCTGTCCCGGCACAAGATGGTGATGTCATCCGCGTACGCAACGACTTTAATGTCACTTGGGGGGACGGGCAAATCTTCAAGGTAAAGACTGAACAGAGCAGGCGATATGACTCCTCCTTGAGGGACACCGGCAGCGGTCGGGACGCTATTAGAGACATGTCCGTGGAACACCACTTTTGCTCGGCGCCCTTTGATGAGTGCGGTTATCCATCGTTTTTGCCAAGGCGGTATGGAGGATCTCAAAAGCTTCTCAGACAGTATGCCCAAGTTGACAGAATCAAAAGTTTTCGTGAGGTCCAGGGCTACACCAACAGTGCGTTGAGGTTTATAGGCGTTGAAGCCATCCAAGACATAGCTCACAATCTCCAGCAGCGCCGTGGTGGTAGAATGTAATTTGCGGAATTCATGTTAGTGCTGCTGTTTGTTATTATGCTCGGCAAGCTCCTTCACGACCAGTTTCTCAGCGACCTTGACAATTGGTGATAAAAGACTTATGGGCCTGTATCCCTTCGCTGTGGATGGCGATTTACCAGGCTTGGGCAACGGAATGACGCTTGCCATTTTCCAGTCTTGGGGTAGGATGCACGTGCGAAATGAAGTGTTAATGACGTCAGCCAAGATTGCCATAATCTCACTCGGCAGTTTCTTCAATACCGCTGGACTAATGCCATCCGGCCCTATAGCCTTCGAGTTGCGCATCTCTTTTACCACCTTTTCAATCTGCGCAGGCGTCACTGCTTCTGCTTCGTTCATGAGTGGCAACTTACAGAGCTCTCTTACAGTCACTCGATTCTGTTTCCCTCTCTTAGCCTGAGTTATGAAAAAATTCTTTTCGAGAGCAGTCCCAGCCTCCTTTCCCGATTTGCAAACTCCATTCTCGAACTCGATCGTGGAATAGTTGGTGGAGGTGCTCTTGCCCGAGATCTTCTTTAGAACTTTCCAAGTTGACGCTCCATCACTCTTGAAATTCATCTTCTCCGTGAATTCCTCCCAGCACTCCTTCCTGTGCTTGTCCAGATCTCGCTTAATCTCGTTGTCCAGCTCAGCAATGGTCGGATCCAGGTGATCTGCGACTCTCTTTGCATCCCTTGTCCTTATCTTTTCCATGATTTCCCTGGTGACATTGGGAAAGAAGGTCTTAACTCGGCCCTCCGGAATGGCTGCTTTCATGGCCTTGCGAATCGCGTCGGTCAAGTGACGTTCCTTCTGGTGCACGTTTCCATTCCATGGGTAGTCATCCACATGGCGAAGTGCCACCTCCCTGAACAAGCGCCAGTCTGCAAGGCAAAGATTTAGATAAGACCTTTCACGGATACCTGAATAAGGAGCAAGAGAATTAGAGAGATCGACATGGACAAAGACGGGGATATGATCACTGGACAGAGTAGTAGCGGTCGACCAAGAGCAGGCGCTGGAGAGATTAGAAGACACAAGAGACATGTCTGGACTAGAGGATCGGCCGTTGGCTGGGAGACGAGTCGGCTGATCATCGTTGAGAATGACCAGATCGCACTCCTCCGCCCATTCTTCGACGTCTTCTCCTCTAGCGTTAGTGTCAAGCGACGAGCAGAATGTATGAGCATTTAAATCGCCTGTGAATACAACAGAGTGTGAAAGTGAGCAGTCGTACAACTGCTTGAGTGAGGGAGTAGGGTCGTAAGATTGGGGACAGGACGTGGTAGGAGGGATATAGATATTAAAAAGAGATATAGGTGTTTTAAGAGGGAGATGGCTAGGTAGGTACTCAAGAGTACCGTCCGGTGGGGTGTTTGGTATGATATGAGAAGGTATATTAGATAATACGAAAGTGGAAACTCCTCCGCCGTGAGCTGACCTCGGAGCTTGATAAGCAGTGTAGCCAGGAATGTTAGGTAAACGAGCGTTAGCGGAAGGAGACAGCTTGGTTTCCTGAACCATAATGATATCAGGATGGTGAGTACGTGCGAAAAGAGAGAGTTCAGACAGCTTGGCTCGAAGGCCGTCGAGGTTGATATGTACAATAGAGAGGGGGCGGTTGGTGAATGAGGAATCAGAGTTGCTGGGGGCAGAGCACAGAACACAACGGAAGGAAGAGTCGTGATGCCTCGCAGAACTGACAAGGAAAGTATACAAAGCGTAGGTCTGATCTGCCAAAACGACTACTGTCGTTAGTATCTCTTGTGGCTCAATAGTAAAACTGCGCAGTATCCCGCCGCGAGCCGCAGGTTCCAAGAAGTTACAAGCTTAAAAAGCTCATTTTTTGTGCTTTTTGCACCTTCCAAAAAGCACGCTATTCTTCGAAAAATCCGGAAACGGACCTCATAAATGTGTTCAGCACCCAAAACTACCACCCTGAGCAAATTTTGGGTGAACGAACATTTTCCGTACTTTGTCCAGACTGACAGCGTTTTGGACTTTTACGGATTTTCGGTTGGGCGCTTATTTCTACTAATTGAGGGCTCTGGAAGCGTTTTAGAAAAATGTTCCAGATTTGACTTAAAATTCTCCCAGGAGGGTTTTTTGGGGCGCTGATCACGATTCTGTGATTTATTAGTCGATTTTCAAAACTTTTCGGCTCATTTCGTTTGAAGCTTCCCAAACGGGGAAAATTTCGAGGGAAAAACGCCACTTTTGAGATTTCCGGTTTTCTACGATAGATATGTCTCAATATCATTTGATGAGGGTTATTTAGAGTGCTAAACACGAATCTGGAGTCCGTTTATCGATTTTTTGCAGATTACGGTAGATTACGGTGGGTATACGGTAGTTTGGTCAAAATCTCAGATTTTACTCAAAATTTGTATACGGGGGTTATTCGGGGTGGAGAATACGAATTTAACGTCCGTTTGTCGATTTTCAAAATACTAAGGTGGGTTTTGACCCCTAAATGACATGTTACCTACCGTAACCTACAGTAAACCTCAAAATTTCGACAAATGGACTCCAGATTCGTGTTCACCACCCTAGGTTACCCCTACATACAACTTTTGAGCTAAATCCGAGAAAATTTTTTGAAACTCAAAAAAAAATCGCCTCATGGGTACCCTTGCCTTTTCTCCAGGCTTGAAAAATGCTCATAACTTTTTTGAACCTGCGGCTCGCGCGGGATACTGCGCATTTTTACTATAGAGCCAGAAGAGATACTAACCATACTAGTCGTTTTGGCAGATCCGACCTATGCTTTTTATACTTCCCATGTGAGACCCGAACAGAAGAGATGCACCCACCTTTGGCATCCGAAGCACTGGACGCTTGTTTTCCTCCATGTGACATCCTTGCCGCAGGTGGCGCATGGGTACTTCTGAGCGGGTCCTGGATTCCTCTCGACGCCGGCCATTTGTAGTAGGATCTTTAGGAGAGCTGCGACCAGCCAGCACCTCTCCCATGACAAAAACCCTCTTCGCGGAGGGGTTGACGTCGGTTTGCACGGAGGTGGTCTTCTTTCCTCCACACTGCCACGGCACGAATGTACGACATCTCGGCAGCTTGTGCACACCTCGTGCCGAACCCTGTACCTGTATTTGTTTCTGTGATTCCCAATGACCACAGGTCGAAAAGTGTCAAATTTCTCTTATGGTGACCGTCTGATCAGTTCACAATGAGGGAATTTAATGTGGAAATATACAATTTTTGGTAGATTTCGGGTATTGACTCAGTTATTTCGTATCACTCTTGTATGGTACTCGTTGGAAGCTGTGCAAAAGTGACATCAAAATTGAATTCGTAGGACTTTGAAACAAGTTATGGCTATGCGGCGCTTTGTGCGCGCGAAATTGCCGCAAATCGCCGTTTTTGCGAAAAAAAAATCTGCTCCTCAGGCATTGTGGGGTTTGTAACGAGCAGCAAACGCGGGTCATAATCTGAACCGCTCCCGTTAGAAACGAAAAAATGGGCAAAGCGGGTGCCCGATATCCGCCGTTTGCCCCGCTATATCCGGCGATTCACTGCCGTTTGCAGGTTTCGATCATGTTCGGTTCCGCCCGCGATATCCGGCGATTCACTGCCGTTTGCAGGTTTCGACCATGCTAGATTAGATTTACAACGGCAAAGGGGGTCGTCGTCCTATTACCTCTCAGCGGTCAAAAATCGTCCAGACAGTGACTCGTAGCCACTTTCCAGGAGCGGCCTCGAAAGGCCGACTGCGCTCTCTCTGGGATGAGGCCCCATATATACGTGCTCTGCTGCTGATATGGGCCTGGTCAATTGTGAAGTCATCGGTAACGTGATTTGGCAGATGAAACGAGTTCATGCCCAGTCAAATCGTGTACGAACACAACACCGAGCCTCTCTGCAGCGTCATCGCCAGCCAAACGGCGGAATCCGAGGTTTGGCAGGCGCTGAACGCAGACCGGAATGGCCATGCGGGAACTCTGCCGTTTGCCCGCACAGGTCGAAATGGGACGGTTCACTGCGCGTTAGAAACGCCAGAATGTCTGAGTCGGAATGGTAGGAGGTAAATTTTTGGCATGATGACGGGCTGGGGGCCTGCGACCCCCCCTCTGTGATCATCACACCGTACGCCTGAGCCTCCCCGTCAGTATCCGGGCAGTTCATGTGCGGGCACAAAAAGATCACACTCGTTTCGCGCCCTATTCTCAGATCCAGGGGAGCTTCTAGGGGTTCTCAGTGGTGTGCTCTGCTAGTGCTCCCATCTTATTGTTAGTAGCCAGTTGTTCATTATAGCGAGGGGCATAGAGCACTAGGGAATATCCCCGGAACCGTTTCTATTCGCTTCGCCCTAAGTTAGAATTTCAGGTGCATCATCTCCGATACCTTCCTCCACATCATCTGCAACCTCTAAGGGCCTGCAGCGGAATGTACCTCGGGTGTCTGCAAGGCAAAACTCGGCCTCCATTCAAAGAACTCCCTCTCTCAAGCAGGAGCCGGTCGATTTGAACAAAGAGTCCAGCTCCGTGACTAGTTTTTATGGCGCTGGTGAGTTTTTTTCCTGCCTATTTATTTACAAGGTGTGGATGAATTCTCCATTATCCGTCAAAACTATGAGCAATGTTCTGCTGCTTCTGCTTGTTTTAGAATACGCATTTTTGCAACCTGTGAATCTGCCGTGGATAGGTAGATTCTGTTTCACTCCAAGTGAACTCATGTTTTCGGTTATCACAGCGCGGAGCGGTGGCTTTTTCGTCGAAACCTTCCTATCACTATTAATATTTCACCGAGGCCCACCATTCCGCTGCTGGTGATAATCGAAATCAACAGGTCACTAGGGATGTACCAGAGCTTAGTCGGTTGTGCCTTTGTGCTGTATCGACTGGTGCACATCTCGTTTGAGGTTAATGAGTAGGCCGCAGTATACAGTGCGTTTCAAAATTATAAAGGCACCCCAAAAAGTGGCAAATTCGCTCACAGGTCAAAGAATTTCGAGCCGAGACCAATTCGATTCAATTCAGCATGGCCGAAAACCCTTAGTAAATTTTCTTTATGGAAAACACATCTCCATGCTTTTCAAGAAATATTTGAAAACATAAGATCCGACCGTTTCAAAATTATAAAAGCACCCCCTGCGGTGCTTTTTTATCTCCCACAGTTTCGATCCTACTGCACTCCACTTAAAAGGCAACACTTTCGCGTACCTCTCTGACATTATGCCTCGTGGATACAAACTTTCAAGTGAGGAATAAGCCCAAATGAAAGCGTTGCATCAGGCTGGGCTTTCGAATCGCTTCATCGCTGCTCAGCTTGGCCGTTCTCCAAGCTGCATTGATAGCTACGTCAAGAATCCAGATACCTACGGATAAAATAAGAATGCCGGAACACCACGAGTGCTGTCTGATAAAGAATGTCCGTCATATTCAGCGTTCCATGTCCAATTCTACGTAGTCAGTCAACCAGGTCAGGTGCGAGCTGGCACTTCCTGCTTCAATGACTATGGTATGGAGAGCCGTAAATGACAGTCCTGTCATTGTTCGGCAGTCTATGAACAAGGATCCAAAGCTGACTGATCTCCACAGATCCGGCCAACTCCAGTTTGCTCGTGAGAATATGAAAACGGGTTGGGAATCGGCAAGTTATGTGGCATTCCAAGGCGCTTTTCCATTTTTGGACAATTTAATTCAATCTACGTTTTTCCGATCATCTTTTCTGACGAAAAGAAGTTTAACTTAGAAGGCCCTGAAGGTTTTCATAGTTACTGGAGAGATATCAGGAAGGAGCCGCTTGTCTTCAGCAAGCGCAACTTTGGCGCTGAGTCACTAATGGGTTGGGGGCATTCTGCAGCAGTGGAGTTCTCCAACTAGCTTTTGTTTTATGTCGAATGGATTCCAAGGAATACCAGATGGTGCTCGCTGACCACCTCCTGCCGTTTCTGAGAGGACGTCTCCGTCAGAAGTACGTTTTTATGCAGGACAAGCCTCGGTTCACAGCAGCCGGTGAACTGTCGACTGGCTTAACAGCAAGAATATCGCTCTTCTGAAGTGGCCAACTTGTAGTCCTTGTAGTCCTGAACTAAACTCGATTGAGAACATCTGGGGGGATTATAGTTCGGCAGATATACTGTAATGGCATGCAGTATAACAACATCGGTGGCCTCAAGAACTTTTAAGGGCTTGGGACAATTTGGACCCCTCTCTTTTAAAGAAGCTTACGGATAGTATGCCCAATCGCATTTTTGATATTATTGCTAATCATGGTGGACCTATCTGTTATTAATCTGTTGTTGCTTTTTATTTTTGTTAATGAATTGTGCGTGTTTCTATAGTGCCTTTATAATTTTGAAACGGTCTTATTTCGAGTTGCCGAATATTTCTCGAGAAAGTGTGATGAAATATTTTCGGAAATAAAGTTGCTTGATGTTTTCGACTATGCTGAATCGTATGGAATTGGTCCCAGCTCGAAATTTCTCGATATGCGAGCGAAATCGCCATTTTCTGGGGTGCCTCTATAATTTTGAAACGCACTGTATAGGGTTTCTGAAAAGTGCTGTTTTTTTAGATAGGGTTACTCGTGTAGAAAACCACTCGTAAATCATTAAATCGACTACTGAAAAACCAAAAGCTTTGTCAGAACAAGGAGAAGAAATCTGACCACGAGGTGGTCAGATTTTTCTTTTTATCTGACTACTGCAAATGTTCGAAAATACCTCCAAAAACTTTCAAAATTGTCGTCACATGGCCAGTTTGGTCAGCGCCAGTCGCAAATAGGAAATCCTCCTACTATCAGATTAGAAGATTTTCGCCATATCACTCCATAATCACCAGTTCCATCAGCAGCTGGTTGAAAAAAAAAACTCCAACAGAGGGAGTTTATTGGGTTGATGCATAATTATGGAACGTTTTTTAAAAATATTGTTATTGAACAAAATCAAAACAATATTCAATTAAAACATGTTTAAATGATCGTTCGAGAGCATAGTCACCATCCACTTCAAGAGCTGCTTCCCATTTGCTTGGCAGTCGGTCGATTCCACATGCGAAGAAGTCACTATTCTTGGAGACAATCCACGCTTTGACATCAGCCATCAAGTCATCTAACTCGTCGTGGACTTTGTTTGTTTGCTAGTTTTTCAAAGAGCGATTGACATGATAGTTCGTTGGTGCTTCTGTCGGTGAGTACGGCGGATGTTGAAGCAGATCCCATCCCTTATTGGCGACGGATTGGATTACACGGCGCTCAACATGTGGACGGGCGTTATCGCGCTGGAACACAATGTGTTTTTTGCGCAGTCTTTTCGCCTCGATTGGAGCGTTAAGGCGATCAAGCTGTGCCAGATAGACGTCGCTGCTGATGTTGAATTGCCGCTTGCCATTTCTGTCAGGGATTCTCCATTGTTGCCTTCCATCTGCGTCGTTAAACCAATAAGAAAAGCCATTTGAAATGATTTCCCAATGGATGGATGATTCCGCTTCTGTCCCACCATATACACCACATAGCCTTCTTACCTATTTTGGTGTTCCTTTGCGGGAAACACCTGACGAAACACAGATCTTATTTCTTTTAACTTTTTTGAAGAGAAGCCATGACCCATCCCCAGTGGCTAGATTCTTCAAAAACGCTGTTTGTTTGTTTCGCTGCGGTAAATCGGTGAGAATTTGAAAGCGTTCAGCTTTGTTCTTGTCGGAGAGCCAGTGAGGCACCCACCCAGCAAATTTCGATACCTTTTCTTCAGACATCATTTGCCCTGCCAGGCTTTCGTCATCTTCCACGGCTGTCAGAAGTGCTTGATCATCAAAATCCTATGGCCGACCTCTTCCTTCTTTATGCTTCAAACTAGTCACCTGGTTTAAAGTGAATAAACTACTTCCGTACTGCACTGTCAGTAATTGTTCCTGCGGCAAAAAGTTCGTTGGGGTCGCGAAAAGACTGGGCTGCGGTCCATCCTTTCTCGTAGTGGTAGAGCATAATATGGAAAATACGAGTGTGATTTTCGAGACGCATTTTTAAACTAAATTTTGAAGATTATTTTTTACATAAATATTGAGGACGAAACGCCAATTTTTACTAAGAAAAATGCGTTATTCAAAATAGTTCCTTAATTATGCATCAACCCAATGGTTAGCCTGAGGACTGGGCGCTGGCATATTCGGGAAATTCTACCAATCGGCCACAATTTGTTTCGTGAATTTTGTTTCTAGGATTCTGAGGCAAAGACGCTTGGCCACACAACTCGTCTGACTTGGACGAAAGGAAATTTTGCTTGACCCACCCGGCGCCAAAAAAAATGTCGGGAAAAAAGACGCTACATTCGATGCGTTGGAAGTACCTTTGATGCGTGCTTTGAAGCGAATTACGGCGCAAGAGTGTGCGATCATAGTGGGTGATTTTCGACCGCGTGATGCGTAAGTGTATTGATTTTGAATAACATGGTTCGAGCATTGCTTGTGGCTTTTCATGCTTAAAGGCAGTGTTCACGATAAGAATCGTTTTTCTGCTTTTTAGCCTATCTTGAAGACGGTCCCATGCTGATTCGAATGATGTTTTTGGAATCGTACAAGACCTTCTAGGAACGGAGTTATGGTCCCTCAAAAATTGAGCTAAGGAAGCATGGTGGACGAGTTGTCCGAGGCTTGTAACTTCCGTCTTTTGCAGCCGATGTATGCGAGCTGACCTGAGTATGGAGAGAACTTGAGAATGAAGGGAAGAACGGGGCTAATGACTTGAAATCACCGCTCATCTCACGATCTCGAGCATTCATTTGTTCACGTCGGTGGGCGTGGAAAGTGCATCTGGGGGTGACGAGCTGACGGGTGTCCAACTTTGGGGCCGTAGGGGACCGTTCCGAGCTCATTTTTCTTACTTTTTTCAACGTTAGGGTTGAGCTAGGCCCTGCAGCTGCCGATCTCCACCAAAAAAACACATGGTTTTTATCGTGGACACTGCCTTTAAACTTTTTGCTCTTAATCTGGTGAAGCTCTTGGTTTTCCAATTGGGTTGATTCCATGATTCACATGTGTTATACAACTTTTCACGCTACCTAAAAAAGAAGTTTGGGAACTTTCCAGCCACCCTGTGGATAGTTAAAACTCTTGCATTCCGACTTGTCTGCTGCTTGGCTCACATGATAAGGAACCTGTTTTGAGTTTGTGGTTTTTATTCAGTTAGCATGTTTGTTTCCCTCATCCTCCGGTGCTGGCCAGCTGTGTGTTTGTAATTGTGTTGTGCTGTGATTGCGATATTTCAGACGTGTTGATATGATGCAGCTCGCCGAGGCATGGAAATCCTCTCCAATTAGTTCTTTCTTGGTAATTGTCATTGCCATTATTTTCGTCGACGAAATTTAGGTTTGGGTTTTATCTTACCATTTTTCTTGACGAGTCGTTCAGCTTTTGAAGCTCCGCTGCTTGCTCCCCCCCGGACTCATCCGAGCGAGCTAAGCCTACGCTTTACATATATCATCGGCATGGATACTAGTGATACTTTGCGTTCCCTATTGAAGGTTGGCTCAAACTCTGTGCCGTATGCTATAGAGTGAGGACCGAATATTCGAGTTCGAATAAATATTCGAATTTTTCGAACGAATTTTTATTCGAGCATTCGAATATTCGAAAAGTGTGAATATTCGAACATTATTCGAATTCGACTATTCGCAAAAGGTGAAAATTCGAACATTATTCGAATTCGACTATTTGGGAAAGGTGAATATTCGAATTCGACTATTCGGAAAAGGTGAATATTCGAATATTATTCGAATTCGATTATTCGCAGAGGTGAATATTCGAACGTTACTCCAATTTGAATACCCGAGCTGATTTAACAAAAAATATGAAAATCAGCTCTAATGTATGAAGGAATCGACATACCTTTCAAGACTGATGTCATTTTCTTCACTACTCCATTGTTCCATTTTTCCGAACGCAAGAGCTAAATTTTTCCCCCACACCGTCTGATGAGGCTACTAGGGCGGTTCTAACAGGGGGAGCCACATGGCAATCGCACTTGGCCACTCCCATTTTTTCATGCCGCTGCGCAATGATAACACCAACCATAGCTTCGTTGGGTGGAGCCATGTACTCCACCAACCTTCACCTCTGGGCAGGTGAAGGGGGAACCTCCATCATTGGGAAAACCGGTGACAACCGGTGAAACGCCCCGAAAAAGAATGAAAGTGACCCAACACTCATGCAAGTCATTTTCAAGATTGGGTGGGTGTAACTGCCGGTTTTTCATCCATAACTCTTTTGTGCTTGGAGATAGAATTCTGCGTCAACATGTGCTTTCAGTTTGGAAAAATATTTTCTCGATCTTTTAGCCTAATTCATTTTACGAAACACCGGTTTTTCGCCTATATTTCTTTGACCTGGTGAGGGTTGTTTTTGTAGTCTACGTAAAATTCTGCGTCGAATGATATGTTGGGTTCCTAACTTTGCTCACTCCATAAGCCAGCCAAGTCGGTGGAGCCGAGCCCCGTTGTTGGCTCCAGCAGAACTCTGCGCCTCTCATTTAAACCATAGAGGCGAAAGCACCCTTTGGAGATAACTATGGAGCTCGGCTCCACCAATCTGGCTGGCTTATGGGGCAAGCAAAGTTAGTTAGGCTCCTCGAATAAGCTCCTTAGGCTAATTTAGAGCGGAAAATTGATATTGTAGCCTTCTTTGCGTTGTAGCCCGTACAGGTTTAGAGATGAGTCTTGCCTTATTAATTTCAGTTGTAGGTGGAAATAAAGCTTTAGAAGAAGAATTCAACCTGTTCTTGCCGCTCACTTCGTAGTTGCGCGATATTGCTATGGATGCTTGAATTATTCGTCATTCGAATATTCGAATTTCTAATATTCGTCCGTTCGAAATAAAAAAATGAACGAATTTATTCGAAATTCGTTCGTTCGGAATGAAAAATGGACGAATTTATTCGAAATTCGTTCGTTCGAAATAAGAAATGAACGAATTTATTCGAAATTCGTTCGTTCGAAATAAAAAATGAACGAATTTATCCGAAATTCGTTCGTTCGAAATAAAAAATGAACGAATTTATTCGAAATTCGTTCGTTCGAAATAAAAAATGAACGAATTTATTCGAAATTCCTTCGTTCGAAATAAAAATGAACGAATTTATTCGAAATTTGTTCGTTCGAAATAAGAAATGAACGAATTTATATTCGAAATTCGTTCGTTCGAAATAAAAATGAACGAATTTATTCGAGATTCGTTCGTTCGGTCTCTTTTTAAAAAGTCCTCACTCTAGTATGCTATAACATTGGTGCACTGAGTTTGCGCCAACCTCCGACGGGAACGCAAAGTATCACTAGGATTCATGCCGACTGCGCATATAATTACCCGTATATCAGGGAAGAGAGCTCAAATTCATGCTGGATGCCTGGCAAGGAGGAGTTTTAGGCAAATATGTTGTTGATGTGTTGTTGTCTTACCGATAGAGCGCCCTTGCAGGAACCCTGCGTTTGCGTTCGCGGCAATGCGCTGCGCTCTGCTGTGCCTTGGCTTACTATCAACGAATGTCGCGGTGGTCCCGCCACGATTGTTTGTAATGGTGGACGGTGACCCTGTAAAAGTCCTAGCTTTTACGTCTTGTGTCACATCCTGGGTTCGTAAAAAAAGGTTCTTGCATGCTAGAAGTCATGTATGGGTTGTAGAGCAATGTACAAAAAGGTACAGTCCACGGCAACGGAAAAAGGCGGCGGTGCGGTTGCGTATTTTCACTAAGCATACTGTAGCCAAGGCTGGCTCGGTTCCAAGCTTACAATTAATCAATAAGGGAGCAGTTGAAAATTCATTCTAAGTTATGGTTTTTTGTTTCTTTCATTTTTTCGTGTTCGTCGGGCGTCTATTCTTTGGTGAATACTCTAGGTGTATTATTATAGTGTTTGGACAGAAAACCTGCCGTTTCTTAGCGTCTATGTAGCTTCTTTCTCCCGAATCTCAAGAAAAAGTTAAAAATTTGCCGTCGATTATGGCGGTACGTCCCCAGAGACGCATTCAAGCACCTAGTCGACGGCACATTTTTAATTTTTCTCTCGATACTGGAGAAAATACACCGGAAACGTTAAAGGCAGCGTAAGCGCAAAAACCGTATTCAATTTTTTTTTCTATTTTGGGCAGGAAGTTCTACCAGATTGAGATATATCGGAAAGACAGCACAGAAAAGACTTCCATTTCGGAGAAAAACTCATTCGAAAATCCCGAAACATCCAGCTTCCTTTTTCACGTCTGTCCGGTGTGTCTTGTATAATGCACAAACACAGGAAAACTGAACGTCTGAAATGGTTTGGCCCCTTAAACTTATTGAGTTGATTTGCTTTTTGCTATTCCATTGTCGAAATTTTTTTAAAAACAAGAAGAATTCAATATATACACGTTTTAGTTCTAGGATCTCTCGAAATAAATAATATAGAATGTTGGATTTCCCCATCCTGTGAGAATCTGCCGTGGCACTTCTGCTCCTCGTGCTAGATGATCGACCGGCAAAAGCCTTTTCAGACCACGGAGCAGTTTTCGGGAGGCTCTAGTATTATGAGGACGCAGCATTGAGGTTTGGTAAAGTTCTTCTGCGGGTAGAGGGGGAATGGACTTCATTAACTTTATTTCCTCTGCATCTATATTTCCTTCATTTTTGCCAATTACCTCCACTTGGTTCGGACATTGGATCGATAATGAAAAACCAAATGTGGTTATCTTCGCAGACGCTCCTTTTATGAAATCATAGGTACCCCCTACAAAAACGCTTAATACCAATATGTACTACTAAAGCCTTTAGAATAGATACACACAGAAATAACACAAAAAGACTAAAGAAACAGAACAAACCATAACCCAGAAAAATCATCAGCTCTTCACTAACGATTAATGGCAAACTTGAAACAGTGCCAGCAACCGCACCATCGCCTTCTCCCGTTGCCGTAGACTGTATCACGTCGGCTATGGTGAATACTGGTTTTACGCCTATTGCAACACAAGGGTGCGTACCGACGCCGCTACGTGGCGGACATGTGGGCATTTACCCATTGACACGGAAACGCGTGGGCAGTGGGTCTGACACCCGGGCGTCAATTGATAACGATGCATCAACCGAATTTCCGTTCATTCTCACAGACACACCCGCACAGAAACACTCACTGAGTAAGGCAAATAGATATAGTAGGATGGTGTCTAACAAATTGTGCGAATACACCTAGTACAATTTCGAATTGCAAAAAGATACGAGATGTTTGGGGCTTAATCAGCTTGAAGCTCAAAGTGTAGTTCAGAACACCCGTAAGATTTCCTTAAAGGCAGTGGTCGCGATCAAATGTGTTTGTCGTCTTTTTCTCTCTAAACCCTTTTCTGGGCTTCGAGTAGTAGGACCTATAAAAAATCGCGAAAAAAAACACTGTTTTGGGCCAAATTCTAAGCCTCACCTTTCTTGTCTTTTGATGGTGAACGAGCCCACTCCACATTATCGGCATCGATGACCTCTTATATCAAGAACATCAGCTGGCTTGAAATTGAATTTCAATCAATTATCCTTCGTATTTATGTACACGCTCCTCGTGGGGGTGTGTATACAAGTCTGTTGGTACCTGCTCGTTGGTGCCCCTGCTTCTACTGAACCCAGCAGACGTTTGAGTGTACACAGGGAACGTTCGAGCGATATAGCGTGCACAACTATATCGCGAAAGTATCCCGCACATTGCATAAAGGTGTCGCCGTCCGGCACACTAAGGCCTCTGGTCCATAACACCTTAGGATCCGTACCTAGGGAGTCATGGAGTCTTTGGCCACAAGCCACAATTTCGCCACCCTGAACTGTCGATCGCTGTCGAGTGATATCCAAAAAACTGCGCTATCCAGACTTCTGAGCTATTTCCATGCACCGTTTGCTGCTTTGCAGGAAACCCGCCTCAAGGATAGACCCGTCATCAGCGTCGGAGAGTACACCATCTACTGCGGCAACGCTGACGATAGGAGAGTGGGAGGCTGTGCAATAGCTGTAAGGAAGGATTTCAATGGTATGGTCAAGGAGTTCGGCTCAACGTCGTGTCGGAATGCATTCGTACGACTGCGGGATCACAGAGGATTCAATCTGTGGATAGTGAGTGCTCATGCGCCCACTGAAACCGCCGAAGACAATTCGAAGGATGCGTTTTATGAGGAACTCAATACGTTGCTGGCCAGGATACCTTGTCAACATGCTGTTGTCGTGGGGATTGACGCAAATGCGAAGATGGGACTTGATCAGGAATCCGAAGTACTCGGTAAATGGTTCTACCCAGTGGAGCAAACATCGGACAATGGCTACCGCCTTGTCGACTTTTGTGAACGCAGTGGTCTGATTATTGCATCGACATTCAAGAGGAATCATCGCCGCCATCAGCTTACGTGGCAGGGACCAACCCGGCTATCTCCAGAAGAGCAGCGGAAGCGGAAGATGACAACTTTGAAACTACAGCTTGACTATGTCCTGACGAGGAATATTCCAGTATCGGACATTCGAAGATCTAGAGCTGTGTGGGATGTCGCATTCGATTCGGATCACCGTCCTGTTCTGTTGAACTTCACTGCGAGGATTCATAAGAGGAAGCGAGGGGCTCAGCCTCTCCAGAGGATTGACATGACAAGTCTCAGAGATGAAGAGTGCAGAAGGAATTTCCGACAACGCGTTTCTATTCACATCGGAGTACGGACTAAGAAGAAACTTTGCGACGCGGATTCTTTTGTCAAATGCATCCAGGACGCTTCGAAAGAGGCACTCCCGGTTGTACAGCCTAAGAAGAAGTTCGCCTACGTCTCAGAAGAAACAACATCTACCTACAACAGAGTATGTGCTCTCCGAACTGCAGGAAACTTCGTGGAGGAGAAGCGTCTGAGGAGGAAGTTGCGTCGGCAGCTTAAAAGTGACCGCGAACGAGAGTGGACGTGTAGAGCTAAGGAGTTCGAGAAGGCTTGGGAGGAGAAGAATCCGAGGAAAGCCTACACGTTGCTGCGACAGTATAGCGGGAAGATGAAGAGATGTTCTCCTGTCTTGAACACTACCAATGGAGTTGCAGTTGGTGATGCGACGCTGCCAATATGGAAGGATTACTTCAGTTCACTACTGAATCGTCCAGCGCCATCAGTACCTGAGCTCCCGCATGTTCAGAGAGCACATTACGATGTCAGTGAGGAACCGCCGACTGAGTCTGAAGTTTTGGATTGTGTCCGGAAAATGAAGAATGGAAAGGCAGGTGGAGATGACAACATCACTGCTGAAATGCTGAAAGCTCTTCCTCCGTCTGGGATTCGTGAAATGACCAACACCATCCGTGCCATATGGATGAGCGAAAGGATACCCGATTCGTGGAGACATGCGATCATCGTACCTCTTCACAAGAAGCTATCCGTCACGGATCCTAAGAACTACAGAGGAATCTCTCTACTTCGTGTCATGTACAAGGTTTTAGAACGTATCATTCTCGAGCGACTTATCAAACATCGTGAAGGAACGACCAGAGATGAGCAAGCCGGTTTTCGACCTGGAAGATCGACCATCGACCAAGTGTTCGTCGTGAGAAGAGTAATTGAATCGTGGCAGCGGTTTTCGAAGCCATTACAGCTTGCTTTTTGGACTTTGAAGCCGCGTTCGACTCTCCTCATCGTGATCGATTGCTCAATGCTCTGCGAGCAGATGGAGTCCCGGAAAAGTATGTTCGGTTAATCGAGGACATGAACAAAGGAACAACAGCAGCAGTTCGTACACCTGTCGGATTTACGTCAGCTTTCGAGGTGAAAACAGGTGTAAGGCAAGGAGCCGTTGCAGGACCTTTTCTTTTCAACTTCGCCGTTGATGACATCATGCGTAGAGTTGCAGAACAGTTTCCTGCGGATGTGATCCTAACACCATCAGGACGCTCCCTTGTCGACCTGGAGTACGCCGACGACATTGTGTTATTCGCTGAAAACAACGCAAAACTGCAAAGGATTGTGAACCTCGTTTCGAAGTATGCCGCAGCCTATGGACTTCGTCTTCGTCCCGACAAATGCAAGCAGATGTGGGTCTCTCAGAGGCCTTCAACTGGAGTTTGTGTGGACGGACAACGTATCGAACTGGTGGACGATTTCTGTTATTTGGGCTGTTTGCTGAAGAACGATGGTAGTTATGCAGCGGATATTCGACAACGATGTGCGAAAGCTACGTCTGCATTCAATTCTCTAACCAAGTGTTTGTGGTCTACCACCATCGCGAAGGAAGTCAAGTTGCGCGTCTACCTATCCGCTATTCGCCCTATCATGATGTACGGATCGGAGACGTGGGCAGCACCGAAAACGCAGATGGAAAGGTTGGATTGCACGGAGAGGAAGCTTTTTAGGCGTTTGCTTGGATATTTCTGGCCGCGTGTATGCCATAACGAAGACCTTTACAAGGAAATCGACGCAGTACATCAACGCTTGACACGAGGAGGTGCCAGCATCTCCTAACGCCATCTCAAGCAGCAATGGAAAGTCGACTTCGACTGCTCGGGCATATACTAAGAAGAACGCCGGATCGTCTCGTACAACACGCTTTAAAAATGCTTCCAAATCCTGTCTGGAAACGGCCACCTGGGCGTAGGCGAAAGTTCTGGACGGATGTGGTTAAAGAGGATTTAAAGTCACTCGGCATCGAAAGACAGTTCAGGCGCGATGTTTCGTTTCGCAGGAAATGGAATAGTGACAGCTGGATGGAATGTGTTCAAATTGTGGCTGAAGACCGTGAAAAATGGACACGGCTGACTACTAGGACGGCACACCTCGGTGAAGATGCGGAATGACCGCGTCAGGCGAAAGCCAACCGATTAAGTCAAGTCAATTTATGTACACATCTAGTCAAAAACATTTACTGGAGTGCCTTCTTTCATTGCTCAACTGTTTTTATTAGGTAAATTTATTTTTTTATTGAACGCCGATGATTTTTGACTGCTCAGCATGAGACGGCGATCTTTTTGGTCGGCTCTGTGCACGTGTGCACGAACTGGCTTCTTTGGGCCCTAGGAACTCTAATTCTAGCCCGTTTTTTCACCGCGCTACTTTTATAGTTTTTCAGCTGTTTTTGATCTAAGCTGATTTTTTTATCTTTTTTTCGATAACGTTTTTCATCGTGACCACTGCCTTTAACTATACCTTTTGTCTGATATCGATCATATCGATCATTGAGCGAACACAAATTTCTTGACAGAAAACTAAGCCTGAAATGAAAGAACGGCCACAAACAAGAGTATCGAAGTCTCCGGAACGCTTCCTACCGCCAGACGGCCTCTTCGATGCGAACAAATAAAATCTCGAGACTGATAATAATCAATAATTGAAAAAAAATTAGCGTTATCAAATGTCTGTCAATCTTTCCACGCCCAGAAGTCAACAGAAGGTGGGGGTGGCCCCATTTTAGCGCAAAAAGGCGGTTTAGGCGTTTTTTCGTGGGCACGGCTCCCACTGGAAGGATCACGGAGGGGTTCGCAGCTTCGTGCTCTAGGAGGGGCAAGGTCCTCGCAAAAGGGTGCATCCAGGGGTACAAAAGGTTATGGAAATTAATTAAGAGAACAAATTTTAATTGAACAAAATACCAAAATTAGCCTGAAAAATAATAATAATAACCACTTAATCATCTAATGTCGCTAATTTTCAATCCTTCTGCGGTCCACACTCATGACCCACCTTTGAACCATACAAATTTTCAGGCTGTAGGAAGGAGGCTGTGATAAACTCGGAGTGGAAATTTATCGTGAATACTGTTTTTGAGACAAATTGAGATTCGTTTGGGTAAATCCGTTTTCGTCGGAGTGGAATCTAGAATCACTGAAGCAGTTTAGAGAAGGTCTTTCTAGTACAGTGCGTTTCATAACTGTAAAGGCACCCTATTTTTTTAGGATAACTAGATCGATAGATGGTTGCGGGCACCCTTTTGCACATTTGGCGACTCGTTTACTTCCTTATACACTAGTCCACAACAAATTCCGCCGCAAGATTTTTCTTGGCAATTTTTTCAAAAATTTTCTGTTCTTTCACTGTTTCAAAACTATAAAGGCACTTGTCTAAACGATCGTACAACTGCTATTAAGTGGTCCTTAATTGCAAATGGGAGTGTATCGGGATCTCTTTCGTTAAATTTAACTACGAAAAC
This sequence comes from Aplectana chamaeleonis, assembly GCA_029168955.1. Lineage (NCBI taxonomy): Eukaryota > Metazoa > Nematoda > Chromadorea > Rhabditida > Cosmocercidae > Aplectana > Aplectana chamaeleonis. The sequence continues at coordinate 1,924,162 of JAPDOI010000081.1, read as the reverse complement.
ACGGTTACACATGAAATCGCACAACTTCCATATAAGAGTTGGCCTGTTTCCCTTTCATAAGTCAAGAATTCCACCTTAGAGCTCATCAACGCTTCTGCAGTGCCTTTAAACTGGATGAATCTCTCTGAATAACACATCTCAGATAACTTTAGTGGAATTATTGTTCAGAATATGTGCCAGCTAGCCAAGAAATTGAATATTACTATCTTGGATTTGAGCGAAACGAGAGAGGCTCACATGGACAGCAAGATTGTCATCTACTCCCGACTTCGATGATGCCAGAAATACGGATCGAAATACTTTGTTTTAGATATTCCGAGACCGTAGGCAACCAATCAGCTTAACTCAAGGATTTTTAAGACGATACCCTAGAGCCAATTGGGTCTACAAACCGGCATCGAGCATGTATCGAAAACTCGATCACGGGAAAAGAACGGCATCTTTTTCAGATGATGTCAGAAGTGGGGAAAGTCATGGGAGTCGTCCGATTCCATACTAAGTCCGTCGGAATGGACACCACGGAGGTGATAAAGTGCCTGGTAATGACCGAGGAGAGGGCAGGTTCGAGGAGGACGTCTTCACCAATTTAGCTGCCAAGATCCTTCTTGGTAGTGAGTACCAGAGCCGCCTTTGTATGTCCTTCCGACAGTGCAGGCCTTCTTCTAGTATCTCTGGCAATGTTTTCGATTTATTTGATTTACCTTCAGATAGTCGCCGTGGGAAAATCCGGCTAGAGATTGACACGGACCTACGCGAAGCTGATCGCGCTATTTGGCAACTTTGACCATATCCACCGTTTTCGCACCAATTTCAACGTTTTCGGAATTCCTCTAATATTCTTGGTCCTACATGTAGCCTGAGAACATACAAGTGTGCCGATGCAATTGACGGAACATCTCAATCATGCAGCGGTTTTTCCAATGGAGTGCTCGGACTCTTGCAACACCTCAACTTGATCTTGATCTTTGATAGAGAGCGTCAATTCACGGTAAACTATCGCAAATAGGAATAACACATGCTCCAGTGACGAATGGACGAGCCACTCTGACGAAATTATTGAAAACAACAACTATTTCCATAGTGCCTTTATAGTTTTAAAATCAAAAAAGCTTCAAAAAAAATCTTCATACTAGAAACTAGAGGGAAAGTTATGATTATGGCAGAGTACGTGTACGGAGAGTACTGGAATACTGAACGAGGTTCTTCTCATTACGAATTGTGAGTCTGAGAATTTCAAGAAAATAGGGTGCCTTTATAGTTTTGAAACGCACTGTATTGCGGCAGTCATTTAGGGCAGCTTAAACCATGAATTCCAGGAGTTGATTCGATCAAACGAAATTCCGCCCTAGTTCTGATCGTAAACTATGCCATCTAGCGATCCGATGGGGTATTGTTGCCTTGTCGAGGGGCGGTCTTCATACCGTGTTCAAAATCCTGAAGGTTGATCAATTTCTACCAGAATTTTGGTCAGATTTGTCGAAAAGTGTCAGTGAACTTCGTACGTCCGTTTAACAGGTGCTTGAAACTATTGAAAGCTTATCCAAATTTTTCTGTTGATGTGTTCTCTGCTGGGAACTCCGAGCAAGGGCCCGAAATGAGGCCCTGTTACAGGAAATACGGTGTTATACACGTTGACGTATGGTTTGATCCGCGGCCTGTGTCCTCAAGAAAAAACGTGTAAATTTAAACCGCGGCTGGCGTGGCGGTTTAAATCTCAATCTCTGAGAATTGAACCGCCGCGCCAGCCGCGGTTTGAATTTAAACGTTTTTTCTTGAGGACACAGGCCACGGACCTAACTACATGTTGATTTTAGGTGTCCTGAAAAAACAGCCTTTTCCTATATCCACCAGACCACACAATTCCGTCACAATTGTGCAGCCCTCTCGCTTCAATCAGTAAGTGGAGTTTTCAAACCATCCGTTTCTTCTGCAAAGTGACTTCCATTTCAGCGTTGTCGTCGATCGTCCTCCAATCCCTTCAAAATCGCATTCCACATCTGGCAGAAGTTCGTCTGTGTGCAATTCTACGATATACGATTCCATCCCACCTTACTACTCTCTTAAGAGATCTATTAATCGGCAGAGTTATGTTACTGGATCACCTATGATTCCCAAACAAAGGGCAGCTAACGAAGGTTAGCCAGTTAATGAGGGTTATTTTCGATCGTCTGCAATGTGTTGGGTGGACTTCTTCTGTTCCCGTTGTTTGTAACAGATTGTCTTCCAAGTGGTGAGGCAGAACAATTCTTCTAATGATTCGCGTTTTCATATCTAGTCCAGTGCTCTCCAAGAATTTAGGAAAAAATGTTCTCTCTTCATTTTCTCTAAACGCGTCAACCTCGAGAGATAATTTATCTCACTCGATAGTACAGTATTCTCTAAAAAATTGTCCAAATTAGATCAACACCACCAATTTCTCAGTGGCCCAGGAATTTACCGCAAATTCCCTTCGGCTCGTTTCTGTTTTGCTCAATCCTTTCCAGATGCAGTCCCTTTTTTCTTAGATCTCTCTAGCAAATTTCCCACGTATCTCTGTTGCTGCCACGCCTTATCGATATGAACGACATGGTCTGATCCATGAGATTCTCAGAAAAAGAAAAACATGTTACTGAAGACGTTCAAGTTTCTTACCAGTGGTGTGTCAGTGATTTGCATGCATAGTGGTTAACGATTGTTATCAAAACACTTTATAGCTGTTGATAGCAATCGGCGATCAATATGCATGCAAGTCATTGTAAAATCAACAGTAAGTTTTTTGAATGTCTCGAGCAACATGTTTTCATTTGCCTTAGTTTGACTCACAGACGGCGAAAACGCTGCAGATTCACCTTGAGAAGGAAGAGGAACTGCAGTCGGTAGTGGGGTTGGTAGAGGGTGCCGCTCCCCGATTCTCGTCATGGATTGAACATCTGGAATTTTTTACATTTCTCATCCGGTTACGAAACGGCCCTGATTTCTCCCAACAGGTTGAAACCCTTAGGTGGGTGCGACTTTTTTCGAGCCTCCCCCGAATATCGAAACCAACTCCGAGGAAGCATCTCCTCGCGGCAACTGACGTGATGCCATTTTATCAGGACTCTTGTCTTTACAAGGGAGGCTTGTCACCTTCCAGTTTCGTTTCAGAAAACCATGTTGTCGTTGCTGTAGGTCTGTGACGGTATATAAATGATCCGTGCTTGAAATTGGCTAAATGGCTGCGGGGATTCCAAAAATGGCATTTTCATTGTTTCAGGAAAACGTAAGGGTACCTGCTATTCAGGGAATTTACGGAGCGTTCAGAAAAAAATTCGGATTCGGCTCGAAACTTTTAAGTGGGGGTTATTTGGGGCGCTGAACCCGAATCTGGGGTCTATTCTTTTAGGGTTACTGTAGGTTACGGTAGGCATAATGCCTTTTAACTGGCGTTACTCACCATAAAACTTCGAAAATCAAATAATGGACCTCAAATTCGTGTTCAGCGTCCCAAGTAACTCCGACAGTGAAATTTTGAGTCAAAGCTGAGATTTTGACCGAGCAACCGTATACCCACCGTAACTTACCGTAATTTATCGAAAATCGATAAACGGGTTGCAGATTCGTGTTAGGCAGCCCGATTTTTTGAGTCGATTTGATAGTAGCATTCTCGAAGTTGTCAAAGGCGCGCTTGGGCAGCAAAATTTCCCCTATTTTGAAGCTTCGGACCAAATCAGATGGAATTTTTCGAATGTTTACAAATGCGCCTCAGATTCGTAATCAGCACCCAAAACAACCCCTAGGAACAAGTTTTAAGTTCAATCCGAGACAATTTTTTGGATGCTTTAAAACTTGTCATTCGTGTACCCCTTTTCTCTTGGCAAAGCTATGAAAATACCGACTATTGGAAATCTGTAAATCTCTGAAGGCTCATTCATAGCAGGTCGCTTTGACTAGTCCCGGCACTGCCAACAGTTACAAAACCCATCGCGCCAACAGATCTTGCACTGAATCGCGACGCTTTGAAACAGTTTGCAGTTTCAGTCGCGATCGCCGAGCGACTGGGGTATTTCATAGCTGATCGAAGCGACCTGCTTGATTTGTTAGGTCGCTTCGACTAATCGCGTCGCTTCCATGATGGAAGCGACTAGTCCGCAATCTTTCGTCACAACCTTGCGTATGTGGCGCAAAATTGCAGACGTCACAGTTCACTCGCATAAAATACGGCATGTGAAAGGGAAAAACGAGTGTTTATCATACATTTACGATGAGAGAGATGAGAAAATGTAATGAGGCTACCGAAAAATTACCTTTCATGCCGGCTTCGAGCAACTAGTAACTTTAGTTTTATGTTGCTGTTCGAGTAAATTCCACCCCTTCCACTTTTGGAACCATTTTTCGTCTGAAAACTGTGCAAAACTCTTTTATCTAGAAAATAAGGGCAGCAATGTCGAAAAAATAAGTAGGAATGCCGAGAAAAAGAGCTTTTTTTCATTCCCGTGGATTTGTCCGCAATTCTCCGTCTATTTCACGCGAAATTACGTCCGCCCGAGCGTTTCGAAATCGATGGACGAAACGATTTCAAGTCGCGGCACGGAGTGATATCAGATCGCGACAGTTTTGTTGGTCGCTTCGACTTCAAGTCGAAGCGACCAGCTATGAAAGAGCCTTGAGGCATTTAGCCGATTCTGAGTGTGGAATATTGGAGCACTGTCCTCCCCCTAAAACGTATTAAAGTTGCATCTCGAAACTATCTTATGTGTGCAACCCTCCCTTGTTAGTTTCCGTGGATGGTCTTTTGTAGGTCAAGTTTCAAATTTGTGGAGTGGAGCCTTGTCATCTATAGCGGCTGCAAGTCTGCCAGCGAAGTATGGACTTAGGTTGATGTTTGATACAAAAGTGCATCTCATTTTGGCAGAGTATCACTGTTCTAAGTTTCAAAATGCAGGACAGAAAGTGTTGTGCATACAATGCCTGACGAATTCAAAATTATCTTTTCAGCAACTCTTCTACCTGGTGAACAAATATCTCGTGTTTAGTACGCATCGATTCCTGTGGAGATTGAATATTTATTAATTTATTGTTTTTCGTTCACCTAATAAGCTGAAATATGTGCAGGTTCTTGTACGGTTCGATTTCGCTTCTACTTATCTGCTGGCAGCTAGGGCATTTTGTTTTATCACTTAATTCTTTCTTCTTGTAGGTATATTCTTAGAGAAGAGTGGGGACTATCCTAAACGGGGGGCCTCTCAAGTAAAAGTCGGAAATGAAATGAACCACCTCGTAGAAATGAATGGAAAACTTGATAAAAGATGCTTGATGCTGCTATCAATCAGTGTTGTTGATGAAATTCTATAGAAAAAATACTTCGATTGATAGCGTTATAGATCGGTGGTTCATTTCATTTCTGACTTTTCCTGAGTGGCCTCCCCCCGTTTAGGATAGTCCCGAAGAGTGGTATCTATTTAGATTCTCAGTAGAATTTCTCACTACCAAGTATAGTTTGGGTTGTATTTAGATTGTTTTCTGCTTCTGTGCTAGCAATGAATGGTTTACGGTTCTAATTCTAGTGTGATATAATCTTTCTAATATTGACTCATAGAAATGTGCTATTTTCAATGTTGATAATCTTGCCATTTTGGATTGTAATTTGCTGTTATTTTTTAGGGAAAATATGTTGATTGCTCATTTTATTTGTGCATAATCAGTTATGTTAATACTAACCCAATTGTGTATAGCCACTGTCATTTTTGAATGCATATGTGAGGAGATGAATATCCTGTTCGATCTGAAAGCTCCGCGTTTATCGTACGATTTTCATGCATTATCTGTAATATCTTCTGTATTTAACTGTTTATACTTATGTCCGTTGAAATATTCATGAGAGTCCATACAGATTCAGATAAATGTCTACATTTAGTTGTTTTTTGTTTTTGCCAAAGGCTGAATGCTCCTTTGCCTTTTTAAGATGTTTCAGAGAATTTCTCGTTGATTCTGTGTTGTGAGGTTCTAGTTTTACTTTGTTTGAGTTTTTGAAGGGTGAGTTGTTGGATGGAATTGGTTGTTTTTGTTAGAGGGTATTCTGTGTAGGAATACATAGAAGTGTACTATCGTTCTCTGAGCCAAATTCCGGTGCGCATTTGCGGACTACGGCTATTGCATCATGCGACACGTAATAGTCGTGTTGGGAAAAAGGTGAATCGTGCCGGGACCAAGTGGTCCCAGCACGGTTCTCACGTGTCGCATGATGCAATAGCCGTAGTCCGCAAATGCGGACCGGACTTGAAGTGGTTGAAATAACGTCAGTAGACTCCTACAAGATGCATCAAGGGATGCATCGTACGCAAACCATAGGCTGCAGTTGGGTTTGGCTCCACAGACTGCGTGCTCTTTTCTCTGCAAATCTAACTGTAGTCCATGGTTTGCCGTTCATGAATATCAGCCCACACCGCATACCCAGGGTCACGGTATGATGATCAGTGGGGGTCGAAACTTCGGGCGCCAGGAATTAAGGGGGCCGCAGCCTTCGCCGGCCTTCACGCAAAAATAATCGATACTCTGGTACAAAAAATGTTAAAAACAGGACTAAAATGAAATAAAAAGTTTAATAAAAAAACTCAGTAAAAAGTAACGTCAAAAAGAGCCTCAAATAAGAAAACAATAATTCATTCATAAAATTATCGTATTTCGCGAGACTTGTTACTGATCTCACGATCACACTCAGGGCCTACTTAGGGGCCGCACAGGTCTTTACACCGAAAGGAGGCCGCAATATTTTGGAGCTGCAGAGAGGGGAGTCACACCTCTCACAGACCGATCACAGCGTCGTGCCCTACTCTGACACCTACACCGTTGGAAACGTTCAAAACAGCCGTATTTTACACTTCGACTTGTATTGGGTTGATACATAATTATGGAACGTTTTTATTAACGCGTTTTTCTTTAGTAAAAAATGGAGTTTCGTCTTCAATATTTATATAAAACTAATCCTCAATATTTAGTTCAAAAAGTGCGCCTCGAAAATCACACTCATATTTGCCATATTATGCTCTACCACTACGAGAAATGGACCGCAGCCCAGTCATTTCGCGATCTCAACCAACTTTTTGGCGAAGGAAAAGTTACTGACAGTGCAGTACGGAAGTGGTTTATTCGCTTTAAACCAGGTGGCTAGTTTGGAGGATAAAGACGGAAGAGGTCGGCCATAGGATTTTGATGATCAAGCACTTCTGACAGCCGTGGAAGAGGACGAAAGCCTGGCAGGGCAAATGATGGCTGAAGAAAAGGTATGGAAATTGGCTGGGTGGGTGCCTCACTGGCTCTCCGACAAGAACAAAGCTGAACGCTTTCAAATTCTCACCGATTTACCGCAGCGAAACAAACAAATAGCATTTTTGAAGAATCTAGCCACTGGGGATGGGTCATGGCTTCTCTTCAAAAAAGTTAAAAGAAATAAGATCTGTGTTTCGTCAGGTGTTTCCCGCAAAGGAATACCAAAATAGGTAAGAAGGCTATGTGGTGTATATGGTGGGACAGAAGCGGAATCATCCATCCATTGGGAAATCATTTCAAATGGCTTTTCTTATTGGTTTAACGACGCAGATGGAAGGCAACAATGGAGAATCCCTGACAGAAATGGCAAGCGGCAATTCAACATCAGCAGCGACGTCTATCTGGCACAGCTTGATCGCCTTAACGCTCCAATCGAGGCGAAAAGACTGCGCAAAAAACAAATTGTGCTCCAGCACGATAACGCCCGTCCACACCAACGGACTATCTCAGAAAACCGCCGCGTTCAAAGCGCGTCGAATATGCAATCAACTCGAGTGACCACACCCATCTAAAGGCTTCATCACAGGGGCACGTGCTCCAAGCAGCAGCACGTGCTGCAAAATTTCATAGCAGGAGCATGTGCCGCAAATTTCAATCGCAGGAGTACGTGCTGCAAGGTAGTCCAGCGCTATCGTAGCAGCACACAGACGCGATGCGGCCGGCACACAGACGTGCGACGCGGCCTGCTCGCCGAGCACCATCTGGGGCCGTAAGCGATTGGAAGAGGCTTCCAGCGGCCGGGCGGGTGAAGTACCGCAAACTTGGGTAATTGAGCCGGCGAAGCTGCCGACCTCTTAGTTCCGTCTCAGAAGTGCATCGTATACTTTCCTTTTTTGGATAATCGTTTTGTCATAGAGTTGAATGTGTATCATGCACGCATTGGACGGCTTATTTGTTGCGGCACGTGCTGTAATTTGAAACTCAAGAGGAGCACGTGCTCCCCTAGCATCACGTTCTCTGACTGTGCTCGAAACCACCTTGTCTTCGAGTTGAATGCGTACTCGACACGCATTGAATGCGGCGATTGCCTCAGATCATGTCAATCGCTCTTTGAAAAACTAGCAAACAAAGTCCACGACGAGTTAGATGACTTGATGGCTGATGTCAAAGCGTGGATTGTCTCCAAGAATAGTGATTTCTTCGCTCGTGGAATCGACCGACTGCCAAGCAAATGGGAAGCAGCTCTTGGAGTGGATGGTGACTATGCTCTCGAATGATCATTTAAACATGTTTTAATTAAATATTGTTTTGATTTTGTTCAATAACAATATTTTAAAAAAACGTTCCATAATTATGCATCAACCCAGTACTAGAACGCTGTTCTTCTCGGAAAAGGGGGCCAGGGTCCACGTTTTGAAGTTTGGGTTTCAAACTTCTTTAAGGGTCTAAGAGTCTTCAATACACCACAACATTTTAAATCATGGATCGATAAGGCGTCGTGTTAGGATCGGAACTGTGCAAAAACAAGCAACTACACAATGTTTTACAGGAAAGTAAAGCAGCGGGATCAACATCTTCATGTGATAATATAATAAACAGTTCACCGTAATGAATTTGGGCTATTTCAAATTTTACTAACTCAAAACGGCATGTGGACCCCCTAAAAAATGAAATTTTGAATCATCGTCTAAATTGTGTCTAACAGGGGACGACCCCCGGGAGAGGAGACGTCTTGAAAAAAGTTCTTCTGAGAGTTGTGGGGGATAGATTGGGTAACAATAATCTATAAATAAAATCAGAAATAAGATAAGATTGTTTTGCCTCTAAACCCTACACAATCGTGAGAGGTATTCAAGGAGTCATAATAGGAATAGACTAAAGCTGACACTCCCCGAGGCTCGTCAGTAGGGTAAGGAGTGTAGTGTAAGAATGCCTTGAGAAGGACCTATTTATGTGACTCTGAGGTCAAAATGAGGTATTTAGGACGCGTTCTAGTCTTTTCTATGATGAAAGTCAAAGAAAATGATGATCACTGCTCATTTAGCTAGCATTGATTAAGGCAAAAAGGGTGGTTTTTATAAGTTTAAAATCGTTACCTAATCCAATTTTGTGTCGAAGGTTATTTTTAATAATACACTTCAAAAAAGCTTTAAGGATAAATTGTCTGAAATACTGCAGGTCAACCAGGTTGTTGCTAAGTATTTTGATCCTATCTTCGAAATCCTTTTTTAAAGAGCAAGTTCTCGAAATTCTAAGAGTTTCTGTGTAAATTATAGCTTTTCTCAGTTTACAGGAAATATTTGATTCAAAATGAGGAAATCTGTGAACTTAAAAATCGAAAAGTTCCGTTTTATTATACAGTTTTGTAAGTATTCTATCATTATGAATTTTTATTTTGAGGTCTAAATACACGCAGTTTTTTTCATCAATATGTGAATTTTTAAAATTCATCATGTTTTGATATGTGTTAGTAAGGAAATTAGTGATGAATTCTTCATCTAAGTTAGTATGACCAAAAGATCATCCATATTTTTGAGGTCTAAATACACGCAGTAAGGTTCAAAAATTTTATTAGCTCGAATCGGTCGCTATGACCGGACTATCATTCCCGCCTTGTGGAACACCCTTGATTTGCTCAAAATTCATATCACCAACTGTACAGTAACTATTGTTCAAAATGTACTCCAGAAAGTAGATTAAATCCTGTAGTTGATACAATCTGTACTCAGAGTTGTCATTCTTATCGGTATAAAAAGTGTTGAAACCATTCGTATTTTTTATTTGAATTTTTGAAGCAAATTTTCAGAATTTCAGTTATGTTATGAACAATATTTTCATGCGGAATATTAGTAAACATATTGGTAAAGTCGGCAGATTGCAATTTTAGATTTTCTCCAACTACCAGATACAATGCTCAGTCTGCGTAGAAACGTATATTGGAGAAACAGTGAGAGCTTTATGTATACGCGTTAAAGAACACCTGGCGAGTAAACGTCGAAAAGCTTCTAAATACTCTCGGGAAACATAGGGTCGAAACACATCAAGGCATGGACTTCAGTATCAGCTGCAAGATATTGGCCTACGTAAACGACATCGGTCCCAGAAAGGCTTTGGAGGCTTTCTTCATTCGAGCCCGAGACCCAAACCTCAATAACAGGAATGAATGCATCGCCATAACTAATGATTTCCTGCCACTTATACCACTTTGCGGTCTGTGAGACTCTCGGGGAAATTCTGCGGGGCTTTCCCACTTGCTCCTGGTCATTCTCTCTATCGAGTGGAGCTCGGCGTCGGTGGAACTTTTGCGGGTTGGTTAAATTGTTGTTATGGGCGTTCCTCGGGACTCTTGGGATATTTCGCAACTGGTGGAGGGTGAAAAGGCGTTTGATCGGGTATGTTAAGGTGTTTCGAGCCATTTCAGGCCTAGAAGACGACGAATTGGTCGAAACGTCGCCCTAATAAAGTTTCACCATCTAATAAACCTTGAAAGGCACAGAAGAAAATCAGCCGTCTGGGTGTTTATGTTATTTGTAGAGTTGAATTATGTGAAAGAATAGAAGGAATATCAGATGATAAATCAGGTCTGATACAGTCGTCAAGGATCGCACTGATACTTTGCGTGCCTTGCAGTGGGTTGGCGCAAACTCGGTTGGCATTTGTTATAACATACCTGCACCAAGCTTGCGCCGATGCTTAGAGGCATCGTACGCGCAAAAACCGTATCTCATTTTTACATGTTTTTGGTGCAGGCGATTCTCTGACATACAGAATTAGAGTGGAAAAGCTCCACAGAACCATCAACTTCCGCAAAAAAAGCAGTTTCAAAGGCAGCGTTCACGATGATCAACCTCGTTGACTTTCCACAGCGAAATGATAGGCGAGAAAAATCCTAGGCTCCCAGTGTCGAGAGCGGTAAAAAACTAGCCAGGAGCGGCAAAATAACGGCTGCAAACAAGCGTTTTGGTGCCCCAGATCCCCCCCCCCGGAATGAACAAATGAAGACTCAGATCACAGGAATGATCAAGCCAAGTAAGTGCTGATAATTGAGCGGATCGCTACATTGCACTGATAGGTATCATCCTTCTAGCGGTCAATTCCTCCACGCTCAAAAATCAGCGTAAACAAGAGAGATTCTATTTGTGCTCAAAAACGCGTCTTTCGTGTTCTTTTTAAGCATGCCTTGCTATATAGGGCACCAGACCTTCCGTAAGCCGTGGAGATATCGGAAGTGAAATTTATCGTAAACACTGCCTTTAAAACGTCTCGAATTATTCACATCCCATGCTCTCCGTCAATTTGGGTATGTCAGGTGCCATACGTCGGAAGTTTTTTTCACGAACGTCGGATGTGTTTTTTGCTTTAAACTTATTAAGTGGGTGAATTTCTATCACCTTTCGTTCGCTGGAACTTATTCTAAAAGAAGAAGTATCCATTGGGCAACTTTGGATGTTAGAATTTCCTGAATCAAAAACTTCAAATGCTGAATCACATGCGCCTGTGATGGCGCTTCTGTTCCTTGTGCTAGATGGCTGGTGAAGACTGGTGTTGGTTCGTCATTTTGAAGCACCCCAACTTCAGAACCATATTTTTTGACGCAAAACTTCACCGATGTGGTCCACCGGGCTCATTCATGAAATTGAGCCTGAAAATGGAAATTGGTTTTAAGCGCGATCGATCCTTTACCAATTAAAGCGGAGTGTCAGTGCGATCCATGACGACTGTACCTAAGGGTACAAACTAAGCACCGTTTCTAAACATTTTGCCTTTCAACAAAAAGCTGGAGCCGCAAGGCAGTCTATGACAACGAAACTCACAATCGTGCGGTAGAGCGACCGTGCAGGTAAGACGTCGGAATCAATATGAAGCCCGCCTGTCTATGAAATTCCTGTGTACTTAGTTTTTCGTAACATGTCCATGACAACGCAGGAGTTAAGTTGTGCAGTATGTTGTTTTTGAGTAGTCCGTGTAGCGAGTCGATGCAATGTCCAGCGTTAGTTGTTCTTGATTCCTCCTCTGTTCGAAGGTAGTTTCATACTTGTCCGTTCTCAAAATATTTTGAAGATTACTTGCCGGAGCCCCTTTGCTTGAATACTAGTTGTCAGTGAAGTAAACCACAGCAAATAGTTTAAGTTCGAACTAAATAAGTGAATTTATAGTTGTGCGCGTCTAAATATATTGTTTTACACATGTTCGAGGCGTTTTAGTTGCTTTTTAACTTGAGTAAAAAGTTCTGAGAACCTGCGCGTTCTTGCATACGGCCCCTGCTCTCCGTAGGAAAAGAAATCATTTATTTTTGATTTTTAAGATGTTGAACGGTTTAGTGGGACTACCTGAATTCTTCACCTTAAGACGTTCTAACACTAGAGGACAGGTGTTCAGACCAGGGATGAGCGGAATTCCGATTTCCGATGGTTTTTGGCCTTCCGATTTCCGAAAAAAAGCCTAAAAATGCGGAAGAAATCGGAAATATCCACGAAATCAAACATTTTTTTCACTTTGCCCTACCAAATTCCTAGGGGGTTATTTCGGGCGCTGAGCTCGAGTTGAGGTTCGTCTCAACTTTTTGCAAAGCCAGGGTTGATAGTAAATGGGTTTTCGACATGAGTTAACCACCACCTTCGAATGCGAGCTTACCACCAACCTTACGCGAGTAAACCGCCAGGTCTGTGCGAGCTTACCAATCTTCGAATTCGATAGGAGGACATCCAGGACGCCGTAGAAAGCGTGCAAGACCCCAATGAGATCGCGTAAATTGTGCGCGGGACCCTAGTGGAAGTGGGCAGGATCTGTGCCGGACTCTAGTGAGAGTGTGCACGGAATGTGCAGGACTCGGGTGGGAGTATGCAGGATGTGTGACGGACCACAGTGGAAGTGTGCAGGGTGTGAGCAGGACTTCTCAGTAAAGTCCTACATGCTTTTCACAACGTCCTGCGCACCTCCTGTGAAGTCCTGCACATATTCCTTTCCCAACATTCTGCATACTCCCACTCAAGTCCTGAACGGATTGCTCGAACTCCTGCACACTCCCAGTGAAGTCTTGCACACATTCCACGACGCTCTTCCCACATTCCTCGACTTCTTGCACACTCCCAGAGATGTCCTGCGCACAATCCATGACCCCTGCACCATCTCAGTGATTCGCACACAATCTGCACACTTCCTCGGGATGCCGCTCATCTGCACACTCCCACGGAGGACCTGAATACATCCTACACACACCCTCTGGGATCATGCGCCACTTCTTCAGCGTCCTGAATGCTTTTCACTACGGCTTGAGTACTCTTCAGCAAAAGCAAGCGCAAGGAACACGCGTCATCGTATCCAATCTCGCGTTGAAGGCATCGAACGCGCTGAAAACCACTAACCGTTTTTCGGGTTTGAATCATAGATTGGGCCCTCCTGAGAACGTAGGTAGAGTTTTTGGGTCACCAAGGCATTATTGTGAAGATATAGGAGATCGTATGGCTCGAGCTCCGTCAAAAGAGTATCGTCACCAAGGCATTATTGTGAAGATATAGGCGATCGTATGGCTCGAGCTCCGTCAAAAGAGTATCGTCACCAAGGCATTATTGTGAAGATATAGGAGATCGTATGGCTCGAGCTCCGTCAAAAGAGTATCACCTGTATCACCTGTCCTCCCGTTGATCATCGACAGTGTCGAGCCTGCGCCAGTAACGTCTCCATTCGTCCCTATCGCGCGCCAAAGTTGGCCACGAAATCCTACTCGCTCTAGGAACACGAAGACTCTCACTCCTTTCGTCAAGGCTCTTGGTGATGAAATTCGACCATCGTGTTGGAGGACGGCCAGTAGTGCGCCTGAAGTCCCGCGGTACCCAATCTGTTACAGCTCTTGTCCAACGGTTATCCTCGAAACACATTACGTGCCCGGCCCGCCTGATTTTCGAGGACTTAGCATATTCGACCGCGTCCCTGATTTTCGACCGTCTGCTTGGCTCGGAACTCCTAACTCCTTGTCTCACTTGCGTGAAACGTGACGCTCCAAGCATGCTTTGAGTGTCAAAAGAGTATTTACATAAAAATTGTTCAATAAAGAAGAATAATCTCAAGTTTTTTTTGGTGGGCACTGTTAAGAAGGTAGGGTTAAGAAATTCGCTGAACGCATCTCCGATTTCCGAATCCCGATGGTTTTTGGTGTTCCGATTTCCGAAATTTCGAAGGTCGTTCCGATTTCCGCAATTCAGAAAAAAATTTCCGCTCATCCCTGGTTCAGACTCAGCTTCCCTCGGCCTCGCACTCGGATAAGGCGCAGTTTTTTTTCACAGTTTGAGGGGGATTGGAGTATCTGTGCTTTAGCAAAAGGCTACTGGTGCCTAGTTCCTTCGCTATTTTTAGAAGGCAAGATGTTACATGAAATTCTCGAGAAGGAACCCACCGCTTGCCGCCTGAATAGACGCTGAAATGTTTCGAAATCGAGCCGCCACGCTACGATGTACTCAGGCACGGAATGCGCTTCTCGCGCTCAGGGTCGGGCGCTATCCTGCGAGGCTCCTCAGACCCGGCGAGAGCGTAGGAGGTGGAGAGGGAGTCCCGCTTGGCGCGAGCGGTCGCGGCGCGAATCCACACTGCTGGTGAGCACTTCTTGCCCCTGCTGGTCACCCCTCGCTTCGTTACGGGTTACGGAAACCCCTTCCATTCCCAGTGGTTTCCACTAATTATTGTAGTTTAAAACTACTATTACATAGTATTTTGGGGAACCACCTCGCATCGTTTTATCTTGCCGTCTCGCCTCAAAATGAAACATAAGGCCAAATATCTGTTTCTTAAAGGCAGTGAATAAAATCTTCATAAATTTCACTTCCGATATCTCCACGGTTTACGAAAGGTCTGGTGCCCTATATAGCAAGGCATGCTTAAAAAGGACACGAAAGACGCGTTCTTGAGCAAAAATAGGCCCTCTCTTGTTTATGTTGATTTTTAAGCGTAAAGGAATTGACCGCTAGAAAGATGATACCTATCAGTGCAATGAAGCGATCAGCTCACTTATCAGCACTTCCTTGACTTGATCATTCCTATAATCTGAGTCTTCATTTGTTCCTTTCAAGGGGCGGATCTGCGGCACGGGGCGTGTCTGGGGCACCAAAACGCTTGTTTGCAGCCGTGATTTTGCAGCTCCTGGCTCGTTTTCTACCGTTCTTTCGACAATGGGAGCCTAGGATCCTTATCGCCTATCATTTCACTGTGGAAAGTCAACGAGGATGATCATCGTGAACGCTGCCTTTAATGCGATAAACATAAAAAGTTTACTCTTTATGATAGGAATTCACCCACAGTGCTCATAAAAACAACAGAACAACGGGAAAGCCATGGATTACCTATTTTCAATAGACATAGCTTTAGATTTGGAAAACACAACAAACAATTTATGAAAAATAAAATAACAAAAGAAATGTTCGAAAAAAATGAAATGAATATTTCAGCAATCGACAATCCTTTCGAAATACAATGAAATATAAGATCATTTGATAGGAATAACAGGAACAGCAACAGTTTACAAACACTTTAACAATAACATAACCATAACAATGATAACAAACGGTTGAGAGAATACAACTACTCGTCGAGACCCCGTTTTTTAAGGCTTTGGTTGAAATATGACAACAAATTACCACGTTTTCTTGATTTTTTCTGGACTCACTATCATTTTCGTTCACATAAATCCCTACGAAATAGCAGTGATTGGATTCCCCTCCATAAAAAAACAAGCCCAAGTCAACTGTCACCCAGTCGATGTACAGAGTTCATTGCCACTCTCATTTCACGGTTATTTGCGTGTTTCACTGCTCTTTTTGAATTTTGAAGGCGCGTTCAGCTTATTGTGCTCGCAGTCAGATTTCCCCAGGACCACTAGCTTTCTCATATCCAATAGGTTTTTAGGCACACTGACAAATTACCAATAATATTGCTGATTTTAGAAGCTCTCCGACCTACTTCGCAGCATTTACAGCCCACCCTCAGGGAAATGAGAGTACGAGCAGGACAAGCTGACGCACTCGGAAGCAAAAAATTAAGAGCAGTGCAATGGGCGTGAAAAACATGCGGCTTTTCGTGTTGCTAAGCGTAGCAATGATATCTGACCCACGAAATCAGGAGTTGGTAGAGCTGATGACGCCGATGATTTAGGGGCACCGCTGCCTACTCCGTGACAACAAAAGGGCTGCAATAGCTCCGCCGCACAGTTGAAATGAGTCATGGGAGTGGGAGAATACAATGAAACTGAAACTCATTCAACTCAATACTACGGAAACCTACTAAATACGATTGAAACTGTCTAAATAAAAAATGGCAAAACATAACCATATCTAAAATGTGGGTAGGAAGAATATATGTACTAACGTTGATGAATATGGCGCATCACTCCAGGACTCATGGTCACGTCACAGCGGGTCTAGGACTCATCGTGTCGTCCCAACGGTTTGTTAGACGCGGTCTCTTCGCTTAATGCTATAATAGATGTGAATGCTGGAGTAAATTAAAGCAACAGATAAATAAAATCGGAAACCTACATCAGACGGAAGCCACTGGAATACGTCATCCACCACCGTATGCTTGAATGAGCGTATGTCTTGGCTGGAAAATGTACCTGATACAATCCTGCCATCCGAGAGTTACACCCTAAATAAGATAAACTGACAGCTCCTTCTGTAGTGTCCTGAATGCGTGCGGCTTCCGGTTTACGTAGAATTTGCCCGAATGACCGGAGAATTTGCCCGATGCGTAGCGCGTGGAGAATATGCCCGCGAGGGGGGAGAAAATGCCCGCCGCGAGGGGAGAAAATGCCCGCCACGAGGGGAGGAAATGCCCGCCGCGAAATGAGGAAATGCGCGCATTAAAATACAGTTTTTCTATGACCCTGTCTTATGATTAACTGCCTACCGCAACCTGTTAGAATGAAACATTCAACGCTTGCACACGCGTACCCACGGTCTAGGTATATCGAAATACCTCACCCAGACTGCACAGTTTCGTAGATAATTTTATTGTGCGAAAAACTGATTAAAGAACAAAACTATGAAATAGTGTAGGTGCTTAAACTTTATTCGGAGAAGTAAAATGAGGTAAATAATAGAATGCATTCTAACCCCTAGCATAACCGTCTATTCAACTTCTCCGAAGTTAGAAAAGTGGTGTTACCCTTAGGTAATCCCAGAGGTAAGAAACTTACTCAAAAGTAACTGGGTGATATTCAGGCAGAGCAATAAGCCTGGCTAGAGAGTCCAAATATCTTTTGCACGTTCTCGGCGTGATCATAGGGTCAGGGATAGCAGAGAACTGTTGGATTTCTTCTTGAATCTTGCGCTGTCGTTCCAGCTCTGACGGTCTTATGTAGCGGTCTGGCGCAGATCCATTCAAAATCGATGGCAGTAGGCTCTTCACCATTGTCAGCTCCGCTGCACAAAATAACAGCAGTTCCCTCATTGTGGGGTCACGTTCTGAAAAATACTCAAGTTGTTTTTTTTTCAGAGAAAGACCGTTTCGAAAAATGCATATTCCTCACCCCCAAAAGCATGGCGTATCCTTGTGAACCAAGTTCGTTGTTCGTGTGCTGCGAGTCTGAGCTCCATTCCATCGTCCATAGAATCTAGGAAGCCAGGTGTTCTCCATGTAGGTCATAAATTGGGTTAAACTCGAATCCAGACACTATTGGCTCTGAAGCACTCAAGAAGCTGCGTGAAGGTGCTCCAGCAAAGCGGTAGCATCTGAGGTCTCCGGAAAAGCAGAAAAGTGCTGCATTTTCAGAAGCAGCTGGCTTCAGCTCGAGGCGATCTCTGTTGCGGCGGATACTGTGGAGCAAACTGCCACAGATGGGGGGATGTCACCTAAAACGACCGGATTCCTCCGCTCAGATCGAGTTCTGTTCCAGTGGTGTCTTTTGCGGAAATTTTCATTTCCACGACCACCAGCAACAATGAGCTCGTGAGCTGTAGCCAATCTCTCCGCATGGGCAAAATGAGCTAAAAATACTCATTGGAATATGATAGTTTTCGATGTAATGAACATTGTATTTGCCTTACCATAATCCGGCTTTGCTAGCGTTTACAAGCTCCATTGAGATGGAAGTAGACGTTGGAGCCGCTCGCACCTGAATGCACTTCTGAACGATCTCTCCCTCGTGCTGACCCGTGCGGTTTCTTTGGGCTGGCATTAATGTCCTTACAGAGGGTCGGTCACGAAGTTTCCATCTTCCCCTGAATTTCGAATCAAAATTTATTCAAAAATGGTTATTCCTCTTATTTATAGAAAAATGACACCTTGAAAATCGCCGGAAGACCGTCTCGCACGCGGTCAGAGTTCTTCAGAGATCGACATTCCGTGCACACGAATACTCTGGTCCCATCCTTGTTCGTTCTTGTTAGAGTGAATTCATAGCAGTATTGACGCCGCTCTGGTACTTCGTGAAAAGCTATTGTCGAACCTCCCTGCTGTGACATTTTGAAGTTGATACAGGACTAAAAGCCATCTCCTCAGTGATAACAAACCGACTGATTTAGCTGTCAGTTAGCTGTGTACAGTCGTTTGAACTCAGTCCCCAAGCCTTATGAAGATCCGCCCACGCTTGCCCACGAACCCTTGATTCACCCGTGTCTGCTGTATCCGTTTTTTCTTTGCTCTCTCGAAAACTCGCCCCCGATTTCCCACCATCTCTCGAGATGGTTTTTAATATCACCCACAAGTTAAAGGCAGTGTTCACGATAATTCTCAATTTTGAGATTATTCGCTATATTGATTAAGTGGCCCCGGGAACCATTTAATAATACAACTAGAATGACGTAGAAATTGAGAAAAACGCACCAGAAGTACACGAAATCCTCAAGTATCACCCCGCCTCTTAAAGGCAGTGTTCACGATAAAAGTCGTTTTTCTGTTTTTCCCGCCTATCTTGAAAACGGTCCCATGCTGATTCCAATGATTTCCCTGGAATAGTACAAGACACCCTGGAAAAGAAGTTATGGCCCCTCGAAATTTAGCAAGGGAAAATTGTGGACGAGTTGTCCGAGGCTTGTAACTCCCGTTTTTTGCAGCCGATGTGTGCGAGCTAACCTGAGTAAAGAGAGACGTTGAGAATTAAGAGAAGAACGGGGCTTTTGATCGGAAACCATCGCTCATTTAACCACTAATTCAGGGGAACTGTTATGGGACGTGGGCGGAGTGGCCCAATGGGTCGGCTGGGCCACGAGATTTTCACCCACTTACCGGCCGTTTTTTGTCGCACTTCCGTTCTTAATCTTCTTATAGGGACCCAAAGCTTACGTTTTAGTCAGAAAAAGGGGAAACTTTTTCCTCGTGAACACTGCCTTTAACCCATTCACGACCACGCCTAATTTTGGGTGGCTGCACGTTCGGACCGCGTGCAATATTGCGTCACCGTATACAGTGTCCCACCGGTGGGCCACTTTTGCTCGAATGGCACGCCACCCAAAAAATCGATTTTGGTTTTTTTGCTTATTGTACGACTGTCGACGTCAAAATCATGATGCCAAAGTTTCAACTTCCATAACTCTCTCCTTCCAGAGAAATGGCCTCCTAAATTTTCAACTGTGTAGATAAGACCATCTATGAAATCACGTGAGTTCGTTGAATTCTAGCGGTTTGAAACATTAAATAACGTAGATTACCATGATAGACATTCTTCTAATCTTCGTTTGACAGGAAATGCTTAGTGGAATGATATTTTGTCAGATTTGCACTAATTTTGCTTCAGCTACTCCCTCACTCTTGCGGTCTATCACATTCCGACGCGAGTTTTGTTTTGTAGTAAACATTTTTAGCATTCTTTTTGACATCTAGACGTAGAAAATACTCCTCAATTTTAATATTGACTTTTGATGCTGATGGAAATGACTTTTTTTAGATCTTCGCCATTTTTCTCGGTCACCCCCTCAACCCTCCGGTTCGGCGCCTTCTAGGAAGAGATTTTTTTGTGAAAAGCAAATGTGTTTTTTGCATTCAAACGTATAAAATAGTTCTATTATGACAAATTGACTAGGAATGATTAGTGTAATTACCGTTTTATAGGTTTTCACTCGTTTTCTGCTCTGGCACGTCCCCATTTTTCTCGTCCGCTCCTCTCCAAGGTAGTTTTCACCGAAGTTTGAGCCCCGGCCTACGATGGTACACCAACCGTAACCAAGCAGACTTTCGAATAAGGCCCTAATGATCTCAACATTAGTGATCTTTGCATAAAATAAATTATGTGAACAAAATACGGGCGAAAGAAAAGCCGATTCTCTACGCCGGAATGGTGCGCAATATCAGTAATCATATCTCTGTGATATTTATAAATTGTGTTATACGATTTGAGCACTCTTGGAAGTAAGGATTGTTTCTCGAGTAATGGGAAAAAGAAAAAATTCGCTATTAATTGCATGTAAAATGCGGTCCATTCTCAAGTTTGCGGTTTTCGACTTCGCTGCATTCGAAGGGTCAGATATATTGTAGTGGTGAAGCTTCCAGCGGACCACGAAGTTCATAGTCGAGTCTAGAATAGGTAAATACAATGACCATAAATAGGTTTAGAAATTCCTTCACGTGGTGGAGAAAACGATTTTCGAAAAGAGTGTCCCACCGGTGGGACACGTGGTCGTGAATGGGTTAAGTATCACAGGAAGTGTTTGTTGTGACAATGAAATCTTTTGTGGACCCGTCCTTTGTAATTCTCTAGTCTCCATTCGTGCTTTCCTTAGAGCCCTAACTAATCCTGCTTTGCATGAAATATTCTTCTGTTTTCGATTGACCCAATTTTCCACCGGTGACAACCACCATGAACATGTTCATCCAACCGGACATCTAGTCCATGTTATAGAACAATGTTACTGAAATACGACGTTTCAATGTGTTTCTCGCCGTTTCTTCGTAATTTTGGTAACACTAGGAGGCCAACGCATTGTTTTATGTGAAAAACTCGGAGAAGATAATCATTATGAACACTGCCTTTAAGTGGTCATTCCTCCAATTCAAATTTGAATAATTTTGGCGGTTGCACCATAAGCCGTATCCAGTATCATCGAGTTGTGCTCCCAATGTCAAATATAAGGGAGCATTCTGAAGTTGTTTACTGATGAACATGTGGAGAAGAGGCACTAGAAGCGGAAAAAAACAAGATCATACAATGTTCACATAAGGTAATTTCGCTCGAGCGAAAACCTCGAAAAGCAATGTCGCGAGTTGCGATCGGCTCCCCTCAAGGTACCATGTACGATCCGGAGATGTGAAATAATCATATATTATGCAAAATAACACAATACAAGGAGGAAAAAAATTGAGAAACAGCAAAAAGGAGCAAAAAAGTGGAGAAACAGCAGCAGAGAAGTGAGCGGAGCACCACTTTTTGTTAGCGCGATGTTTTCTAGCGCAAGCGAAATCTCGCCCTCGCAACGGAAATTTTTTGCCCTCTTTGCGGGTATTCTCTCCCCTGCTCGCGGGCGAATTCTCCCCTCCAGGCGGGCATTTTCTCCTCTCTCGCGGGCAAAATCTCCTGCTGAAATGTACGCGTGCGGCTCGGGCAAATTCTCACGTAATCGCGGCTTCCACCATCCGCGATCATCGGCCATTTTCCTTAGAGCTGCCAGACGCTCTTCATCAGATCGATCAAGGGACACGAAAAAGCTGTAAAACATGTACTTTTAGAGTGTAAAACATTGTGTCGCCATACGTACTGTGCTTATCTGGGCCAAACTCCAGTCCGCCATTGCGTCTCGACACGCTTTGCGGCCTCATGCGCTGGAGTCAGTCGAGTTTCCAGCGCCAAAGCCGACTCGATATGGCTGTTTTATACAGTTTTCTCCAATTTTGTCTGGTTTCTGGTTTCTAAAACCCATCTAGAGTCAACAGATCGGCTGCTGCGACGCTGGAAACTCTTCCGACTCGAATGCGCGCGACCGCAAACCGTGTCGAGACGCGATTGCGGACCGGAATTTGGCCCGGAGAAGCACAGTAGTTTCAACAACGTTAACCTGCTAGTTGGGAGCTCCGTTCCACACGCATTGCTCAGGTCTTCGTGCCAGAAACCTAAAGCATCAAGTGCGAAATCTAGAAAATCGATGAAATTACGCGCAAACCAAAACTAAAATTGTAAAAAATAGGCCGGCAAAGCTTACCAGTCATAGCGTTTTCGATGTCTAAGGGAAGACTCTTTCAGTTTGGCACGTCCTAAAGCAAACGGGATGATACAGACTTGAAATGCGCTCTTTAGTGCACTCACACACCACGCGTTTTATTTTACGGCCGAATTGGAGTACGATGCTCAAACGATTTTTGTTTGTGTTTCGATCACTGTGATATATTCAATATAACCCTCACTACGAATAAATAAAACAAGACGTGTCGGGGAGATAGAGTAGAGTTGAATCGAAAAAATTTACAACAAATTAACCCCCATCGCAAACCAAAAGATTTACAGAATAAATTATCTGAGACCGTTTATTAGTTCTTAGCAGTAGAAAGGAGTGCCACAAGACCAGCAGATCCTATCACGGAAAGGAGTAGGTTGAAAATATGTGTCAGTTGAAATATACAACTTTCAGGTGGGATTTGGCTCATTCAGGTGGAAAAAATCGGTGAGAAAATTCAGTTTCAAGAGCCACACGCGGAGACAACCGGATTAGGAAACGGAAAACTGAAAATTAAACAGAATTTTGGCTGAAAATCGCTTCCAGCAAATCGTTCTTATTGCAGCGCGAAAGTTGCTTTGGAGCGCAGTTGCGAATCCGAGCGCGTGTTCGATTCCGTGCCACTTACGCTGCCTATCGTTTCCCATCTCCCGCTCGACTGCCAACTGATCCAAAATTCTCCAATTCCGAGCGGGAGACGCGCATTCCGTGCCTGAGTAGACGGCAGTTTTTGAATTGCGGTGCACGCAGCGAGGCGGCAAGTGATTTCGAAATCATTTGACGTGGTCATACCTGCCAATGGAACACACGGTCATCTACTGTACACTATACTTTGACCGAGTCGAATGATTCGAAAAATCATTCGATTGAAAAAGTCGACTTCGAATTATTCGGGAAGTCGAATATTCGAAAAGTTCAAAATCCCGAATTATTCGAAAAGTCGAATATTCGAAAACGTCAAAATTCCGAATTATTCGGAAAGTCGAATATTCGAAAATTTCCAAATCCCGGATTATTCGAAAAGTCGAACATTCGAAAAGTTCAAAATCCTGAATTATTCGAAAAGTCGAATATTTGAAAATTTACGAAAACATTCGATTGAATTCGATAGTCGACTTTTTCGAATAAGTTGATTTTCCAAAACATTCCATTGACCCACGAGCAGGTTGTGCGCCAAGGATGAATAAGAATCAAGGTGGAGCGGAACTATCAGTGGTGACTCACTCATAAGGCACGCGACTCGAAAGGAGTCCTCACCATAAGGCGACGTTCAGAGCTAATTCGCGGCGCGACGCGACGCTATAATTAGGGCTTTGGCATAGTGACAAAGGTGCGAGCGAGCGAGCGATTGGGGGCGTGTCCTTAAAAATTCCGCGGCGGAGTCGCCGGCAACCCCGCAGAGTGTGATTTCGATTAGAGCGCGGATGCAATTTAGAGACTTTAAATTCGGAAAATTTAGCTTCCTGGCAAAAGTAACGATCTGGCAATGCCATTAAGAAGTCAAAAAAAGTTTCAAAAATATGTTGAAATATCTCAAAAATGATTTGGTGTAAAATAGCCTGGAGTAATGAAAAAGTCAGGAAATTAAGTGAAATAACCAAAAATATGATTTGGTGGTTGATCATTTCACAAGCTTCTCCGTTAAACTTATCAAAACGAAATTAAGCACGATATGGAATGCAGCGTCCCGTTCACCTAGCTCTACCTAGGCTGATTCCCTTATTAGAGCTTTCGAAAATGGCTAATGTTTCCGTTGCGCGCGTGATTTTGTTTTGATAAGTTTAACGGAGAAGATTGTCAAATGATCGACCACCAAATCTCATTTTTGGTTATTTCACTTCATTTCCTGAATTCAAGCCTATTTTACACCAAATCATTTTTTTGAGATATTTCAACATATTTTTGAAAAAATTTTGACTTTTCAATGGCATCGCCAAATCGTTACTTTGAAAAAACCAGGAAGCTAAATTTTCAGAGGTTTCACATATTTTTCCAGAAGGTTCCCTTTTTGACTTCAATTTCGCTCCACGATTTCCATTTTGGAATGGTGAAACAGCTAACTGACGATATTGTCGTATGAGTACAAATTTTGAAACCTATGACCCACAACCACTCAGCAGAAAATTTTCTGGCGGTTTACAGCTGATTTACGGGAGAATTACCGCTACCTAGTGGTAAATGCTGCTTTTTACCACAGAATTACGTCTAGATAGCGTTCTGACAGAAATTCTGCCAGAATTCCAATAAATTACCAGAAATTGTACCAGAATTTTCTCGAAATTCAACGTAATCCGCCCAAAAAAAATGTGATTTCTGGTAGAGTGATTTTTACAAGCGACTAGTGTTAAACTTCCCGTAAATTTGAAGTTCGTTAGAACGAGCTGCATAAAACTCACATGAAGTGTGTATTGGCTCGCAGAAAGTGTGCAGGACCTCTCATGAAATGAGGAGGATCTCTCGAAAAGTGTGCAGAATATCAGAACAGGCGTTCAGGACTTCATGGTTAGTATTTTAAGTCATAATTTTATCTATTAAATGTTATGAAGTTACACACGAATTAAAATCTGGAAACTTTGATGGCAAATTTTACTTGTTTTTTTTCTATATTTCTGTTTTCATAAATTCGAATTCATTTTTTGAATTCATAATCGGAAGCTTGTTTTCATCTTCCTCGGAACACAACTCAGTTAGAAATTAACAAATGCAAGCCAGTGACATATAGTCTTTCCCCGGCATGAAGGATGACCAGAGCCGGGTTAAATTGACGCGTGCGGCTGCGCTGCACGATTGGAGCAGATGAGAAGCCACCGAAGGGTCAGTTTTGGGGTGTTTCGCCGTTGACTTTCCGAATACCGTTTTGGAAAAAATTTTAATCTAGCAGACTTGATCATATGAGAATAATTTCAAATAATAGGGAATTGTTTGGTGACAGTTAGAAAACCGATTCCCAGTTACCTTCGATCTGCTCTAAACGCGCAACACGGCCGCCTACGTCTATAGTCGCTCTCTAGACGGCGTGCAGCCGCGTCGAATCCGGGGTTGCGCGTGTCGAGCGTGTGGGGTGGAGCCGTCATACAAAAAAACCCGTCGATATGGCGCAGCGATAATTTCAACATGGAAAAGAATTCAATTCGCACAGGAAACATACATTAAAACGCAAATATTACACAACAATTTTGAATAGGTAAACGCAAACTCACTACATGAGAAAGCAATGAGAAGAGAGAACACGATTGAGAAGGGTTCAGAAATCATAGCTAAAAAAAGGAATTTCTTAAATCACTGGCATTTTCCTGAAACGAAATTCGTCCGAAAAGTGGGAGATAAACGAAAGTATTTCCGATTTTCGAAATTATTACTTCCGACATATGAAAATAGGAGGAAAGAGGATGGAAAGGCAAGAACAGGAAAAGAGAGATGAGGAAGGAGTGCTGGCCGAGGGAAAATAAAAGACTGCTCCATATCGATGATTTTTTTCGGTGGGTGGTACCCCACACGCTCGACACGCGCAACCTCGGACTCGTAGCGGCTGCCCGCCGTCTAGAGAATGAGTATACCTACACCTAGCACCGCCAAGCTTACTATCTGTGACGCTTTTACAAAATTGAAAGCATCTCGCCTCTAGAAAACATTATTGAAAGCGTTTAATAAAATGTCGCGGAGTTTACAACTAGCTTTTTTCGAAAAGAAAAGTTTCTGTCCATTTCACAAGTTCTCAATGATTTCAATCCAAGATTGGATCCGTGATTTTGTTGATTCAGACTTAGGTTTTATGAGCAGATTGTGTTTGTACTATGTTTTATTTTTATTTTTCGAAGTTTTTAGAGACGAACTGGAAAGACGATTGATAAATGACTCAAAGGCAGGGTTCGCAATCAAAATGGCTTTTGTGCTGTCCTCGAGTAAATTTAGATCCAGCCATCACAAAAGCAAAAAAGGAAAAGTTGGAGAAAAAACTATCAGGAACAAATTTTCGCTTGGTTTCCGCCCGCCCCCAATTATCGGTATTTCTATAAATGCCTGTTTTTCCGTCTTCCATTTCGCTTCTAAAGTAATTGATGGGCACTCTAAGAGACTACTGACTACTGTAAGAGCAAAATAAATCACGGATGAACAAGCATTCATGAAAATCTCGTTAATCAAAGGGAGCGTGCGGACACCTATAACTAACAGTCCTAACTTGTTTTGGTGCGTTTTTCCTAAAAATTTTCACTTAATCTCACTTAATTTTACTTTTGTAATTACCATCCACCATTTTTATGAAGAGAGCTCGAAAATAGTTTTTATCGCCAACTCAGAGTTTAATAAAAGGAGAATATATCATGATGCCTCACATCAAATTTTTATAGCTAGATGCTGCCCATAATGCAAAAACTGCGGTAGTAATCAATTTGTTAAAAATCGAAAAAAATTCTGAAAAACAAACTCAATTTCATGGAAATATTTCTGGGAAAACACTAGCTTTAGTCAAAATTTTTTGGTAATCAAATGACTTGCTTTTGTTTTTGCAAATACCCGCCTCGGTTTTGTTCGAAAAAATTCCCTAAAGATTATTGCTCTTCTAGAATTGGGAATCCCAGTGTTCTTCCCCCCATGTTATACATTTTCGAAAAGCTTTATCAGGGCGCTGTTGTTGAAGTTAAGGTAAGACTGGGTTTGTGATGCAGACACTTTCGAGATTTCTGTTTTAGAGTGTAGGACTGACGTTGCCACATCAGAAAAATCGTGTTGAAACTTAAAGAAAAAAAACGAAATCAGAACGAATGTTTAGGTACAATGACTTTATACCACTAACCAGTAAGTAATTATAGACTAGGACTCATTACTGTAAGGTGTGCTCTGGCACTTTAAGCCTAGTTTTGACTGCATCGCTGCTGTTTTTCATCGCAGCGATTTCACACCCGCTGCTGCAGCGATGTGGCAGCGGCAGCGAATCTGTTCATAGTGCATAGCCTCACAGATGATCGAAGAAATTCAATAAATCAGTGAAATTAATGGCTGATAGTTATCAATAACACGTTTCGACCTGTAAACACTGGCCTTGTCATGTGAAAGGGTCAACGTTCACTAGACGAAACGTGTCATTCGCTGGCGATCGCTCCATCGCTGCCATTTTGACCGCGATGGAGCGATGGTCAGCGACCGTTGAGAATCGCTCTTCAAGCAGCGATGCAGTAAAACATAGGATTTCGTCGCCGCGACCCAGCGATGTAGGACGTTTGCCACGAAGCGATCACAATTAGAGCGGCTTTCCATTACGCGCGATGAAAAGGAACAGTTGTCCCTCGCATGGCCGCAGCGACCACCTGCAGTCAAAACTAGGCTTTAGTTTCTGAAACGGCCCCATTGATAGCGCACTGCTGCTGGACAAGGACTCTGATCGCCCATGTTGAATGACTTTGTTGACCCACAGCATATACGCTGCGCCGTTTGCCCATGTCAAGAGTTGGCTCATTGCCTCAAGTTGGGAGCAGGGCTGGGCACACGTCCCGGCTTGGCGAATCTGAATATGCACCCCCCTTAGCTCGGTAATTTTTAGGCACCCCCTTACGGGAAATCGAAATTGGCTGTTTTCCGAATAGTTGGACAGCCATGATCTTGACCTCCTGATTTTGATGAACAAGAATATAAAAAAAGCACTGAATAAAGAATATTCCGAAAATGGCAACGAAAAAGGTAGTGTAATTTCTAAACTTGAAAACAATCCCATGAGGAAATATTGTTAGTAAGACGGTAAGTTATGACAAAAGATGAAACGATTTTTATTACAAAACAATTGAACAATTACAAACAATAGAACTACTACTATTGCAATTATTAATGTTTCCTGTCGAATGTTTTCATAAACCTATAAAGGATTATGTAGTTAATCTGTGTTTGATTGTTCTGATGTGGAAATCAGAACTATTTTGTGTTGTGGAACAATGTTAGGATTCATGTGATTCGTAGGGAGTAGAAAACCCGAGTTTTACCCTCCTAGAATGCCGCTATCCCTTAAAAATCGGCTTGCCGTGCGATACGGTGTTTGTACGCAGCTACACAGGGCACACGGGATTGGACGCGCACACAATATTAATAAAAAATGTATTTTATTACAGAACGGGGAGGAGAAAAGGATTGAAACTGAAGGAAATGGAAGATGGTAAAGGAAGTCTATTCTGGATGTACCCATTTTAGAAATTTAATGTAAATAAACAAAGTTAGAGCGGGTGAAAATATTTAGCCGTGACAAGGTTCATTCAAACGAACCTAGTTGATCAAAACTAGCATTAAACTGAGAGCAAAGGATATTGTTAGAAAGAGGAGAATCTGGCAAACATTTTACTTTCATTAGGACTGATTTTTAATGTGATTTAAGGACCTTAAATCTCGTCCCGGCTTTACCCCGAAAACCGGGACAAAACCGGGACAAAACCGGGACGAGGTTTAAGGTTCTTATATCACATCAAATATCAAATTTATTAAAACCAAGGTGTTCGCCAGATTCTCCTCTTTCTTTCAGTGCTCTTACTTTTTATGTTCAATGCTGTTTTCATTCAACTAGGTTCATTTGAATGAACCTTGTCTAATCCAAAAAACTCACCCCGCTCCAACTTAGTTTATTTACATTAGATTTCTATAATGGTTACATTGAAAGTATCGTACCTCTGCCTTCTTCCATTTACTCCAGTTTCAGCCCTTTTCTCCTTCCTGTTCTGTAATAAATTACATTTTTAAATTAATATTGTGTGCGCGTCCACTCCAGTGTGCGCTGTGTTGCTGCGGACAAGCACCAGATCGCACGGCGAGCCGAATTTCAAGGGATTGCGGCACTCCAGATGGCTACAACTCGGGTTTTTATAATTCCAAAGCCCTATTCAGTGCTCTTGTGCTCTGCAGGGTACTGATAGCAGTTTTTAAGCATGATGATAGACATGGTACTTCTCAAGGAGGAGGGCACGATCATTAACTTCTCTCACAAGACCTTGCAAAGTCCTCAATTTTCACAATCGGATCTCTTCATAAGTCACATTCTCATGAGCTAAAATTAGTTGGCTAGTCGTGATACTAAATGTGCAACCTGTAATTTCAATCTGCACTAATACAACAGTTCGCTGATTCTTTTTTGAACGTGAACGATAGCGCTTCTGAGCGCTCTCTTTGTATCTTTGCCGCGAATCGGTTACCACCCGTGTAATAAATGAACGTTGCACCAGAGAAACATGACATCACACCAATCCTTACTTGCTACTAGATAACGGAGTAGTGTTTATTTCTTTATCAAAGTAATCAAACAAATTATAGATAATACTTAATTCATAGAGTTATAAAAAAAACCTCGACAGCAACTATTAATTTTTGCGAACGCAACCTGCATACAGGCCATAAAACGGCCAATGTCTCACCGTCGACTGCGTACCACGCGCTGCGCGACCGCACGTGCGTCGGAAGCAGACGAGTTTTGGCCGCCGCGCGATTTGTTTCGGCCGCCGCGGCGGCTGAAACTCGTCGCGCGGCGGCAAAACTCGTCGCGCGGCGGCAAAACCCGTCTGCTTCCGACGCGCGTGCGGTCGCGCGGCGCGTGGTACGCAGTCTGACGGTGAGGACATTGGCCGTTTTATGGCCTGTCTATCCATAATTTGAATTCTGTTAGTGTTTTTTCGAAAAGCGGAGAAGAAGAGTTGACCAATCAAAAGAAAAGCGTGTACTATTTTTTTCCCTGAAATTCGGCAGAACAGGCACTTTGTTTTTATCTGGGTGCTCGGTTTAGGCACCCCCCTTTGCCCTCTCCGCAGCGTCCAATGTGCACCCCTCTAAGGTCAACCGGGACGCGTGCCCAGCCCTGGTTGGGAGATGGACTGATAAATAGCGTGGGACTAGGTTTGGTGGTCTCCTCTACCGTCTTAACGGACAGGTAGGTTGAAGCCCGCAAATTTTGGTTTGTACATACAGTTGTACATGAGTATGACTGTATGTATTGAGATTTTGTACGTCGAATCAAGAGCTGGAGGTTTAGGTATAGATTCTGGCAGAATGCTGAAGATTTCTGGCAGATTACGAAAAAATTCTAACAAATTACGAATAAATTACGAATCATTTTGGGAGAAATTCCGCCAGAAAGGAGTGGTAAAGCTCTCGAATTTCCAGGATTCCGGGTAGAATATTTTTTGCTGAGCATAAAAAATACCACTCACTGCCGCATTTTGCGCAACAGGTGAAAAATCGATATTATTGATCATTAATATTCGATCGGTGAAGATGAGGAATGACCGCGTCAGGCGAAAGCCAACCGATTAAGTCAAGTCAATATTCGATCTTGCATGATGAGAAGAATTTCCCGAACAAGTGACTTAGAGCCATCAACAACCAGAAATCATGGCGACATTTTGTGTAACGGGCTAAAAATCGATATTATTGATTGGTATTTATCGATAATGACTGAAGAGCAAAATTTCTCAACCAAGAAAACCAATCCCATCAACAATCACCACTCCTCGCCTGCTGGCTGGTCGCAGTTCTCCTAAAGATTCTGCTACAAAGGGCCGGTGTCGAGGGGAATCCAGGACCCGCCAGAAGTACACATGCGCCACATGAAACAAGGATGTCACCTGGAATCGAAAAAGTGTCCAATGCTTTGGATGTCAGAAGTGGATGCATCTCTCCTGTTCGGGCTTTAGTTCTGTGAGGCATCACGTTCCTTCATTCCGTTGTGTTCAGTGCTCTGCCCCCAGCGACTTTGATTCCTCATTCTCCAACCGCCCCCTCTCTATTGTACCTCAACGGCCTTCGAGCCAAGCCATCTGAACTCTCTCTTTTCGCACGCACTCATTATCCTGATGTTATTATGGCTCAGGAAACCAAGCTGTCTCTTTCCGCTACCGCTCGACACCCTAACATTCCTGGCTATACTGCTTATCATGCTCCAAGGTCATCTCTCGGCGGAGGAGTTTCTACTTTCGTATTATCAAATCTACCCTCTCATATCGCAGATCACCTGGATCCGACCAATTCTGAGCTGGATAGCGAGATTAAGCGAGATCTGGACAAGAACAGGAAGGAGTGTTGGGAGAAATTCACCGAGAAGATGAATTTCAAGAGTGACGGAGCATCAACTTGGAAAGTTCTAAAGAAGATCTCGGGCAAGAGCACCTCCACCAACTACTCCACGATCGAGTTCGAGAATGGAGTTTTCAAATCGGGAAAGGAGGCTGCAACTGCTCTCGGAAATTTGTTTTTCATAACTCAGGCTGAGAGAGGGAAACAGAATCGAGTGACCGTAAGAGAGCTCTGTAAGTTGCCACTCATGAATGAAGCAGAAGCTGTGATGCCCGAGCAAATTGAAAAGGTGGTTAAAGAGATGCGCAACTCGAATGCTGTAGGGCCGGATGGTATTAGTCCAGCGGTCTTGAAGAAACTGCCGAGTGAGATTATGCCAATCCTGTATACTTAATAATTAATTTACTATACTCAATGTTACTTAATAATTAATTTACTATACTCAATGTTTTGTTACATACTTAATATACTATACTATACTTATACATATATACATAATAATTCGTATTTTTTTCTGATATAGCCAACCGTCTCGTAAATATATAGAATAATTTGCTTCCCTATTCGACAGTTTATTTCAGTCCCAAAAGAAAGATAGAATATGCTAGCTGAAGTAATTTAGCTTTTATTCTGGAAAGTGGTGGGAATGGCAAAATATTTTTTTTGACTTACTCGAAAAGTCGAATGAAAAAAAATTCGAAAAATCACTCGACAATCGATTGAAAAAGTCGACTTTTTATTCGAAAAGTCGAATATTCGAAAAGTTCAAAATCCCGAATTATTCGAAAAGTCGAATATTCGAAAAGCTCAAGATCCCGAATTATTCGAAAAGTCGAATATTCGAAAACTTCAAAATCCCGAAATATTCGAAAAGTCGAATATTCGAAAACTTCAAAATCCCGAATTATTCGAAAAGTCGAATATTCGAAAACTCCAAAATTCCGAATTATTCGAAAAGTCGAATATTCGAAAAAAATCTGAAAATGTAAAAGTATACTGTACACCATAAATAGCGGCGACGGGGCAAATTTATTAGAAACCATTTGAAAATATAACTATTCGAAGGAACATTCGAATAGTGGGCTTTGATTCTTGAATAGATTCGAATACCCCGTTATTTTAGAGGTCCGATTATTGAGTAGATTCGAATATCCCCTTTTTTGAGGTCCCATTTTTAATAGCATTCGAATAGTGCGATTTTTGACATTTCGACAATGAATACGTATTCGAATGACAATTATTCGAATATATCGATTCGAATCTATTCGAATGGCACGGGAGCGCCCGAAGAGGCACTCTCGGGTGGGCATCAGGGATGTGCGGAATTTTCTGTTTTCTGTCTTCTGTTTTCTGTTTTCTGTAAAAATAGGCAAAAATTGGACAGAAAACAGAAAAAAACGTGTACCGCGATTTGCAGCAGGACTGTTTTTTCTTGGATTTTTCGAAGCTAAGCGAATAGGGTGAGGGTGTACTTCACCCAGGCTCTCTGCAGTTGTACCACTCTAGACACTTTTATCTCGCTGTAGTGGTTATCCATTAGGGCACGTGTGGCCTGGTGGGAGGAAACGATGCTGTTCGCTGTACACGGTCGGGTTCGATCCTCGCCGAGGTGAACCTAACCAACCAACCCTCCGGGACCGCGTCAGCGCCGGGAAAGTACCGCGCTCCTCGACTGTGCCGCGATAGTTCCGCGGTAGTGCCGCAGCGGCTCCGTGATCAGACGATTCTGCTGCCGTGCCTTGAGCCTCGACATAGTACCGCAGTGGCTCCGCGTTATAACCGCGTCGGCTCCGCGAGGATGCAGCGGCGAAGCCGTGTAAAGTACGATGCACTGTCCTTCCTGTGTGGTAAAACGAAATTTTCGCCGGTTCAATATACCCAAGTTTGAGGTACACTCCGTGCTTTTTTGTGCGCAAAAGCGGCGGTAACCTCTGTCCTTACCAAACAAAGGACGTAGCGACCGCAGGTGCGAATTTTTGTTCTTACAATTAGACCCCCTCTAGTTGTCTTATAATTCTTGAATAACTTCATATCAGACACTCTCCCGAAGCCGCTGCGGCGTTATCGCGGAGCCGAAGCGGTACTGTCGGGTCCCCGCTATGGCTCCGCGGTAGTGCCGCCGCGGCTCCGCGATAGTGCCGCTTCGGTGCCTGTACGCCTCAAAGCGACACTATCGGGGAGCCGCAGCGGCAATTTCTCTCAGAGTCAAGCCTCTACGAATAGCCGCTCCCCAGCGTACACGCTTTAGTAGAGCGGGGTGCACGGAAAACTCTGAATACGTGTTTTAATTCACTGTAACGCAGATGACAAAGAATTCAGTTAAGATTATACATTGGATCCGACTCACTCATTTTCGGATATCCATCCGAATGAACCGAAATTTTCATGATTCAAAATCCGATTCACCGAAAAAACGTCAAAATCCGAATGAGCCAAAATCTGAATCACCGAAAAAGTGTCAAAATCCGAATGATCCAAAATCCGATTCACCGAAAAAACGTCAAAATCCGAATGATCCAGAATCCGATTCACCGAAAAAACGCCAAAATCCGTTTTATAATCAACGTCTGAATCAACGAAATGTGCCATGAGTCGGATAATGATTCGGATACCGAATATCCGAAAAATTTCATGATTCGAATCGGATAACGAGTCGGATATTGGTAGATTCGGCATGTCCTGTTACTCAAACAAGCGTACAGGCTATAAAACGGCGAAATTCACTTGGTTCCTACGCGTGCTGGTGCGTAGCGGAGATTAGAGACAGTGAGAGAGCGTAGGGCAGACGTTTTATAGAGGGTATCTGATGCCACGACTCGACATTCCATTCTGCAGTAGCCATACAGGTGCGCAGTTACAGTGCTCCTCTGGGCCAAATTCCGGTCCGCAGTTGCGTCTCGACACGCGTCGCGGCCGCACGCTCCCGAGTCGGAAGAGTTTCCAACGCCGCAGCAGTCGACTCTAGGTGGGTTTCGAAAACTGGAAACTAAGAAAAATTGAAGAAATCTGTATAAAAAAGCCCCATCGAGTCGGTGTTGGCGCTGGAAATTCGACCGACTCGAGCGCGTGCGGCCGCAAAACGTGTCGAGACTCAATTGCGGACCGGAATTCGGCCCAGATAAGCACAGTACACTGCAGACGTCCAACTGGCGCGCATCGTGAAATTTACGCTGCGTTTCTGCGCATCAGCAATGCAGATTTTGAGCATAATTGGCATTGATCCTCTTCGATTGAGTTGTCTGTCCGAGTACAGGGCCTTTTAGAGTGGCGTCGCTGCGAAACTCGTGGCGTCGCTCTCCGAAGCGAGAAAAAGTGGGCGTGACAATGACTTGTCGCCGAATCATATTTCTGTCTCTGCGTCTCTCACCTCTTCACCGCCGTTTTTTCGATTGAAAAACAGTGAAATGGGGGGGAAATAAATATTTTTATAGAGAGGTAATGGACAGGTACTAACAAAGGATCATTAACAAATAGAAAGAAAATACGGCGGGGCGGCAGCGGCAGCGACGAAAATGGTCGATCTTATTTCCATTGCGCGACGTTGCTGGGCCGAAGCCTGTCGCTGCCACTGTCGCTGTCGCGGGCCGAAGCTTGCAGCACACTGCGACAGCGACAGGTTTAAGCCCTAAGGCATACTTTCCACGACCGCGACTGTGCATATAAGCAATATCGATTCCCGGTCGATTTAGATGACAAGGATTATGTCGCGTCGCTCGTCACGGGAAGTATGCACTAGGCCTCAAGTGTGGGAGGTCCGCGACAGGCGGTCGTTGTCTCTGTGCAGAATGACGCGACAGTGTGTCGCGAAAGTATACCAAACCTCTTATGGCGCATTGAGGGTATGATTGTCTCCCAAAAACCATGTGTTTTGATCGAACGGGCAGTCCTGGGCTGTAGTAAACCACCCCTACCAGATGATCTGATATTATTTTGATAAGATGATCTGATAGTCTTCCCAACAAGTTTCAGATGATCTTAATTGTGGTGCGCGCGAAGCGCAGCACCAGATTTGGCTTTAACTCGCCCATACGCAACTCTGTGATTCCGAAATCGGCTTTCAGAATGACTGTGGAGATGCGATTTTTTCTCCATTGGAAAGAGCGTAAAAAGTTGGTCTATGTCCCCAACAATGGTTTGGAATGGTTACTTGGCACTGGAGAAAAATGGTGAAAACCACGTGATTTTGGTCGAAAAACTGTTAATCTCCTTTTTTTCAGACGGCGTTCACGATCTTGTGTAACCACTTCCCGTTGAGCTAGGAAGCTGATTTTTCGGCAGGAGACTGGAAATGGATGCAGCTAGCTCCTATTCAATTTTGGAGTTGAAAGCTCAATTTTAGCGGAACCTCAATATTGAGGGCCAAGACTGGTAAAAACATGTAAACATGTTGTTGTAAACCATTCGACGTTCACTGAACTTGAAAAATGAACTAATGAAAAACAACACGGTTACTGATAAGCTTCCTCCCAAGATTGTGCCCTGTTCGAGACGGTTGATGTGAATAGGATTTGAGGAGCGCGCAGGACGCCGCAGAAAGAGTGCGGGCCCCTACTGGGAATGCGCAGGACACCGTAGAAAGTGTGCGGGACCCCAGTGGAAATGCGCAGGATGCCCTAGAAAGTCTGCATACGTGACCCCAGTGGGGGTGCGCAGGACGCCGTAGAAAGTGTGCGGGATCATAGTGGGAAAGAAAGGGTCGTTTTTTTATGATTGCGGGTCACAACTTTCAGGAGTTATAGTTGTCCGGCAACATCGATCGGTACCGATCTCATTATTCAACGAAGGCAAAAACTGTAGTCATAGGTCTCGCCCTTCCAAAACGGGAATCGCTAAGCAAAAATCAGGCCAAAAAGGAAACTTTTGTGAAAAATGTATGAAATTTTTAAAAGTTTAGCTTCCTGGCAAAAGTAATGATTTGGGAATGCTATAATCACAATATAGAAGTTGAAAAAATGAAAAAAAAAACGTCTTGAAATATCTTTTAAAATGATTTGGCGCAAAATGACCAGAAGTATTGAAAAAACTTCTAAATGTAGTGAAATGACCAAAATCGGATTTGGCGGTCAATCATAGACGAAGTTTTGATCAGTAGTGACAGACGAGGGATAAGATTTTAGAAGCGTTTCCGTTAAACTTATCAAAGCTAAATCAAGCGCGCAACTGAAACCGTAAAACATTTTATTGAAGCCGTAATACGGAAATCAGCATGGGTCAAGCTATGTGAACGTAACACTCAAATCCGATGCGCGATTGTTTTAGCTTTGATAAGTTTAACGAAAAAGCTTCTAAAATCCTATCCCTCGTCTGTCACTACTGATCAAAACTTGGTCTATGATTGACCGCCAAATCCGATTTTGGTCATTTCACTACATTTAGAAGTTTTTTCATTACTTCCGTATTGATTCATAATTATCGTTATCAGTCACAACTGGGCGCTGGAACTTAGATAGGTCCGTAGTTAATCCATCAGCAGTGAGTAGCCGCCAAACGGTCGTTCTCTCATATTCATGATGGGATAACACATGATGATACCCGTGAGGATAAGACTAACCGGTCCCTATTCTGTAGGAGGTCATTCTCGAATCGACCAACCCCAAGCTTTCTTTCTCAGCAAATTAAATGAGATGTTTGTTGTCCTGCGATAACTGATGATGATAGCTCATATTTCATCTGAAAAATTGAAGTTGCTCTGTGGGTACTCTTAAATAAAAAACGAGCTTCTCCGCTCTCTTGCAGGCCTGTGTTCAGATTATCTGAAGAAGTTAGCATCATCTGAAAAATGTTAGTCATCTGAGTGGTGCGTTATCAGATGAGATTCGTATCCTTCACCATATCATTAAAGGCACTGTTCGCGATAAAAATCGTTTTTCTGTTTTTTCGCCTATCTTGAAACCGGTCCCATTCTGATTCCAATGATGCTTCTGGAATCGTACAAGACCTTCTGGGAATGGAGTTATGGTCCCTCAAAAATTGAGCTAGGGAAAATGGTGAACGAGTTGTCCGAGGCTTGCAAACTTCCGTATTTTGCAGCCAATGCGTGCGAGCTGACTTGAGTAAAGAGAGAAGTTGAGAATGAAGGGAAGAACGGGGCTTTTGATCGGAAACAATAGCTCAACTCACGGTTTCGAGTGTTTCTTTGTTCACGTCGAGGGGCGGAAAGAGGCGGGACTTGCCCACAGCATCGGGGTTTGCCCACTTTTCTAAGCCGTTTTGAGGGGCTCCTGGGTAGCTTTTCGTCCCGTTTCTTCGACGTTGTCCTGCTTCTGAGAGCCACGAGAAGCGTTTGTCATGGAAAATTCGAGGATGAAGTTTATCGCGAACAGTGCCTTTAAACGTAATGACCATTAAAATCTTCTAGGGAGTTGGTAAAGCTTTAAAGGCAGGGCACACAATAGAAACGACTGTTGAGCTCTCTTCATGAAAATGTAGATATGGCCATCATAAAAGTAAGAATAAGTAAAAAGTTGCAGGAAAAATGCATAACAACGAGTTAAGACGGCTAAATGGTGGGTGCTCACCCGCCCACAACTAACGAAATTTATAAAAATCATCTCAACATTTCTTCATACCATCGTTTGAGATCATCTTAACTTCATTCTGAGGGGGTTCACTACAGCTCCCTGTTTTAAATGGATTAGACAGGAACGCACGGGTATTTACGAAATCGATGTGAAGGACTGATACTCATGATACTCATTTATACTAGTGCTTCAACATTTCACTCACTTTCAAGAGATTGTGAAAAGTGATCACATCTGTTTGGTTTGCAAATATTCCGAGATAAAGATGATTATAATGAAATCTTTTATCATAGTAAGGTAGAAAAATCTTTTTTTTTCGAGGGTTTTCGCCAGACTATCGATTTTCGATAGACTTTTTGAATTATACAACCTTGTATCCCACCGGATATCCGACTCGGATACTCGGATTCCGACTCACCGAAAAAGGTCGAAATCCAAGTGATCCAAATTCCGAATCACCGAAAAAACGTGATTTTCGGATTGATCCGAGATCCGACTATCCGTTTAGCCTCCCTATCCGAATGACTCGGATTATCCGATGTTGCTTTTTTGAATCTATCCGTTTGAGTCGGATATTCGCGAACTTTGATTTTTGAGTTATCCAAAATCCGAGTATCCGATTTTTTTTGATTCGGATCCAATGTATAGTTAAGATGAAGAGCCAAGAAACTGATGGTGAGCCTATGAGGCAGATGGTAATTCTGCCACAGAGGTACGAGAGGCTCTCAACGGTGGAGCGAACGGCCCCGTCAGGTCATTTATACTCTAGCGGCACAGACGCGCGGTACGGGCGTGACTTTCAGCTCTGAGGTGTTGTACAGTGTTCAAACCAGCAGTTATCCCACAATCAGTGCCAAATTATGTACAGTGAGAAACGGAAAGCTCGCTCCGACTGCACTACGTACTCCTCGCACAGACATATGTATTGAGCTTCTAATAAAGTAATCGAACTTTTATTGCCTGGGAAAAGGAAGGTTCGATGAACATTTGTCACCTCATCGCACTCATAATCTGCAATTCTTGAGAGTCTATGCTTTTTGCTCTGGCCAACTGTAAGGTTTTGAAAATTCATTGAAAGAAGCATAATTCACTCGAAAAATGTATAAAAAAGTTCAATGTTTTGAAAAATTTCGTTTGGTGTACGCTGAACACGCTTTATTGATTTTTGAAAATTTTCTGTTTTCTGTTTTCTGTCAAACTAGATTTTCTCTTTTGTGTTTTCTGTTTTCAAAAATATTTTTTCCGCACATCCCTGGTGGGCATGTCCCAGTTGGGCGGGCCGACTCCTCCCCTCGGCGCGGACGAGATTGCCTCCAGAGTGTCTGTTTCACGAGTGCTTCGATTTGATTGCGTCCTCACTGTATTTCTACACTATTCACCTGTATTTCACTGAACTGCAAGGTACTAGATGCTGATAAACAGTTGTATTCAACCCCAATAGCAATCCTCCCGTTAAACGTTGATCCCGAATGCATTGATTTGCTAAATCATGAGAGTTTTCATGTTTCATTGTTAACATGAAACTTTTCTTGACCAGCAATATGATGCTATACGTTTCTTTTTTTCTCCGCAAAGGTAATTTTATGAAAAAGGTGAGTCCTTTTCTCGGATTTCCTTCTCTCTTTTTTATTTAAAAGATATAAATGTTTAATGAATCATGATAAGATCCCTATTTACGTATTGCAGTAACTCTAAATGTTGCTTACGCTTTAAATCACTTCACTTTCCAATACGCGGCCCCGGAGAAAAATATTTTTAAAAAAAAGTCAAGTGTTATTCGTTTCCTCCATGCCTTATTCACATTTGACATTATCTATTCCAATTATCCTGCCCCTATGAAAAGATTTTTGAAGCCTCTTGACAAATTTTCATTCCCAAGTAAATTAACTGTTACAGAAAAAATCATAGATATGCCTTATGCTGGTGAAATATTTTTAACGAATTTCCTAAATTATTCAAGTGTTTACTGATTCCTCGTTAGCATTTGTAGTCACCAATAGAAAAAAGGTCGGACGAGTTTTTAAAAATTTATTCTGTGTTAGTTTTATTAAGCAGTAACTTTTCTATAGATCTTTACATATAATTTGTATGAAGGAATTTAGTGAGTGGTAGTGATCAAAATAAGAACTCGGACCTATTTTTGAAACCTCTGCTTGATCGGATCAATTCCTAGCCTGTCTGATGAAGTTGCTATAGAAATATAATTAATTCTATGTTAGTTTTATTAGGCAATAACTTTTCTATAGATCTTAAGATATAATTTGTATGAAGGAATTTAGTGAGTGGTAGTGATCAAGATAAGAACTCGGACCTATTTTTGAAACCTCTGCTTGATCGGATCAATTCCTAGCCTGTCTGATAAAGTTGCTATAGAAATATGAAAACTGTCGGTGATTTATGAATTCGGATTTTTTCAAGCAAAAGCGTAGGTGAACAGTCACATGGAATCAGAAAGAGGAGTTCGTTCTAAATTTGACGTTTACTCCCATTTTTTATGATTTTTAGCGATTATGAAAAGCGCATCTGATTTTCAGGCAAAATAAAATGATTTTTTTTATTTCCTGAAGTTTGTTTCTACCTTACTTCATTTTTTTAATTTGTATTATATATTCATTTTCACTATAAAAAATTTATTCTGAAACGAGACGAACGCTTGAAAAGGGAGGAGAAGGAGAAAGTTTTGATATTTATTAATAATTTTTACTCTTATTTACACTGTTTTCAGTTATGCCTATTTTAATTCCGTATATGTTCTCAGCCTTCACCATTCAATCTAATAAATTTGGCACATATGGGTCGATATCGCTTCTCTAGACCGCTTGTGATCCTGCATAGCCAGTGGACATAACAGATCCGAAGCCAAGCAACCCAGGATCGTAAACATGTCCCAATGGCATTTGCTAATGGCCATAGGTATCGGCTGATGTCAACGAGGATTTATTAGTTTGAATCCATAGGCTCAGACCATGTTTAAGAAGAAAGACGTTGTTTCTTTTTCAGCGAATGACAGAAATCAGTCACAGAAGACGAGATTTTTTGTTGCTGAAGGAAAATTCAATTATTTACAAACTAAAATTGAATTGGACATCAATGAATAAAAAAACATGAAAAAGACAAGCGATGGCACAAAATTCGAGATTCTCATTGCTGAAGTGGTGTTTGTTTTTTAAAGCATTTTTTGCATTTTCTGGTGTAGAAAACATGCTATTTAATGTTTAAAAATTCTATCTCATAATGTGACAATTTTATTGAACAGTAAAGTTGAAATCTCATCACCGTTTTCTAGCTTCGTTCGAATTTTAATAAATTTTTCAGAAAAAATAGTTAAGATTTTGCTTTTTCCCTAAAACAATTTGGGGAGTAAGCCTATGACGAGAAAATGTTGATTCCGCTTTAGCAAGTACTCGCTAATAACTAAAAAAAAACTGTGCAGAAGGAAGAAGAGAAAGAAGGCGCAGAAGAGAAAATACTAAGGCACAGAAGAGAAAATACTGAGGCACAGAAGAGAAAATACTCACTGTGCAATAAATTACTTTGCATACGAGGGGTGCGAGGTAGTGCTACAAAATTAAAAAAAATTGTGCGAAGTGGAAATGGAAAAAATTACGAATTTGTGTCCAGCTTCGACTTTCCACTTTATAAGCTGCAAAGGCGAGCTTGAAAAGTGAATTTATCGAACCCACCCGACAATTATGAGTTTAAGAAAGAAATTGTATCAGTGGCTTTGGAAAATTCTCAATTTTTTTCACTCCTTGAAATTATGGTTGTACCCAACTTTGAAATTTTGCTAATCAAATTGCTCCACAATGAAGAATATATTACATTTACATTTTACAAAATTTGAGCTCGACCACCTTGCATGAGTTACCCAAGGCTTCATAAACACAATTCTTTTAAAATTATGAACAATGTAAAAAAAATTGGAAGCCAGACCCATATTCAAATCCAGTAGTTCGTAGTAGAAATGGGGTTAACGCATTAATATCATCGTATTGCTGGTCAAGAAAGGTTTCATGTTGACATGGAAACATGAAAACTCTCATGAGTTAGCAAACCAATGCATTTGGGATCAGCGTTTATCGAAAGGGATGTCATTGGGGTTGAATAGAATTGTTTATCAGCATCATAGTAGCTCACGATTCAGTGGAATACAGACGAATACAGTGAGGAAGTAATCGACTCGAAGCACTCGTGAAAGAGGCACCTCAGGAACTCGAAGCTCACCACCCGCGCGCATTTTGGGCCTCGCTCGCCACCCGTTCACCTCTCATTTCGAAGAGCTCGCCACCCGCTACCCCCTCGTCCTCGCTCGCCACCCGCTATGGGTATAGCGGGTCGCGAGCGCGAGGAGAGGTGGTATAGCGGGTCGCGAGCTATTCGCTAGCGAGCCGCCCGCTGAAATGCTATCGTCCTTTAAAGTGTTTCGCAACATTTCCAAAATTGTCGCCTACATCATTTGTCATCATCTTTCTGTTTAGTGTTTGTCTTTTTTCTTTGTAATATAGTTATGGTTATAGTTTTATTACGACTACATGAGGCAATCGTTAAAAAAAAGGCATACATAACAATGCAACTACAAGAAAACTTGTAACAGACGCCAGGTATAAGAAGAAATTCCATGAGAAAATGTGCAGTCGATAACAAGAAAAAAACTAGAATAACTCTTTGCAGTGAAGAAGTTTGGACATCATACGCTTGAATTGAGCATGAGCCATATCATGAAGCTCAAACTCTACATAGTCATTGTTTTCACTCGATGCTCATTTCATAGCTTATCTAGGCAACCTGAATTGGAATTCCCTTTTCTTTTGAAACAGTGAAAACAGATTTGAAACATCCGCAATCTTCGAAGAAAAAGCGCTCCGCGTTGTTTTCGTTCCCTTTTCCTTCTCTGCAGCTCTCCAAAAGGATATTTTCAGATGACTAAGTTTCGCTTGGTCCAACCATCTTTGGTTCCTGTTCCAGCCACCGTCAACCAGTTGGGAGTGCGAGCGTATGGAGGTAAGTAAAATGTTTACAACATTACTAACACTTCTAGTTATGTCCTTGCTGCATATTCTGCCATATGCTGCTTATACTAAGTAACACTCATGTCGGTCCCCAGAGGCCGGATTCATCATTGCGTTAACCGTGGTTTAGTCGGCTTGGGTTGGGTTTAGCGCGTGCAGAAACGTGCTAATCCTGGGGCCGAACCCAACACAAACCCTTGAATCCAGAGTTAACGCAATGATTCTTCCGGGCTCAGGAGAGATATTGGGGGAGGGGTGCGTCGTGAGAATTTCTGTGCTGATGATGAGAGGTTCCAATCCAGGGCCGGCTATAAGCTCCACCCCCCCCCCTTCTCAGCACGTGCTGCTGGCATTACGAGCTGCTAACAGATGTACGGGCTGAAATTGAGGAGGGGTCGAAACTCAGTATTCGTTGGCAGCACATGGTGTTGACAAGGAAGGGTTGAACTCGATTTCTGTTCTGAGGGAAATTGTTCTTGATAAGCGCTATTTATCTTTAACGTTGATTGGACGTCGTTTTCATGAATAGTTGTCATTATTCACATAGTACGTAACCTAATAAGCGTTGCCGCAAATCCTTTTTTTCCAAAAAAAAAACCTCTGAAAGCCTCCACTCAAGCCGTTTTTTTCGGCTGTTGGACACCCCCTTGCACCGAAAACTCCTTTTTTTTTCTCTGGAACGTTGATTAAACGCCGTTTTCATTAATAGATACTCATACTCACTCATTACGTTACCTCATAAGCGTTGCCTTGAAATTTCCCCCCTTTTCACACAAATTCCCCCTGAAAACCTCCACTAAAGCCGTTTTTTTTCGACACTTGCACCGAAAATTACATTTTTCTCTAAAACGCTAAATCAACGTTCTTTTCATACATAATAACTCCTTTTCACATAGTACGATTCATGATAAGCGTTGCCGCGAAATTTCCACCCTTTGCCCCACAAATTTCCCCTGAAAACGTCCATTCGAGCCGTTTTTTTCGACACTTGGACACCGCAATGAGTGGATTGCCATTTTTCCTTAATCATAACCAAACATTTTTACATATATCTATATTGTTCAGAGGCATGGAAACTGGGAAACTCGAAGAACAGTCAGCAGTCTACAAGTGCCGCGGATCCCTCGCAAGCTATTGAAATGGACCCGCAAGGAAGCCCGGAAGTGTCGTAACTGCCTGGATGAACCGAATTTTTGATCGATGGCTTTTTTTGAGCACCGTAGTTTTTGTTGAGCTTTAGAAAATTGTGATTTCTGTTAATGCGAAGTATTACGTTTATACGTTATGATACAATCAGTAGAAACACTTGGATTTCTAAGAATTTGGTGATTTATTTGAAACCGATTATAATAAATCATTCTTGACAGTCCTAGACCTTCCGAGTTTTTTGGATATGTGTACTGTTACTGAGAAAGAATAATTGGTGCCATCTCAACAGAGAGGGGCACTATGATATCGCTCTTAGCCACGCCCATTTTTTCATGCCGCAACGACTTTATTGAATATAGAATGGAAAAAACCATGGGTTGGTGTTTAAATTGCGCGGCGGCACGGTAAAATGGGCGTGATCAAGCGCTACACTAAGTCCGCCCCCATGCAGGCGATAATAGTGGATAACCGAACATATTCAAGTATGGCATGAAATTCAAGCGGAAGCCACATTCAAGAGCTCGCCACACGCTATCCTTCCGTCGGCGACCGGCGCTAGGCGAGCGCGCCGACGTAGAGTTGCGAGCGCGCCGCCGGACTTTTGGTTAGCGGGTGGCGAGCTCCAACTTCCTGAGACTCTGGAGGCAATCTCGTCCGCGCCGAGGGGCGGAGTCGGGCCCGCCCCTCTGGCTCCGCCCACAGCAGAGTGCCTGTTGTCTGCCCCCGAATGGCACAGCTATAGTACTTACCTGAAGGGATGCTGGTCGAAGTCACAGCGCGTGAGCAGATCGGCTGGCACACGTGACTCACGCGGCGAAAAACCGCTGCGCGCACGTCGTCGTCGGAGCGCGTTAGGCCTATTTTAGAGTTCCACCGCAGCGCGGCGCGATGAGATGTTTTCTGTGGGCATCGATCGATAAC
The DNA here is from genome assembly GCA_029168955.1 of Aplectana chamaeleonis. Taxonomy (NCBI): domain Eukaryota; kingdom Metazoa; phylum Nematoda; class Chromadorea; order Rhabditida; family Cosmocercidae; genus Aplectana; species Aplectana chamaeleonis. Next base: position 1,879,174 of record JAPDOI010000081.1, on the reverse strand, counting down.
GGGCCGCTCGTCGATCCGCATATGAATCATGAAATCGCGCCGCGGTGAAAGTCTAAAAACCCCCTTAACCGAGCGCCAACTATTTTTCTTGTCAGAGTCTCCGCGGTCAACGCGCCCCAACGACGACGTGCACGCATTGGTTGTCGCCGCACGCGTCACTTGTGCCAGCCGAACTGCTCCTGCGCTGTGACTTCAATCAACATCCCTACCCGAAGGCGCGTACCGCGCAATACGAAACTCAAGAACCTACTCAATATACCGACGTATCAAAGGATGAGAAAATATCCGATGAGATACTTATCTAACGGTAAATTGAGGGACACTATTTTCTATTACTTCTTTTTCTACCATATTATATATGAGGTTGTGTCCACAGTTCGCAGCACGGTTGGTCACAGCTGAGATCGTCTTTCTGGTATGGTTCAGAACAGGATCGATCGATCGGGGCGAAATCATCACCTTTTTTCCCACTTGAGGCGAGAAATTCCGTAGTTCGCTAAAATTCTTGCGAAGAATTTAGGCTAGATGCTCCCGAATTCGTTGGTCCTGGGCATCTTTGATTTTCGTGTGAGGCATCTATCCCCTGGTTCCGAGCCAGATTTACTCTGTTCCCTCGCGCGCTTGTGCGGAGCGAGGGTAGAGACAGCTAGAAATTGTGGGGAGAAAGAGACGCAGCGTACGCACGCAGACGCACGTGACGAACGGAAGTAAATCACAATCGGAAACAGAGGATAGCTACCCATTGGCAGCGTATATCGGCAGAGCTCGTTCAGTCATGGACTGGAACACAATTATTTAAACTCATCGATGTCATGGTAATGCCTTGATTCATTAGCTTATGCGTATATACTTGAGGTAAATGTGTTGTACATTGTACTGGAATCGAATGAATGTTGTTTTCTATGATTTCATGCCTTTAACGGGTTGTTCCCTATGTTTTCGCTATGTATAAAAAAGTTTTCGCTGAACCCCATAAAGTTCCATTATTTTAATTTTTCTTCATTTCGATGAACTCCGGTGTTATATTGCACTGTGAGTGTCATCCGAAGTCAGGCATGGCGTGGTGACTGCACCACCAAGACTGCGTCCTCTCCCCTTCAGCTTGAATGGTAGGGGGCCCCTGCGTCCATAGTATAATTGCTATCCGAAGGTAATTCTTAGAATAATGGATCGATTCGGATAATGCGTTTTTTTTAAATTTTCGGATAATGGATCGATTTGGATAATTCGTTTTTTTTATTTTCGGATAAAGGATCGATTCAGATAATGCCATTTTTTCCAATGATTCGGATCCTGTCGGAAAATTGCAGATATTTTCGGAACAAAGTTGAGGCAAAACGATAAAAAGTAAACCAGGTACTTAAGGCAAGTCTTTGAAAACATCCATGATTGAACAAAAACTAGTACTTCGTTGCTGTTGCAGCATGTTAACATAAAAACTTCATGCTTCATATATGCATATTAATAAAAATATGAAAACAAATCGTCAATTACTATATCGTCGTTGGGAGGCACAATAATATCCATACGCACGTTTGATTCAAGACAACTAGCTAGTAAAAGTATGCAAAGCAACTGTACAAAAAATTCTGCACTGAATAACTATAGCCACTTGGTCATCTCACTTGACCACGCCCGTTTTTCCGCGCCGCTACGACTTCCGATTTCGGAAGGAGGAGGGAAACCCTGGGTTGATGTACTAAATAAGTAGGCGGTACGGAAAAATGGACGTGGCCAAGCGCAATTTTATCCGAATTTGATCCAATTTTATCCGAATTATTGACCCTTCGGATAATGGTTCGATTCAGATAATGTCGATTCTGAATTTCCCGGATATTGGTTCGATTCAGATAATGCGTTTCTTCAAATTTTCGGATATCGGAGTATCCGAATCTCGGATATCCGAAAAGGAGTGATTCGGATACTAAGTATAGTCTATAGTGAGAGTGCATCTCAATACAATTTCATGATTTCGCCAAATCGCAAGGATTATATTTCTCACAATATATTTAGTACTGCTTTATTATTATACATTGGATCCAAATCAAAAAAAATCGGATACTCGGATTTCGGATAACTCAAAAATCAAAGGTCGCGGATATCCGACTCAAACGGATAGATTCAAAATAGCAGCATCGGATAATCCGAGTCATTCGGATTGGGAGGCTAAACGGATAGTCGGATTTTGGATCAATCCGAAAATTACCTTTTTCGGTGATTCGTATTTTGGATCACTCGGATTGTGACGTTTTTTCGGTGAGTCGGAATCCGAATATCCGAGTCGGATATCCGGTCGGATAGATGTAGGTAAAATGCAAAAAGTCTATCAAAAATCGATAGCCCGGGGAAAATATTCGAGAAAAAAATTTCTCTACTGTACCATGAAAAAAAACAATTCATTCATAATCATCTTTATCTCGAAGTATTTGCAAACCAATTTTTCAAAATTCATTCTTTACAATATCTTTAACGTGAATGTAATGTTAAAGCATTAGTATAAATGAGCATGATGAGTGTCATTTCTTCACATTGAATTCGTAAGTGCTATCGCAGTGGGGGGGGGGGCAGCGTGGTACCGCAATTGGCTACACCGTTTTTTCGTGCCGCGACGACTCTCCTGTTTTAGCAGGGAATTCAAACCCCGGGTAGGTGCTCAAATTCAGAGCGGCATAGTAAAATGGGCGTGGCCAAATGCATCGCGCCATATCCCCCCCCCGCTGCGATAGCGCCGAATTCCTAAATACCCGTGAGTTCCTGTCTAATCCTCTTCGAATAGGATTGACCGTTCAATCAATACACATGGTTTAGGAGCCAATCGTACTGTGTCCGTCGCAGCAATGTGTCGCGGAGGGCTGACATACTGCAAATGTGCCGATGCCTGTCGGTGTCGCTGTGCAGAGCGACGCGACCGCGTGTCGCAACAGTATACCATTTGCCTAATGGCCTTTTAAAGTGGCAACGCAGAGAAACTCTTTGTCGCGGAGGCGGCGTGAGTTATAGGGGTTGCTACGAAGCACAAACTGTGCCGCGCGATGGGGGCGACCGCCGCGTATTCAGAGTGCGCGAGCAGAGTAAGCCTCGTCGCGAGCTGGCAGCGACGGCAGCAACGTCACGCGATGGTAAGGCAGGGATCATAGTTCCAGCGACGCAACGCAATGTTTACCATCCATATCGACCGAAACTCGATATGCATGATGTGCACTGTCGCTGTCGCTGGTCGCGGTAAGTACGATCCCGACCTAATGGTTTCGACAATTTTTGTCGCTGTCGCTGCCGTACCACCGTAGTTTCTTCGTATTTGTTGGTGTTCCCTTGTTACTATCTGCCCACTAACCTTCTATAGAAACTCTTATTTCGTCTATTTCACTGTTTTGTCAATCGAACTAACAGCGGCGAAGAGGAGGGAAACACAGGGACAGAAATACGATTTGGCGACAAGTCGTGGTCACGCCCACTTTCTCTCGCTCTGGGGAACGACGCCGCGAATTATGCAGCAATGCCACTCTGACAGGCTCAATACTGGCACAGACAAATCAAACGAAGAGGATCAATGCCAATCTTGTGCGAAATCTAAATGCGCAAAGTTCGTAATGCGCGCCAATTAAATGTTTGCAGTGTAATTACGCACCTGCATGACTACAGTAGAATGGAATGTAACATCAAATACGCTGTTCTTGAGTATTAGAACATGCCGAATCTACTTATATCCGACTCATTATCCGATCCGAATCATGACATATTTCGGATATTCGGTATCCGAATCATAATCCGACTCATGGCACATTGTGGTGATTCAGATTTTGAATCCATCGGATTTTGGCGTTTTTTCGGTGAATCGGATTTTGGATCACTCGGATTTTAACGTTTTTTCGGTGAATCGGATTTTAAATCATGAAAATTTCGGTTCATTCGGATGGATATCCGAAAATGAGTGAGTCGGATCCAATGTATAATTATTATCCCATGTTCTTTAAAGAAGGATTCACTGCAATTTATTTGGTGATGCTTTGCGGTTGGTGAAAGAAGTTTGTGGTTCGTGGGATGCGTGCGGTCACGCGTTCTTTTCTGCACCCAAAGTTGCTACGCCCAGAGTCGAGCGGTCGCTTTCCAATAGGACAACGGGTGGAACATGAAATTCCAAAAAAAAAATCGAAAACTTGAAGGAGGACGCTGAACGTCAGGTCAAAAACGGAAAAAGTAAGAGTAAAACGCTTTGGAAAAAAATTTAAAACGTAAAAACCACTGAGGATTTTTTCAAATTTCTGGTCACCAAGGGGGCGACGTAGCTCTGTAACATTTTTGGACGAAGACTTCTTCGGATTTTTGAAACGCTGTCATATTCACAGCTCCAATTCATACCTAATAATTCGCTTTGTGGACCGAGATTTCTTACGACCGCTTTGTTTTTGAATGAAATTTATTTTCGCGGTCGTTCCTCAATAACGTCGCCTGCGACAAAGTGCTGCTAAACATTCAGTAGTATTTGTACAAGTAGTAGAAGATCAACCACTTTGTTTTCTTAATGAATTAGGTGCAGGTGGGATGATCTCTAGATTTGTGCAGGTTGTATTATTGAGCTCATTCATTCAACGTTCTGTGGTTTTCGCAACGCAAGTCCGACTTTTCAGGGAGTTTCTAAGCGTGTTCTACGAAGGATTCCCAGATTTCCCCTTCTTAATCTAGAGATCACCCACTTGCATCTAATTCATGAAGAAAACAGAGCGGTTGCTTTTCTATTACCTGTACAAATACTACTCCAAGTTTCGCCGCTTTTTGATGCGCGCGACGTTTTTGAGAAACTACCTCAAAAACAGATTCCTTCAGAAGCAAAACGATTTCAGGAAACTTCGGTCTACAGAACGCAGTATTAGGTCGGAATTCGAGCTGTGAATGCGTCAGGGGTTTCAAAAGCTGAAAAAGTCTTCGTTCAAAAAAGTTTCAAGCATCGGAGGTTTTTTGCCAAGTTTGGCAAGTGCTCTCCGTTTTAACAAAACATAGGTGGGTATTGAATTTCGCTTCAAACCCAATTCAATGTTTGAAATAAATGCAAATGATTGGCGAAGCTTGAGATCTCAATGTTGCGTATCCATGACATTATAGACTCGTCAAAATGGCTCTGTGGGTCCGGAAGGCTGGATTCTGGGTCGATCACCGACCCAGAACCCAGTTTTCCGGCTCAAAAGAGCCGTTTTACCCAGCACGAGGAGCAGAAGCTCCAAGACGATCTAAGCCATTCAAAAATGATGAGTTTTTATTCCGGAAGATCCTCGCATTCAATCGTTTTCATTGAAGGCTCTTAATTTTTCCAGAGCCTCCGAGAATAGAAAGTCGAAAAGAATCAATTAACCTAAGGAGTTTGAGGTGCTGAACCATTTCAGACCTTCAAGTTTTCAACGTTTGTGTATTATATTGGGCTGGGGAATAAATTCGTTCGGTTTTTTTTCGGAGAGCTTTTTTTGAATGATTTGTTGGTTATTTATCAAAGTGCACTCATTCATTGGAAATTTTTTTTTTCTGCTCAACAAAACTGTTGTTTGTTTCTTCGCATGATATTTTTTCCTATTTTTCAGCGTTGGAAAAGGAATACCCAGTAGGCGAAAATCAGCATTTTCGACACCTACTTTTCATCGCTGTCAAAAAGACCTGGGGCCACCCACTTCTTTCTTTGCCTCATAATAACATGCAGGCACCATTTTCAACTCCCGTGACGATTCGCTACAAAAAGCGCTGTTTATGACCGCGTGTTGCTCGATGGCGCGCGAGATGTTGAGCAGCGATTTAATGACGATTTTCTTTGTTGACTTCGTTAAGCTCGTGAGGCACCCAGGCTTCGAATTTTTCGGCAACTTCTATCCAGTGGAGATGCTTGAGGGTCGTCTCATGATTGATGCTCATTTTTTCGGCCAATGCACGACTTGTTTGGCGACAATTTTCCTTATAAAGCGCTCTTCGGATTCTGCAGGTAGACCGCTGTGAGACGTGTCTTCGAAGTCGAAGTTGCCGTTTTTGAACTTCGCAGACCATTATTGTTTTTTTGGTCGCAAACTTCGCGAACAGGGATGAGCAGGCCGTTTCGAACGGTGACCAAAATTTTACGAACCCCCATGCTGACCAACATTTTCACGACCCCCCCCCCCCTGGGACGAAAAAAATTTCATGACCAAGATTTTCACGACCCCCCCTGGAATGGAAATTTCATACGCGACTTATTACTCTTGCCGCACTCTACTTTCCCGAGTGGTTTGGAGATAAACCCCAAATTTTCCGAAAATTTCATTTGCAAATTTTCATTTTTTTTGTAGAAAAAAATTCCGATTTTTTCTACGACCCCCGTTGCGACCGGTCGCAAGCCTGCCCAACCCTGTTCGCAAGTCCCAATTCTTTTTGACTGCGATTAAAGACGAAGAAAAGTAGGTGTTAAAAATGCTGATTTTTCCAAGCCTTAAAAATAAAAAAATTATACGAAAAAGCAAATAACACTGTTTTGTAGAGCTCAAAAAGCACTTTCTAACGATTACAAACATTTTGCTAAGCAACCAACAAATAATTTAAATAAAGCTCTTCGAAAAAAACCGAACGAACTTATTCTCCAACCCAATACATGAGACATCAAGATAAAAGGAATGTGAGTGCTCCGGAATTTTGGAACGGGTTTTGTCCAGAATTCGACTGTTGTGGCGTGCTTGCTGTATATCACAACCCCGTAGGCCTATCTGCGCAGAGCAGTAAAAAATCGGAAACGACATAACTGGGAAGGCCAGAGGTTCATTGTATCAACAATGTCTAGAAATGGCAACAAAATAGCCCGAAGAAACCATATAGGGCCTCAAACTTCGATGTAGGTATACTGCCTTTATTCGGGAGTGCACAAACTCCCCTTTTCACCTGCACTCGCTTCTACAGTATTGCACCATGGAGGCGCGGTCTGTGGTGGCCCTCTCTCATCCAATCTCTCCCACCCCATGTGGCAGGCATCGACCTTCGTATGACCACCGTCCGATCGTCCGCATGACTGGCGATCACGTTCAGTAAATGTGAGTTTTTTCGAGAATTTTCGCCGTCTTCAGTTGTATTGATGATAATTTGAATGTCATCGTAATGGGTAGTGTATAGATGATCCATCGATTCGAAACACACAAATAAAGTTCGGAAAGAACGACTTTTTCTTGCATTTAAAGGCAGTGTTCACGATAATCTTCGATTTTGAGATTAATCGCTAAATCGATTGTTTGGCCCCCGAGTAGAACTGACATGACGAAGAAACCGAGAAAAACGCACCAGAAGGGCACGAAATCCTCAAGTATCAGCCCGCCTCTTAAGTATCAATGGAACTGTTCGTTGTGACAATGAAATCTTTTGAGGACCTGTCTTTTGGAATTTTCCATTCTGTGTTGCTCCGTTCTTTCCTTCGGGCCCTAACTAATACTGTTTTGCCCAAAATAGTCTTCCATTTTCGATTAGTCCCATTTTTGACCGGTGACAACCACCGTGAACATGTTCATCCAACCAGACAACTAGTCCAGGCCATAGAATAATGTCACTGAAATAAGACGAATTAGAGCGTTTCTCGCCGTTTCTTCGTGATATTGGTGACACTTGGTAGCCAACGCATTGTTTTGAGTGGAAAACTTGGAAACGAGAATCATCGTGAACACTGCCTTTAAAATAACCCCCAAACAACTAAAAACGGCGAAAATTTTGGAAAAAAACTCACGGGCTCCGAACATGATCGCCGATCATGCGGACGATCGGACGGTGGTCATACGAAGTCGATGAATGCCATGTGGGTTGGGAGAGATTGGATGAGAGAGGGCCACCACAGACCGCGCCGCCGTGGTGCAGTTCTGTAGCAGCGGGTGCGGGTGGAAAGGGGGGCTTGTGCACTCCCGAATAAAGGCAGTATAGCACGCCTCACCCACTCCCCTCAGCGGCAACCAAGCAAAGTAAACAGCGGAAAAGTCGACTTCAAGAACACAACTGATTACACTATGTAACAAATTTTTACTTTTTTTCTGTTCCTGGGTTGAAATTGTGTTTTCCTAACACGTTAGGTCTAGAACAGAAAGGAAATCGCTGTTATCCCAGGAAAACTTCGCTTTTGTAACTAGGACAATGAAATTTGAAAAATCGCGTGTTTATGAAAGACAATTTTTGTTCCTGGCTTCTAACTGTTATATTTAAATTGTTTGTATCTAATGTATGTGAAGAATGACTTCATTGAGCACAAACTTTGCTTACACTACGACAGCACGAAGAAAACTAGTTTTTTTGTGAAAATATGAAGATTTTTATTCATTTTCGGCACTATGATCAGGCAAAAACAAATAATGCACAAGGTATAGACAAACACAGTCGGAAACCACCCAACAAGGCTCAGAAATGTGTAGTCTCTAGATTTATCATTGTACTGTGAATCACTCTCCCGAAGTTGCATCCAAATGTAGTCTCCCCCTCATGGTATCGTTATACTGTCCTTTGTAACGACGTTCAAAGTTCAATATATCTTGATGAAATGGCTAGCCTTGCTCGTTGAATTTTTCAAGATGCGAGTCACGGATATGGACTTTCAGGGACATTCTGCATCCCATTTTGGCGTAATTCTTTATTGGAGTGCACCAACTCTACTTATCTTTCAGCTTTGTGATCCCTAGAAAGCCATGAATAACTGCAACGAAATCGCTCCAAGCCGTTCTCTCCAAACTGTTCAACAGCTTTGTGAAATCCTCACATTTTATGATCCTCATGATCTGTGGTCCAACGAATATACCAGCCCTGACCTTAGCCTCGTACAGAGTCGTTATCCAGGACAGTATAACGAAACATGGTGGGGGACTACATTTAGGTGCAACTTCGAGAAAGTGATTCACAGTACAACCGTAAATCTAAAAAATAAAGGAAATCTTCAGAAATTTTGTTTCAAAGATTCTATAAACTATTTTATAAAATTATAAGTGATCACAAGGCCTAGGCAAAACCAAACCTCTCCAGCCGCTTCGCGGCTGGAGCGATATGCATTTCTGAACATTGTTGAGTGGTTTCCATCTGTGCTTGTCTATTCCTTGTGCATTTTTTGTTTTTACCTGTTCATAATGCCGAAAATGAATAAAAATCTCCCTATTTTCATAAAAATCGGGTTTTCTTCGTGCTGTTGTAGTGTAAGCGAAGTTTGTTCTCAATGAAGTCATTTTTCACATACTTTGGACATAAGCAATTGAAATATAACACTTAGAAGCCAGGAACAAGAATCGTGTTACATAGTGTTATCAAACGATTATAACTATTCCTCATAATCTACGGCGTAAACAAATTCACTCCATTTCAGCATTCGTTGTTTTCTTGGAATGGATTTTTCAGTTATTTGCTTTGATCAGTGGTCATTGGTGTTTGGCGGAGTAATGCGCACCACATTGAAGTTTAAGACCGTTTTGTGTTATTTGTGGCAGTTTTTAGCTGTTTTTCGACATTACTGTTTCTTTGGGCCTGGGATCAATGCATTTACGGTGAAAAATCGGAGACGGTTTCTATCGTGGATACTGCCTTTAATATTTTCTCTTTTGTATATATCGCATTTGTCTTTTACATGTTTGTCCACTTCTTATATCTGAGCCCTTATCAGTGTTTTTTTCGCTCGAAAAACTTGTTGTTTCTAGTTATCGATTGTTGTTATCACGTAAGGCGTCTAGTTAACGCGAAATCATGCTTGGAGCGGCTGCTGAGTTGGAGTTAGTTCGCTTCACCTTTCGTCTGTCTGTGTTGTATACACAATTGCATGATTTGCTCCTTCTCGTAAAAATAGCATCAGAAAGCTCCTTGTGTTGTTTCTATGTTTGAAAGATCTTCTTTTTTTCCGCATTTGAACCAGGGGCGTGCGGAAAATTCTTTTCGGTAAATTTTTTACCGAAACTTTTTACCGATTTTTTTTTCGGTAAATACGGTAAAAACGGAAAATTCGGTAAAAATTCTGACTTCGGTTTTTTGGTGCCTACTGTCGTTCTCTGAGCCGAAATCCGGTCCGCAACTGCGGGCTACGGCTGTTGCATCATGCGACGCGTGATAATCGTACTGGAAGAAGGGTGAATCGTGTCGGGACCAAGTGGTCCCAGCACGATTAACACGTGTCGCATGATGCAATAGTCGTAGTCCGCAAATGCGGACCGAAATTCGGCCCTGAGAACGACAGTATCCCATACGATACCACAAATAACCGATAATATTTATGTATCATTTTCAATAGTGCATGAGGATAGTGCAAGTAATGAGTGAGTTTTACATATTAAACTGAGCTCAACGGCTGAACCTGATCAGCAGGACCTTGATTTTGAGAAAAAGTAACATTTAAAATTTTCTGGTGTCAAGGCCCTTCTGTAGTCACTCAAAATCAGGCCAGCTGAGGAAAACATTCTTCCCATCTCAGCTGTGCCAGGAGGCGCGCAAAAGTACTTATTGGTCAGTGAGGAAAGGTGCGGGTACGATGATTTCACAATGTAGTCGTTCCAGAACTGCAGGGGATTCAGTGCTGTGTCGGGGTCTTCGAAAAGATTTTTTCAAGTTACTGAAATATCTGCTTCAGAACTCTGCTGCCTTGGAAATCTGTTGACATTTTTGAAAAAAAAAATATGCATTTCTCGAAGTAGTATCTCGCTAAGAAAAAGCACGCGATACAAAAGGTGAAGAGATCGTTTGAGCATTCAAAAAGTATACCAAAGGGTTGAAAAGATTAACAAAAAGAAGGATGAGGAAGGATATCGTGCCAAATGCATGCCTTAACAGTAGCAAACCCGTAAAATACGAGTAAGAAGTAGGCCGATTAGGCAAAAAACACTCATTTTTTTCGGTAAAAATTTCGGTAAATTTCGAGAAAAACTCGGTAAATCGGTAAATCAAAATTTACCGAAAAACATAGGTAAACCCGGAAAATCGGTAAATAGGTAAACGGAAAATTCACACCCCTGATTTGAACTGCTTAGGGCCATGGCATCCCGCATGATCACCCGCCTCTCTCCGACGAATTCGGCATTATTCGTATGTGATATGCAGGAACGATTCAGGTTTGTAATTTCCCTGGCTCATCCTTCAGTTTCTGCCTTTTCCTCCTCTCTGTCAAGTTTTTTTCAGTTCCTTTTCTTTAGCAAGACTATACAGTTCTTCCCGGGTATTGTGGAAACATCGAAACGGATGGTGGTTGCGGCTAAGATTCTGCAAATGCCCATCATTGTCACAGAGCAATATCCAAAAGGACTCGGACATACGATACCCGATCTGGGTCTCGAAGACGTCAAGAAATACGCGAAAACCAGGGTGAGCCCCTTCTTTCTTGCTCTAGGTCTTTCGCCTTGAATCCGGACTCATTCTTTTGGCGATCGGAGATGGGAACCAGTATTTATCATCCTCGATATGCCTGATATATGTGGTCACGGTCGCGCTGCGCGGAAATTATACACGCGACCTAATACTCGTTTTTTTTGGCTGTCCCTTCCTAATGTGTCGCTTCAAGCGTGTAGAGAGCGTTTTGTTTAGTTCTCGATGTGCATACCGGAGCTTGATTCATCGTTGCCAGCCGCTAGCAACATCATTCTAGTTGGGATAGAAGCTCATGCATGCGTGCTTCAAACGACGCTCGACCTCCTGGAGAAAGGGAAGAATGTGCACGTTGTTGTGGATGCTGTGAGCTCTCGATCGCTGACGGACAGGTGAGCTTTTTCTGTAGCCATACCATTCTGTTAATCTCATTTCACCCGTCCTCAGAATCCGAAGCTTAAATTCCTTCTTTGCAGCGTAAGTAGCCTCTTATAGCTCACCTGTCCCGCACACTTTCTACTGCGTCCTGAGCTTTCTCATACGGGTCCCGCAAATTTTCTACGGCGTTCGGCGCACTCTACCTTGGGTCCCGCACACCTTTACGGCGTCCGGCGCACTCTACCTTGGGTCCCGCACACTTTCTACGGCGTCCTGCGCACTCTACCTTGGGTCCCGCACACTTTCTACGGCGTCCGGCACACTCTACCTTAGGTCCCGCACACTTTCTACGGCGTCCGGCGCACTCTACCTTGGGTCCCGCACAATTTCTACGGCGTCCTGCGCACTCTACCTTGGGTCCCGCACACTTTCTACGGCATACAGAGCACTCCAATTTGGGTCCCGCCCACTTTATCCGGCGTCTGGCGCACTTACATTCGGGTCCCGCAAATTTTCTACAGCGTCCGGCGCACTCTACCTTGGGTCCCGCACACCTTTACGGCGTCCGGCGCACTCTACCTTGGGTCCCGCACACCTTTACGGCGTCCGGCGCACTCTACCTTGGGTCCCGCACACTTTCTACGGCATACAGAGCACTCCAATTTGGGTCCCGCCCACTTTCTACGGCGTCCGGCATACTCTACCTTAGGTCCCGCACACTTTCTACGGCGTCCGGCGCACTCTACCTTGGGTCCCGCACAATTTCTACGGCGTCCTGCGCACTCTACCCTGGGTCCCGCACACTTTCTACGGCATACAGAGCACTCCAATTTGGGTCCCGCCCACTTTCTCCGGCGTCTGGCGCACTTTCATTCGGGTCCCGCAAATTTTCTACAGCGTCCGGCGCACTCTACCTTGGGTCCCGCACACCTTTACGGCGTCCGGCGCACTCTACCTTGGGTCCCGCACACTTTCTACGGCGTCCGGCACACTCTACCTTGGGTCCCGCACACTTTCTACGGCGTCCTGCGCACTCTACCTTGGGTCCCGCACTCTTTCTACGGCGTCCGGCACACTGGCATTCGGGTCCCGCCCACTTTCTACGGCGTCTGGCGCACTTACATTCGGGTCCCACACACTTTCTACGGCGTTCGGGGCACTCTACCTTGGGTCCCGCACACTTTCTACGGCGTCCTAAGCTTTCCCGTTTGGGACCCGCAAATTTTCTACGGCGTCCGGCACACTCTACCTTGGGTCCCACACACATTCTACGGCATCCGGCGCACTCTACCTTGGGTCCCGCACACTTTCTACGGCGTCCGGCGCACTCTACATTGGGTCCCGCACACTTTCTACGGTGTCCTGAGCACTCCCACTTGGGTCCCGACCATTTTCTACGGCGTCTGGCGCACTTACACTCGGGTCCCGCAAATTTTCTACGGCGTCCGGCGCACTCTACCTTTGGTCCCGCACACTATTACGGCGTCCGGCGCACTCTACCTTGGGTCCCGCACACCTTTACGGCGTCCGGCGAACTCTACCTTGGGTCCCGCACACTTTCTACGGCGTCCTGCGCCCTCTACCTTGGGTCCCGCACACTTTCTACGGCGTCCGGCGCACTCTACCTTGGGTCCCGCACAATTTCTACGGCGTCCTGCGCACTCTACCCTGGGTCCCGCACACTTTCTACGGCATACAGAGCACTCCAATTTGGGTCCCGCCCACTTTCTCCGGCGTCTGGCGCACTTACATTCGGGTCCCGCAAATTTTCTACAGCGTCCGGCGCACTCTACCTTGGGTCCCGCACACCTTTACGGCGTCCGGCGCACTCTACCTTGGGTCCCGCACACCTTCTACGGCGTCCTGCGCACTCTACCTTGGGTCCCGCACACTTTCTACGGCGTCCGGCACACTCTACCTTAGGTCCCGCACACTTTCTACGGCGTCCTGCGCACTCGCATTCGGGTCCCGCCCACTTTCTACGGCGTCTGGCGCACTTACATTCGGGTCCCACACACTTTCTACGGCGTCCGGCGCACTCTACCTTGGGTCCCGCACACTTTCTACGGCGTCCTAAGCTTTCCCGTTTGGGACCCGCAAATTTTCTACGACGTCCGGCACACTCTACCTTGGGTCCCACACACATTCTACGGCGTCCGGCGCACTCTACCTTGGGTCCCGCACACTTTCTACGGCGTCCGGCGCACTCTACAGTGGGTCCCGCACACTTTCTACGGTGTCCTGAGCACTCCCACTTGGGTCCCGACCATTTTCTACGGCGTCTGGCGCACTTACATTCGGGTCACGCAAATTTTCTACGGCGTCCGACGCACTCTACCTTGGGTCCCGCACACCTTCACGGCGTCCGGCGCACTCTACCTTGGGTCCCGCACACTTTCTACGGCGTCCTAAGCTTTCCCGTTTGGGACCCGCAAATTTTCTACGGCGTCCGGCACACTCTACCTCTTCTTCTTCTTCTTTGCAGCCACTGAGAGGGGTTTCGTCACAAGTTGAGAAACTGGGCGAACAGCACTGGATTCGTCCACAAGTCTATTGTAGTGAGCGTTGTTGGCTTCTTCGGACAGTCAAATAGGTGTTTAGTGTCGTGGCCTTGGTTTCCACAGTCCGGGCACACGTCAGGCTGACTATTGTCGATCCTGTGCAGGTAAGACATAAGCAATGGAGAATGTCCGCAGCGCAACGAAGCGAGGATACACCTGGCGCGCCTACCGAGCTCGGACTCGGTATCACATACCCTGGGCGGCACATCACCGAGAATAGGGTTGACGGCCGCTTTGGCGAGATGATCCTTCACAAACCGGGTGTGCTCCGCGCGTAAGAGACGAAGCCGTTCTTGATTCGAGTCGGTCCATCTCTGTACATTCACTTTGTTCGGAGCATCGGCAAACGGCACTCTGATCGATCTCTCTCACGGGATTTAATAGTCTTCTCGACGGATGATTAGGTTGCTTAAGGACATTAATAAACATCTGCTGAGCCTGGAGCTGACAATGCTCTTTCACTGGCAAGATACGGGCCTCGGCGTGAAGGTGCTCAATCGGTGAGCTTTTTGCACATCCAGTGGCTATTCGTAGTGCAGCATTCTGAATTCGCTGCATCTTAGTCCAGGAACTGTCCGACACGATGTGCTGCCAGACAGGTGCAGCATACTCCAATGCAGGCTGCAGAATAGCTCGATATGTCGTCAAGATTGTCTCTCTGCTGCCACCTCAGGACGTTCCTCCTAGAGCTCTCAACACATTAAGCTTTGCCTTGATAATTGCCTGCTTCTGTTCAGCATTTTTGTGAAACTTCAGCGATGGGTCCAAAACGAGGCCCAGCAATTTGGGAAATTTCGCTGTAGGCAAGAGGTCACCATCCTACCTGACAACAAATTGGGCGATGTGTTATTTTGGGTCAGATGTGAGTACCGAAACAGAAGACTTCGCCGCGGAAACTGTGAGCATCATACTATCGAGAAAGTTTTTAAGCTCGACGAGATAATCGCTGATCTTGTTTGCGGCTACCTGTATGTCACGATTACGGCACATGATGGTGATATCGTCGGGGTACGCAACAATTTTTATATCTTCAGGAGGCTCGGGTAGGTCTTCAATATACAGGCTGAAGAGGGCAGGTGACAAAACTCCACCCTGCGGCACACCGGCTGCTACAGGTATACTATCGGAGACGTGATTCTGGAATAGCACTTTGGCCCGACGACCTTTCGTAAACGCTGCTATCCAACGCTTCTGCCACGGTTGCAGCGAGGACTTCAATAGTTTCTCGGACAAAAGTCCTAGGTTAACAGAATCAAATGCTTTGGTTAGATCGAGGGCAACGGCCACTGTTCTAAGAGGCTTTCTGAAATTGAACCCATCGACCGCATAGCTGACAATCTCCAGAAGGGCAGTGGTGGTGGAGTGAAGCTTTCCAAACCCATGTTGATGTTGCTGTGCCTCATTCTGCTCTGCCAGGTCCCTTACGATTAGCTTTTCGGCTACTTTCGCGATCGGTGATAACAGGCTAATAGGGCGATAGCCCTTCACCGTGCTTTGCGATTTGCCTGGCTTAGGCAGGGGTATCACATTGGCGGTCTTCCATGCTTGTGGTAGAGTGCAGGTTCGGAAAGAAATGTTTATGATATCTGCGATCATCGGTAGAAGTTCCGTGGGAAGCTTCTTCAAGATGGCTGCTGAGATACCATCAGGTCCGAGAGCCTTCGAGTTCCGCATTTCCTTGATAGCCTTCTACACCTGAGCAGGAGTAAAGGCCTCAGTGGCGTTCATCAGCGGCAGACGGCTTAGTTCTCTTACCGTGACTCTGTTTTGTAAGCCACGCTTGGTACGTGTGATGAAGAAATTTTTGCCAAGAGCATATGCGGCAGCCTTTCCTGATTTGAAGACGCTGTTATCGAACTCTATGGTAGAGTTCGAGGAGGGGGCGCACTTGCCAGATATCTTCCTCAATACTTTCCACGCAGTTGTTCCGTCGGTTTTAAAGTTCAACCTTTCAGTGAACTTCTCCCAACTGTCTTTCTTGTGCTTGTCCAGATCCTTTCTTATCTCTTCATCCAGCTTGGCCACCTCAGGGTCCAAATGATTCTCAGCTCTCTTTTCATCTCTTGTCCTGATCTTCTGTAGAATCTCCTGGTGACATTAGGGTAGAAACTTTTCACACGTCCTTCAGGTATGGCCGCTTTGTAGCCTTCCGGATGGCGTCAGATATGTGATGCTCTTTCTGGTGCACATCGCCATTCCATGGATACTCAGCTGCCTGGCGGAGCGCAACCTCTCTGAACAGGACCCAGTCAGCAAGGCCTAAATTGAGATAAGAACGTTGACGAATACCAGTATAAGGGGCAAGAGAGTTTGAGAGATCAATATGGAGAAAGACGGGAATGTGGTCGCTGGGAAGAGTTGTGGAAGTGGACCATGTGCAAGAATTAGAAAGATTGGATGAAACGAGGGAGATGTCCGGGCTAGAAGGTCGGCCGTAGGAAGGGAGACGAGTAGGCTGATCATCGTTGAGGATAACCAGATCACACTCCTCAGCCCATTCCTCGACGTCTTCCCCTCTGGCGTCGGACTCAAGCGCAGAACAGAACGTGTGAGCATTGAAGTCACCTGCAAAGACAGCTGATGGGGAGAGAGAGCAGTCATGCAACTGCTTAAGAAGAGGTATGGGGTTGTAGGTTTGGGGACAAGAAGTGGTAGGAGGGATGTAAATATTAAATAGAGATAGTGGAGTTTTAAGAGGGAGGTGAACGGGAACGCACTCGAGAGTACCGTCCTTAGGAACATTTGGAATTAGATGAGAAGGTAAGTTAGAAAGCACAAACGTAGAAACTCCGCCTCCAAGAGCTGTCCTTGGGATGTGATAGGCAGTGTAGCCTGGAATGTTTGGTTGGGGATAAGTGGTAGAGGGAGAGAGTTTGGTTTCTTGAACCATAATAACATCCGGATGATGAGTACGTGCGAAGAGTGAGAGTTCAGACAATTTGGTGCGAAGGCCGTTAAGATTTATATGTACAATAGAGAGGGGGCGGTTGGTGAATGAGAAATCAGAGTTGCTGGGGCGGAGCACAGAACACAACGGAAGGATGAGTTGTGATGCCTCACAGAACTAAGACCTGAACAGGAGAAGTGCACCCACCTTTGGCATCCAAAGCATTGGACGCTTGTTCCATTCCAGTTGACTTTCTTGCTGCAGGTGGCACATTGATACTTCTGCACAGGTCCAGGATTCCTCTCGACGCCAGCCCTTTGTAGTAGAATCTTCAGGAGAGCTGGGGCCAGCCAGCGACTCTCCCATGACGAAAACCCTCTCGGTGGAGGGAGTGATGTCGGTTTGCACGAAGGTGATGTTGTTTCCTCCACACTGCCACGGCACGAACGTACGACATCTCGGACATTCTACCTTGGGTCCCACACACATTCTACGGCATCCGGCGCACTCTACCTTGGGTCCCGCACACTTTCTACGGCGTCCGGCGCACTCTACATTGGGTCCCGCACACTTTCTACGGTGTCCTGAGCACTCCCACTTTTGTCCCGGCCTTTTTCTAAGGCGTCTGGCGCACTTACATTCGGGTCCCACACACTTTCGACGGCGTCCGGCGCACTCTACCTTGGGTCCCGCACACTATTACGGCGTCCGGCGCACTCTACCTTGGGTCCCGCACACCTTTACGGCGTCCGGCGCACTCTACCTTGGGTCCCACACACTTTCTACGGCGTCCTGCGCACTCTACCTTGGGTCCCGCACACTTTATACGGCGTCCGGCACACTCTACCTTAGGTCCAGCACACTTTCTACGGCGTCCTGCGCACTCGCATTCGGGTCCCGCCCACTTTCTACGGCGTCTGGCGCACTTACGTTCGGGTCCCACACACTTTCTACGGCGTCCGGCGCACTCTACCTTGGGTCCCGCACACTTTCTACGGCGTCCTAAGCTTTCCCGTTTGGGACCCGCAAATTTTTTACGGCGTCCGGCACACTCTACCTTGGGTCCCACACACATTCTACGGCGTCCGGCGCACTCTACCTTGGGTCCCGCACACTTTCTACGGCGTCCGGCGCACTCTACATTGGGTCCCGCACACTTTCTACGGTGTCCTGAGCACTCCCACTTGGGTTCCGACCATTTTCTACGGCGTCTGGCGCACTTACATTCGGGTCCCGCAAATTTTCTACGGCGTCCGGCGCACTCTACCTTGGGTCCCGCACACCTTCACGGCGTCCGGCGCACTCTACCTTGGGTCCCGCACACTTTCTACGGCGTCCGGCACGCTCTACCTTAGGTCCCGCACACTTTCTACGGCGTCCTGCGCACTCGCATTCGGGTCTCACACACTTTCTACGGCGTTCTGCGCGCTCTTGATCCCGTACCCGTAAGATCGCCCGTCTTGAAAGTCAAGGCGAATAAACTGTCAAACAAACACACAGAGAAACGCATACATACATACACACACACACGCACACACAAATTTACCAAAATATATATAGTAGGATGTTTAATGACGGATCGCAAATTTGCGCTTCATTCTATGGTGATGAGATATTGCCAAGGTGCTTCCTTATCATTCCCTGGTCTCACAACCCTTCATTATTCGCCTTCTACATACATATGTGTACAATAGCGGTCTAACGAAAAGGGTGAATTAAATTCTTATCAGACCTACAAATAAGTTTTAAGGGTTTCCTCGGTAAGTTTTGAAGCCTTGGTACAATGTGTTTCATTCAAACAGGTTTTCATCGTTAGCGGCGAATCCTCTTTTTTGAGGCTACCCGCAAATACTATCAATTTTCGGCCTCTTGGTACGAAGCGAGGTGCTGCTCGGCCATGTCATGAACAATTTCAAGGCTCAAATGCTTCCGTCGCCTAGTTTTTTTTGTTGCTGCTAAAATGGTTTTCCCTGTAAGCAGGATATAAATGAGTCGGGTATTGTCGCGAACCCTCGGGTTCACGATATCTGACAACCCGAAGTATGACCAGTCCTGAGTTTGTACGTGAGTGGCGGCGTGTCTTGCTACTTCAACCACCGACCAGTGTCTGGCATGTGAATGACATCATCATTTTACACCCCTTATGGCTCGTATAAAAGGGCCACAAATTTACTAACCGGGGCGCGCCGAACTGCTGGCACGTCACTCTGGGAATGTAAGGAGAAGAAGACGAGCACAACAGATCGCAGATCTGTTGGCGCTGCTGAGACCGGCCGGTGGACCCACTAGCCTTTCTAGAATAACTGGAATTGACTTACTTGACTTAATCGGTTGGCTTTCGCCTGACGCGGTCATTCCGCATCTTCACCGAGGTGTGCCGTCCTAGTAGTCAGCCGTGTCCATTTTTCACGGTCTTCAGCCACAATTTGAACACATTCCATCCAGCTGTCACTATTCCATTTCCTGCGAAACGAAACATCGCGCCTGAACTGTCTTTCGATGCCGAGTGACTTTAAATCCTCTTTAACCACATCCGTCCAGAACTTTCGCCTACGCCCAGGTGGCCGTTTCCAGACAGGATTTGGAAGCATTTTTAAAGCGTGTTGTACGAGACGATCCGGCGTTCTTCTTAGTATATGCCCGAGCAGTCGAAGTCGACTTTCCATTGCTGCTTGAGATGGCGTTAGGAGATGCTGGCACCTCCCTCGTGTCAAGCGTTGATGTACTGCATCGATTTCCTTGTAAAGGTCTTCGTTATGGCATACACGCGGCCAGAAATATCCAAGCAAACGCCTAAAAGCTTCCTCTCCGTGCAATCCAACCTTTCCATCTGCGTTTTCGGTGCTGCCCACGTCTCCGATCCGTACATCATGATAGGGCGAATAGCGGATAGGTAGACGCGCAACTTGGACTTCCTTCGCGATGGTGGTAGACCACAAACACTTGGTTAGAGAATTGAATGCAGACGTAGCTTTCGCACATCGTTGTCGAATATCCGCTGCATAACTACCATCGTTCTTCAGCAAACAGCCCAAATAACAGAAATCGTCCACCAGTTCGATACGTTGTCCGTCCACACAAACTCCAGTTGAAGGCCTCTGAGAGACCCACATCTGCTTGCATTTGTCGGGACGAAGACGAAGTCCATAGGCTGCGGCATACTTCGAAACGAGGTTCACAATCCTTTGCAGTTTTGCGTTGTTTTCAGCGAATAACACAATGTCGTCGGCGTACTCCAGGTCGACAAGGAGCGTCCTGATGGTGTTAGGATCACATCCGCAGGAAACTGTTCTGCAACTCTACGCATGATGTCATCAACGGCGAAGTTGAAAAGAAAAGGTCCTGCAACGGCTCCTTGCCTTACTCCTGTTTTCACCTCGAAAGCTGACGTAAATCCGACAGGTGTACGAACTGCTGCTGTTGTTCCTTTGTTCATGTCCTCGATTAACCGAACATACTTTTCCGGGACTCCATCTGCTCGCAGAGCATTGGGCAATCGTTCACGATGAGGAGAGTCGAACGCGGCTTCAAAGTCCAAAAAGCAAGCTGTAATGGCTTCGAAAACCGCTGCCACGATTCAATTACTCTTCTCACGACGAACACTTGGTCGATGGTCGATCTTCCAGGTCGAAAACCGGCTTGCTCATCTCTGGTCGTTCCTTCACGATGTTTGATAAGTCGCTCGAGAATGATACGTTCTGAAACCTTGTACATGACACGAAGTAAAGAGATTCCTCTGTAGTTCTTAGGATCCGTGACGGATAGCTTCTTGTGAAGAGGTACGATGATCGCATGTCTCCACGAATCGAGTATCCTTTCGCTCATCCATATGGCACGGATGGTGTTGGTCATTTCACGAATCCCAGACGGAGGAAGAGCTTTCAGCATTTCAGCAGTGATGTTGTCATCTCCACCTGCCTTTCCATTCTTCATTTTCCGGACACAATCCAAAACTTCAGACTCAGTCGGCGGTTCCTCACTGACATCGTAATGTGCTCTCCGAACATGCGGGAGCTCAGGGACTGATGGCGCTGGACGATTCAGTAGTGAACTGGAAGTAATCCTTCCATATTGGCAGCGTCGCATCACCAACTGCAACTCCATTGGTAGTGTTCAAGACAGGAGAACATCTCTTCATCTTCCCGCTATACTGTCGCAGCAACGTGTAGGCTTTCTTCGGATTCTTCTCCTCCCAAGCCTTCTCGAACTCCTTAGCTCTACACGTCCACTCTCGTTCGCGGTCACTTTGAAGCTGCCGACGCAACTTCCTCCTCAGACGCTTCTCCTCCACGAAGTTTCCTGCAGTTCGGAGAGCACATACTCTGTTGTAGGTAGATGTTGTTTCTTCTGAGACGTAGGCGAACTTCTTCTTAGGCTGTACAACCGGGAGTGCCTCTTTCGAAGCGTCCTGGATGCACTTGACAAAAGAATCCGCGTCGCAAAGTTTCTTCTTAGTCCGTACTCCGATGTGAATAGAAACGCGTTGTCGGAAATTCCTTCTGCACTCTTCATCTCTGAGACTTGTCATGTCAATCCTCTGGAGAGGCTGAGCCCCTCGCTTCCTCTTATGAATCCTCGCAGTGAAGTTCAACAGAACAGGACGGTGATCCGAATCGAATGCGACATCCCACACAGCTCTAGATCTTCGAATGTCCGATACTGGAATATTCCTCGTCAGGACATAGTCAAGCTGTAGTTTCAAAGTTGTCATCTTCCGCTTCCGCTGCTCTTCTGGAGATAGCTGGGTTGGTCCCTGCCACGTAAGCTGATGGCGGCGATGATTCCTCTTGAATGTCGATGCAATAATCAGACCACTGCGTTCACAAAAGTCGACAAGGCGGTAGCCATTGTCCGATGTTTGCTCCACTGGGTAGAACCATTTACCGAGTACTTCAGATTCCTGATCAAGTCCCATCTTCGCATTTGCGTCAATCCCCACGACAACAGCATGTTGACAAGGTATCCTGGCCAGCAACGTATTGAGTTCCTCATAAAACGCATCCTTCGAATTGTCTTCGGCGGTTTCAGTGGGCGCATGAGCACTCACTATCCACAGATTGAATCCTCTGTGATCCCGCAGTCGTACGAATGCATTCCGACACGACGTTGAGCCGAACTCCTTGACCATACCATTGAAATCCTTCCTTACAGCTATTGCACAGCCTCCCACTCTCCTATCGTCAGCGTTACCGCAGTAGATGGTGTACTCTCCGACGCTGATGACGGGTCTATCCTTGAGGCGGGTTTCCTGCAAAGCAGCAAACGGTGCATGGAAATAGCTCAGAAGTCTGGATAGCGCAGTTTTTTGGATATCACTCGACAGCGATCGACAGTTCAGGGTGGCGAAATTGTGGCTTGTGGCCAAAGACTCCATGACTCCCTAGGTACGGATCCTAAGGTGTTATGGACCAGAGGCCTTAGTGTGCCGGACGGCGACACCTTTATGCAATGTGCGGGATACTTTCGCGATATAGTTGTGCACGCTATATCGCTCGAACGTTCCCTGTGTACACTCAAACGTCTGCTGGGTTCAGTAGAAGCAGGGGCACCAACGAGCAGGTACCAACAGACTTGTATACACACCCCCTAACTGGAATAACCGAAGTAATATGAAAGGGAAAATAACTAGAGTCTAAATAGGAAAACTAAAATTATTCTCAGTCTCTTGCTATGGGAAAATATAGATTGTGTTTGATAGCATACTTTGTGCGTATGTGTAGATTCAGTAAATATTTAAAAATACAAATCCATTGAACCACCAAACCCTCATGAGATTAGTGATGAAAATCTCAAAAGGTATGGGTGTTATGCGATTGTAAGCCTACTCCATGGAGACTGCTTGCATTCGCCGTGCTGCATGTTGACATCATGTCTGTTCCGTTCACTTCTGTGGTTTTCCGCTTGTTTTTTTAAAGAAACAAATCGCAATGGGTAGTAAACTTAATAACAGACAATTGTTAGAAAAAACACTGAAATGAGCAAGAGACAAAACATTTATTGTGCAGACAGATGAGTGCCGCATTTGCTAAAGGGCCCAAAAGTCCGCATTCGCACAAGTTTAGTTTCGATATGCAAATCTATTTGCTCCTGTCTATGCAGACTGATCACGTCTTGTACCCCAAAGCTTCAACTTTAGTGCATTTTCCTGAGCATTAGCTGTGATCTGTTTTCGTCGAGTATAAACTCTTCTCCATAAACGAGACCATTCAACTTTGTTCCTCATTGCTGGGGTCCTCCATCCCCCTGTTGATGTTGCAGCGTCAATTCTCCTCATCTCTAGCTATTTTTCGGATCAGCGTGGAGCCTGTGTGATGTCTGTGTTTGCTCATATAGCCGCCGAAATGGCGCCATAGGGACGCCAGGCTGCGGTTTGTTACTTAGATGAAGCTTTGAAGAATACTTAGCGTCGAGTGTTAATTAGTTGTTTGCACGACGCTGTGCGCTCTGTGATGTTTGCTTGAAGGAGTGGCATCGTCTCATCAACAGTGAAAAACTGCAGATTCGATTTCCACGATGTGCTCGGTTCTTGAATGATGTGTTTGGACCTCGAGTAACGACTTTTTCCTCGAGGCATGTGACAATGCCAACCCGTGAGAAAGTCCTTATGACGATTGTGGAATGCATCCGACTGAACAGTTTTGGACTGCTCGACATTTTCACATGACTTCAGAAAAAAACGTTAATCAAAGGTATCCTCTGTAAGAAATCATAATTCTCACGACTCATGGTGCGAGCGTCGCGCGCAATGCTACTCTCTCCGTCTGTCATGCGCTCTCTCGCTGTCTCTAACCTCTGCTCCGCACCAGCATTCGCAGAAACCATGGGAATTTTGCGGTTTTACAGCCGGTTCAGGTGGAACTCACGCAATCGCCGGATCCGACCCCGGCTCGAACGCGGTCCGACTCCATATTTATCTCGGGTCCGAACCATTACCATCCCCTCTCCCTACGTACTCCCAAGTGGAAATACGTGTGGAGGGGGGGGGAGAATACATTTCGTTCCCCCCATGTGCGTGCCACTGTACATGGTCACCTATCGACCTTCTGAGCATAATGAAAAGATGAATTTGGAATCCACGAGAGGAGTTTTTTCATTTCAGATAGCAATGCACCATATTCCCGCTAATAACGGGTAGCATTTACGAACGTGGCTAAAAAACGTCTTATGCGTGTAACTTTCTTGAACGAAGACTTTCCAATTATGGAAACAGTCATGTCAACAGCTCAAGTTGCTATCTAGTGGTAAGCAGAAAGGGCTCAAGCTTGTTTAAATCGTTTCGATTACGAAGAAAATATTTTCTGCGATCACTTTCGAAAACGTCGCCTTGCGGCGAAAGTTTCCTGAGAAATGTATAGATTGAATTTCCGTAATCCTCATTTGACGATATAAAGTTTTCGCGAACAAGTCCTACTTACTAGTCAAATGGTATGTCAGCGTGTTAAATGCAAGGGTTGAAAAATCCAACCCTTACAAATCTGATCCTTCTTTAAGCTGCCCCCCTCAAAGGAGGCCTAGATATTGCTCTTCTCTGGCATCTTTCACAGTACTGATTGTAAGCGCGATACGCGTATGGCGCGCGGGACGAGCGGTGGACTATAAAGCCTTTTCACCGCGCTCAAAGCAGTCATAAAATATTGGGCGGGACCGCCATAGCGACGAGGGGTAAAGTTGGGCTTCAACTCTGCCATGCACACAAATTCTAGGCTTGCCCACACTGTGGTGTAAGATAATCCTGAATTTATCTATAATGTAGCGGACTTGAACTGAGGATCCAGTAAGGATACAAATGGCGAAGCCGCACGGTTTTTACGTCGCCTCCATTTCGGTGCTGAATGGGCGGCACGCGCTTCCCGCTTCTCTTGGCGCGCGTTGGAAAGTTCCATTGTTTACCTCTAGCCCCGCGGTGTCGGTGAGGACTATGAGAGATGTTTAACACTCTCATAATAACCGCTCAAGCTTTTGTCGCAGTCCGCCGCAAGCGTCGTTTTCGAAAAACTATGGCAGAAACGTTTTCAGATGCAAAATAATCTTAGAAAGTTCCGATAAACAGCGCACTTTATTAGGTAGCACTTTGAGCTGTCAAAATGGTATCTATCTCAGGATTCGAAAAAGTCCTCGCTCGAGAATGGCGCAAGCATCTGACGTTTGTTTGTCAACTTTTTTTAGTGCTGTCTGGTTTGTATTCCTTAGGAATGATCAAATACCTGAAGTTTCAACCCCTAATAAGATCGCTAATGTCCGCATTGAGCCATCAACTTCCTACATCTCGTTAATTTATAGCCTAGCTCCCTTATTTTGAGCCGGTCGAAATGAGATTTCTTGGGCTTATCATGTCAAGATCTTCTTATCACTGTTATATTTCGTCATGACCGACCGCTCCGCTGCTTGCTCTGCCCGGACTCATCAGAGCAAGCTAAAGTAAGCTTTACATTGGCCAATTAAAGGCAGTGGTCGCGATGAAATATGTTTGTCTTCTTTTCCTCTCTAAATCCTTTTCTGGATTTAGAGTAGTAGGACCTATGAGAAAAAATCGCGAAAAAATCGCTGTTTTGGGCCGAATTTGAGGCCTGAACTTTCTTGTCTTCTGATGGTGGACGAGCCCACTCCATATCATTGGCAGCGAGGATCTCTGATATCAAGAACATCAGCTGGCTTGAAATTGCATTTCGATCAATGAACATTATCCTTCGGACTCATCTAGTCAAAAACATTGACTGAAGTGCTTGCTTTCATTGATCAACTGTTTTTATTAGGTAAACTTGCATTTATTTCTTCCTCTGAATGTCGATGATTTTTGACTGTTCAGCATGAGACGGCGATCTTTTTCAGCGGCTCTGTGCACGTGTGCACGAGCTGGCATCTTTGGGCCCTAGAAACTCTAATTCTAGCCCGTTTTTCACCATGCTACCTTCATAGATTATCAGCTGTTTTCTATCTAAGCTGATTTTTATAGTTTTTTAGATAACGTTTTTCATCGCGACCACTGCCTTTAAGTGGTTGTGATTGAAAATCGGTTACCAATTCTAAATGCTTAAATTTCACGCATCAGGTAATGCCTTAGTCAATGGAGGACTCAATATGACATATGCCAATCAGTAGGCATTTCTTCAGAACAGGAAGTGTTTTGCGAGTCGCTCTGTAGCTTTAAGTTTCCAAGCGTTTTCAAGAGAGGTGCCGGGTCTCGAGTGGAAGTTGATGTCTTTTCTATGTTTGTCGTCCCGCACTGCTAATGTTTGCGAGGTTTTCCGTCGATATACCGATCAGCTGAACACCGATCAGCGCCTGATAGGCAACTTGGACGATCCTTGGTCTGCGAAAGACTCGAACGCTAACTTCGGACAGGGAACGAAATTCTCATGCCGTAAAATAGTGTGTTTCGGTGTGTCGATTGCGTCCAACATTCTACGACATCATGGGAAAAATTTACAACAATGTTCTTTTAATTTGCCTGTACACACCAAAACTCAGTCTGAATTGGGAATGCTTTGTCATTCTAATCTCCTTATACGTACACTATCATGTAACTCATGTTTTCTTCTAAAATAAGGCAATGAAGTCCAGGAATGGATTCCCCGAGGTAGCAAGAATTTCCATGATGTCGTAGAATGAGTAGTGTTGGACGCAATCGGCACATCAAAACACGCTATTTTACGGCATGAGAATCTCGTTCCCTGTCCGACGTTAGCGTTTGAGTCTGCGTAAGTGCTCTATTTTTTCTTGAGCTATGAGCTTCGGTGAGAGGTTACGGATGACATTATGGGACGAAGGTAGTTGCTGTAAAGCGGCAAATCCACTTGACTTTCGTCAATATCGGAATGGATGGGGCGGAATTTGTAACATAAATTTAATTCCTTGGCCAGTTTACAGTTTTGAAGTAGTGGGTTCATTTAGTGATCGTAAGAACTCTAGAGGTGAAGGGGAATTCAAAGGTTCTGGAACCAGTTCGTTAGAAGAAGGAAATTTTCGGCTCTGATAGGCCTTGTGTGATTGTTTCTTTCATCAACCCTTCTGGAGCCGTTCCATTTTGGAAGCTCCTTTTATGTTCCGGTTCAGAGGTAGCGTTTAAAGTTAGGGCGATGTCAGCTAGACAGTAGAGCCCACATTATTTACGTAATAAAGAAAGCAGAGACGCTCAAAATGATATCGATTTTTCGATATAAATCGAAGGTTTGATGGTATTATGCCGAACTAACAAAAAAAAACCAACGAAAACTGTATGCAAATAGAGGAGTAAGGGTTGTTTTTGTTATCGGGTGAAAGTGGACGAATTTTACCGCGCGCGGTTGAAACAGCGAATATTGGCGATAAAACGGTTGAGGTACCTAATCCAATAGACTCTTACAGCTTGTACTAGAACGCTCACCTCGTTGGAAGCATCAAAATCCAGTCAAAGCGACCGTATTCGAACGACTTATTCTCTGTTTCCGCGTGAAATTCATTTCCGTTCATCGCGTGCGTCTGCGCGCTTACGCTGCGTCTCCTTTTTCCCATACTTTCTCACTGTCTCTACTACCCTCGCTTTGCACAAGCACGCGAGGTAACAGAGTAAATTTGGCTCGGAAACAGAGAATATCTGGACGAGTTTGTATTTGGGGGGCGGGGT
This sequence comes from Aplectana chamaeleonis, assembly GCA_029168955.1. NCBI lineage: Eukaryota > Metazoa > Nematoda > Chromadorea > Rhabditida > Cosmocercidae > Aplectana > Aplectana chamaeleonis. The sequence continues at coordinate 1,851,447 of JAPDOI010000081.1, read as the reverse complement.
TGATGAAAATTTTCAACATGCATTGCTCAAATTCAGTAGTTTCAACTCGTGTTTGACTCTTCTAATGACGCGAGCCTTCTACTAGGGGCCATACGACCCCAGTTCCATAACGGAGTGAAATTCCGGCCTGCAGTTTCGGACAACTGCTGCTGCGACACGACAACAACGGAAGTTGTCTTGCCGTTCCCGTTAGTAGTATAACCAGTAGGGCCCTAAAATGGTATTCAGTCGAAACGCATCGCGTCCCTATATACATATAGGAGCATTGGTGTAGAAGTCGAAAACCGGCAGATCAGTTGCCTATCAGTTGAGTGAGTCGCGTGGCTTTGTGAAACACAAGGGACGAACTGCGCCATGTTGCAGTTTCCCCGTCTTATTTGTCGAAAATCTTCCAGTACGCTCCAGCAGTATGACAGAGCAACAACATTCCTTGTGCAGCATTACCTTGATGGTGGACCAAGAAATTCCTCTGAACGACCTCAACCGCGTCGTTTTGTGGAGCTGAGCCCATAAAATGGAATGTGTTTTCTGTGCACACGTTATTTTGAGCGTTCCTTCACTTATTTTATCTTGAAATTGGAAGTTGTCCTGTTTCTACAGCGCTAACTTATCCGTGAACAAAACGTATAATTGATTTATTGGTTTTTCACGGTTTCAACGTTATTGCCGGTAAGATCACCTAAAACACCTCATTCTTTGCGAAACCTGACGATATATCTACAAGCGTCTCCCTCAAATGCGATTTCTTCATTTAAGTAGTTTTTCTTTCGAGAAATAAGTGAAAACATTTTTCAGAAAGTACGCTTTCAAGCAGATGGATCGCGCTGGTGCTGTGCTCACCACGTCAGAGTGTGTGCTGCTCGGCCTACTTCAAGATGCTTCTCATCCAAAGTTTAAGGAAGTGCAGAAGCTGATTTTGGAACCCGCCCCTGATGTGGGCCTTCTCTCAAAAATGTGAGCCCCGTTCATAGCATTCTGTGTGATTGGAAATCCAGTAATTAATAATATTCATTGTTTTCTGATGTATGACGCCAGCAAACTTCTGGACGTTGTTCATATGATTTACCGAACAAATAAATTGGAGAGAATACAGCTTCTGACTCAGCAAAGAATACACTATGTGATATACCCAAAACCATGACAAATTGCATTGAACTGTAGCGAAGAATTTCACAACATTGAAGAGAATATGAATACAATTACCTCAACATAGAAGTAATGCAGCAGCAGAAATGTGTACACCCAAGAACCCGTAAGTACCTCAGACCACTCGGTGAGGAGCGAGGCACGGCGCCTGTTGACCGTGTATTCTACATAGAAATGAATTACCGCTCTAATGCTCCTACAGAGTACCTGAGAAGAGTTGACCGTCGGAGTCACAAAAACAGCGAAAGGAAAACGTTCAGCGCTCCTCAGAACAACATTAAACGCTATAGATCACAAAACGTATATACACCAGTGACAGGCAAGTGCTGAACTTATCAAAAAGTTCTAGCCACTCGCATGCCTTCGCGATCATTTACAGGATTAGAAGAACGCGAGCCGACGATCCTTCAGACGGTTGTGTGGCTTGATACTTCCGTAGTATCGTAGAAGGAAGTTGCGCACCTGAAATAACATATTTCTCTATATGTGACGTAGGAAAAGTTTGGTTGTGATGAGCAGAGACAGACTTCAGGATTTTGGCATATTAGGTTGTCGAGCGATGTGGTTGAGCATCCTAGGTAGTACGAGTCTTTAAAGGCAGCGTACGCGCGAGAAATCGTATTCAATTTCTTAACCATTTTGCGCAGGAAGGCCTACTACGTTGTGATATATCGCAAAGCGGCCACCCAAAACACTCAAATTCCGGAGAGAAGCTTGTTTCAAAATCCCGAAACATTCAACTTCCTTTCTTACGTCTGTATTGTTGTGTCTTGTATAGTAAACAAACATAGGAGAACTGAACGTCTGAAACGGTTTAGCTCTTTTACCTTCTTAGATCGATTATTTCTTTTCGCAACATTGTCAACAATTCTCCGAAAAAGAGGAGGTTCCAATACTCACGTTTCAACTCGAGCATCTCTTGAAAAGGAGAATAAAGAATTTAAAATTTTCCTGGCCTGTCGGAGCCTGTCGTGGCGCTTACGCTCCTCGTGCTATATGGTCGACTGGGGAAACGCCTTTTCAGACCACGGAGCAGTTTTTAAGAGGCTATAGTATTATGAATACGCAGCATTGAGGTCTCAAGCTTTGCCAACTATCTTCACTTAGTTCAAACAATGGTTTGAAAAAAAAACAATTATGGTTTTCTATGTGGTCGCTGCCTTTAAACACATTCCCACATGGATCGCTGCTTGGAGCGGATCTGGAAAACAACGGAAACTACGCTGTCCCTCTGGTGCGAGGAAAGTCAGCCATCTGTTCGAGCGACCGGACGACTACTGTTCCGCTAGGAGCGACGTTCGGTTGATTGTCCGATTGCGGTCCCTGTCGGGGCGAACAAGCATAGTCATACCGCTGTTTTTCTTTCACCGCTTGCTCACAAGGAGATAGAGCCTTCTACGAGGATACGGTTCCAGAAGTTGTCTTTCAAAGCGACTCGAAGTCACCTCCTATCAGTGGTCTCGTAAAATCAACTGCTTGTCCTTATAGTATGATGAAGGGCCTCATATACCGGCTTAGCGCGTGACCAGCACGTGGTCTCTCAGAAAAGCCGCCCATTCTGCGTCACTCAGTCTCCTTTCATGGAAGCGCAGCCGCTCCGAAAGCAACCGGAGTAGCAACTGAACGGGAGCCGTGGTCGCATTTGAAACCTTGGTTACGGTCCGGGTGGTGATGTTATAAGTGGGAAGTGCTGGTTCCGCTCCAGACGGTTGTGTGGGTGTGTGAGTTTTAACTACATAGGGCTTCGGTCCATAGGCATCTATGCTGATGCAGTGCAACCCGGCAACACATCAATAGAGATGTTGTTTAAAAAAACGTATTTGAAACCTCAAAACAGGGAATTTTTCGTTCCATTTGGTTTTGTACATCACATACCGCAAAACTGGAATACGGTCCGTACCTGGCGTCTGCTGAACTGTCCTCCAGAATGGCAAGTTGGGCAAAGGAATGGTGGTGGGAACTGCAGTTTGGTGAATTGAGGATCTTCTGAGGGATCTCCATGAAGGCGATTGTTCACGATGTTGTGAGCTCTCCACAGATACGTCATCATGTCTTGCGGATGTCGAATCTAAATTCATTATACTTGAGCATATCGCTTGTTTTCTTTGGTTGGAATTGGTCATCATCATAATACTGTTTGAAATACTTACGCGTCGTTCAGTCATTGGCAGTATATTCGTGGTCATATTCATGAAATGGTTTTTGCAGTCCTCGCATCCAAAGAATCCACGTACCCAGCCCTGAAAACGTGTTCAGCTGCCTAGTATGGAGTGTAAGGAGGAAGACATATAGAAGCTGTACTTCTATTCTTTCAGAATCGTAGAAAAGCTATGTCTATCTTGAAACTCTACCCAAAACCCATTACTGGAAAGAGCAAATTCGCTCATCTGAAATAGCCTTTTCCTAAGAGAAGCCTTCCAGGTTCTCAATTAACTTCGTTTCTATGAATAAAGTCTTTTTCCCAAAAGGTACTGCTCAAAAATTCCATAATAATAAGTGCTTTCCTAGGCTCAGACAATGGGGTGAACCGACGGCGGACAAGTTGCGTACCGACCGCGGGATGGGCGACGTTTGGAACGCAATTTGCACGCGGTCGGCACGCAAATTAGCGCGGTCGATACGCACTGCCACGCGGTCAGCATGGAATACCACGCGGTTAGTACGTATAGCAGCGCAGTCGGTACGTCTTGCCACGCGGTCGGTACGCATTGTCGCGCCCTCGGTACGCACTGCCACGCGGTCAATACGAACTTTTTCCAAATCCTGAAAGCGGTCGGTACGCATCCACACGCGCTCGTAACGCATTGCCTCGCGGTAGGTACGGTATTAGTCCGCGGTCGGCATAAATGTCGCACATAGGATTGGCAACGGTTAGTACGCATTCACACGTGGTATGCCCGATTTTATCGCTCGCTCAGTCCAAAACTTTTTCTAAAAATCCGACACCTGTCAGTACGCATGCATGCGCGTCAGGCATATATTGTTTCCAACGAAATGACACTGTTTCGGAACGCATTATTCCCCAGATGCACGGCTGGCTTTCCAACCGCGAATTACGAGCTTTTTTAAAGGAAAATGTGGTTGAGATAACAACGAAAATAGAACGGTATGCCCGATTAAAACTCTTATGCATTTTGAAGCGTCAAAAACGGCCTACAAGGCCGCTACACGAGTGAAAAGTTGGTCCCGCCCTGTATTTCTCCGCCTCCTCTATTCGCCGTACTCCTCCAAAACAGGGGTACTGTGCTATTTCCACCGTCGTCGGTGTATGTGACTTATTTATTGTACTTATTGTAGCACTCACAAACGTCGCTGACGGTGGGAATGGCCCAGCACCCCTGTTTTGGAGGAGGACGCAAATACGTGGGGCGGAGCAATACAGGGCTGGGCCAGGTTCTTACTCGTGTAGCGGCATTGTGGTTCGTTGTTGACGCTTAACAATGCGTAGGCGTTGTAATCTGGGCCATACCATTCTAATTTCGTAGTTATCTCCAAGAACTTTACGAGCGTGTATGCTGCTTTAACCAATAAAATTTTTTGGGTTGATGCATAATTTTGGAACGGTTTTAATAACGCGATTTTTTTAGTGAAATCTGGCGTTTCGTCCTCAACATTTATATAAAAATAATCCTCAATATTCAATTAAAAATGCGTCTCGAAAACCACACTCATATTTGCCATATTATGCTCTATCACTACGAGAAAGGACAGACCGCAGCCTAGTCATTTCGCGATCTGAACGAACTTTTTGGCAAAGGAACAATTATTTATAGTGCAGTACGGAAGTGGTTTATTCGCTTTGAATCAGGTGGCACTAGTTTGGAGTATGAAGAATGAAGAGGTCGAACATCGGATTTTGATGATGTAGCACTTTTGATAGCCGTAGAATAGGACGAAAGCCTGACAACGCGAACGCTGGCTGAAGACTTTAATATCTATCAATCAACTATCGTTCGACGCCTGAAAACTCTTGGAAAGGTATGGAAATTGGCTTGATGGGCGCCACACGAGCTCTCCGACAACAACAGAGCTGAACGCTTTCGAATTTCCACCGATTTGCTGCAGCGAAACCAACAAACACCATTCTAACGCCCATCCACAAGTTGGGCGCCATGTGGTCGAATCCATCGCCAATAAGGTATAGGATCTGCTCCCAGATCCGCCGTACACACCGACAGAGGCACCAACGGACTATCATGTTAATCGCTCTTTGAAGAACTGGCAAACAAACAAAGTCTTTGACGACTTCGATGACTTGGTGGCTGATGTCAAAGCGTTGATTGCATCCAAGAATCGTGACTTCTTCGCACGTACAGGGTGTTTCATAATTATTGGCGCGCAGATATTGACGTGTTTCTTGAACCCTACCCTGGATTATGAGAATAATCGAGATGGATACATTTATTTATACTACCGTTAACACAGAACAGTGGTTAGATCTGGAAATATCCGCCATCTGTTCGAATATCGGCTCCAAGAAGTCTTAGAAAGACGTCGCAGCAGTCACGGAGGTAGTCGTCATTCATTTCATCCAAGGCTTCCCTCAAAACTGATTCCAGTGGGCCAATTTTGCATTTCAGGAATCGCAGATATCAGACTCCATCAGGGATCACACTAGAAAGTTTAGTGGATGCCGGTCCGACGAGCACGACCGCAATTCTTCGTGCGCGTTTCACTCAGGGTAGCACACTTCGACAGCACTCTTGAATTGCTTTCTCTTTGTGTGCTTATCCACGGCCTAGTGTGAGGCAGCAGAGTCTGCTGCCGCATCGGAAAGTTGTAAAGCTGTTCAAAACAATCTCTAGACTCGTTGTCCTGCTAACGTCCTTGTTGATTTTCATGTCAGAAACCACGAAAAACAGCGGAGTTCCACTTTCGCTTGCGATGCCTCCCAAAACTATCACAGAAGTCGCATGAGTAGTCCAACCAGTGACATCTTCTCACAGTAAGACCTCATTGGTTCTTCTAGCTGCTATCCAGTCGTTTTCGCATTTCTTTATCAACTTCAGACTGATGATTTGTTCCATCTAAAAGCGCCATGACGCAATGCGTGACTCCTGTGCAACGGTGCATGAGCTTCCTGAACTTTCGGTCTCCATTCAGCCTCTTGTCGGCGTACACCAGATGGGCCTGCTGCTAGATGGTGTGAACAAAGATTCAGCTTCTTCCTTACGACTTTGCAGATGGATCCCAACCACAGATTCCTTTCTCTAGCTATCCACTTCATCGACAGTCTCGAATTGCGGTTGACTCGGGCACTCACCCTTTTGACAACCTCAGATATGCTAGTACTAATCTTAATGCTTTTACAAGCTAAGTCAGAGATCGGACTAAGCTGACAAAGACGACTGATAGCATTCAGAGTAAGTCTGAGCTGATTGGCGATGTGTCTCGTCGTGTGCGTTAATTTTGCATTGCGATGATGGCGCCGAACTTCGGATTCGCATCGATCATACTAAATTATAAATCAATATCTACAGAACTGTGGTGAGAAATACAGAGCTGAGACTCGAAGAAATCCAAAAAATCAAAATAGCAAGAATTTCATTTTTTTTTCAATTTTTTTTTGATTTTTTTTAAATCGAAGCCAGTTCGCACGCCAATAATTTTGGAACACCCTGTAGAATCAGCCGAATGCCAAGCAAATGGGAAGCAGTTCCTAAAGTATATGCTGACTATGCTCTCGAATGATGATTTAAACATGTTTTAATTAAATATTATTTTTGTTTTTGTTGAATGAAAGTATTTTAAAAAAAGTTTCATAATTATGCATCAATCCAATACTTTCGAAAAGATTCAATGCTATATTGAGGGTAGATAAGAGAAATCATGGTTTTGGTTAGCTGATCCAGACAGTGACTGGTCGCTAGGCTAGCCGTTTTTAGCCTATCGCGTGTTTAGCTCAAAATTAAGTTAATGTTCACAAGAAAAACGATATTTGGCTGTCGGAGGCCTGCCGCGTTAGATGGTTTTACCTTGCTTGCACGTTTTTTTTGTTTCATTCACTTTTGCTCCAGTGTTGGCCAAATATACATCTTCATGATGGAAACTCGTGAGTCTTTTAATCAAGGACGGTTTTTTTGGGCATTAATGCGCGTCATTTTCATGGGAGCAATCTATGCTTGCCGCATGTGCATGCATACCACCCGCTGTCGAATCTCAAAAAAACTTTCGTATTGAAAGGCATTTTACAATGTTTTCTCAGCTTGTGATGGCATTCCTTGTATTTTCCCACCATCGATAACTGTTCTTGCATTTCCTTCCTTTGCCTTCTTCCTAGTTCCCCTATTCGGGATTCAATTCATGGTACTGTGAGGTGACTACTTGTGTGATTTATTCTCCAAACCCTCGTGAGATCGAATGTACTAGTTGATTGTGATTCTACAACTTTTTTCAATGAAATAAGTCAGCGGTTGAAGCTGCTGAAACGAGGTTTTTTGGTGTCTGTTTTGTTGAAAACATATTCAGATTTCTTCCCACGAAAGATAAGCTCCTTTTACAAAGAAAATTTTTTCACGAGTTCTCGCGAACAGTATTTTTCATTATGTTTTGAAAAACTCGAAAATATCAAATGTCGAATATCATTACTAAACCACCTAAAACCACGACTAGACCAAGAAGAATAAGATGATGAAAAATGGAAGCATTAAGGACAGCAAGACGGTCGAGATTGAGAGAAAGAGTGAGAATCTTCGGTAAAACAAAGAGATCAAAAAAAGAAGGGAAGAAAGAGAATAAATTATTAAATAAATAAATAAATGGAAAGATAAAGCAAGAAAAAGTATCACAACAACACAAAGATGAATAAGAGGAGAAAGAAAAGTTGTTAGAGTTGTCGAAAGCGGAAGTAGAACGTAGAAGACAGAAAAAGAGAGGGGAAGGAAGGGATCATGTAAAGAAATATCCCGGCGATTCGAATAAAACTGGCAGTTTTAAATTAACTTTCCGGGCACGCCGGGGAAGTCGGGGGGAGGGGGGAGAGTCGATAAGATGGCCATTAGCGTACCCGACGAGGTGATCAAGAAGGTCATAGAGGTTTTAGGTGACAAAGATCTCGGTAGTGAGTTCAATTCTGGTCAGCGCAAATCCAAACGACTGCTCAAATCAAGAGTGGTTGTGAGCAGTGTAGCCTTCCACGTGTTAAGCTTGTCAGCATAATCAGAATATCAATTATACGTTGCCGATGCACATGTTCAACGGTAAGCTGAGAGAATGTCCACTGCTGTTAGAACTTGATGACCACCATAAACCGAAATAACCTCAGGTCCTGCCTACACATTACGCATTGGACGTAACCGGTTGGTAAGGTTTCTTGCTTCACATCAGCATGTTGTATCGTACCAACTCTGAGCAATTTACACCACTGTTACGCCAGATCGCGACCTCGATTCACAAGTATAGTTAATTTTGCGTTACCTGAATCTGTGCGTACCACTTAATCATTTCTCCAAAAACTTTCTCTTAGTAGATACCCACTCTATATGTAGCATATGAAGATATGAAAATCCGAAGTAGATTTTTTCTCATAGCCCAAAAATCATGCGTTGCACGGATAACTCAAAGCTGGCATTAATAATATTCAACCGACCGCGCGATTATGTGCTATGATTGTATGAAGTATGAAGGAATTTCAGTTGTAACTGTATGAGAAGTCTTTCCTGCTCTACACATGGCTCTACAAAAACTGATAGGGTCTCTATAAATACCACGCAACTACAGAAGGAATGGTACATTGTTGTGTTTTCTCACCCAAACATTATTCAAGGGCAGTGTTGATTTATCACAACATCGAGTTAGCTGACATTCGATAAGACATCCTGAATGTTTGAAGGATAATTTTGAATTCCTGCTTATTGCTCGTGATCAAAATGGATGCTTAAAGCCACAGTCCAACCTCAGAATCGAATTTTTGCTTTCCTGCTTATCTTGGAGAAAATTTTACGCTGATCACAAATGTGTCTCCAGAATCGCTCAGAAACCACTACGAACGGAGTTACGGCCCCTCAAAAATACTGAATTTGAACCGCGAGAAGTTCGCGGACGAGTTGTCTCGGGCCTGTTTTTTCTCGTTATTCGCAGCCATCGTTTTGAAGCGCGTCACAAAATAAAGCCACACCGAAAACAAATGGAAGAACATAGATTTTGTTCAAAACCGGTCGCGCTTCTCTTCCCTATCGAGATCAGAAGCTTGTCGGCGGGCGTTATCCATTTTTTCTTACGTGGGAGCGGAGTCGACTTTTTCCTTGCCTTTTCTTGCTTATTTGAGCGAACTGAGATTTCGCGCTTGGCAGAGTTGCTATTGACGACGACCGGAGTATATTATCAAAAATTACCCCTGAGCTTGGACTGTGCCTTCAAAGGCAGCGTTCACGATGATCATCCTCGTTGACTTTCCACAGTGAAATGATAGGCGAAAAGGATCCTAGGCTCCCAGTGTCGAAAGAACGGAAGAAATTGAGCCAGGAGCGGCAAAATAACGGCTGCAAACAAGCGTTTTGGTGCCCCAGACACGCCTGGTGCCCAGATCCGCCCCCTAGGAATGAACAAATGAAGACTTAGATTAAAGGAATGATCAAGTCAAGGAAGTGCTGATAAGTGAGCTGATCGCTCCATTGCACTGATAGGTATCATACTTCTAACGGTCAATTCCTCCCGCTCAAAAATCAACGTAAACAAAGGAGGGCCTATTTTTGCTCAAAAACTCGTCTTTCGTGAATTTTCAGATTTTAATGTAATTGTGTAGAAGGCCCCTCCTGTATAACACGTGACAAATGCCAGATCTCATTTCCTCCAAATAAGCGAGATATAAGCGACCACCACAGACCCGACCCCCTTCGCTCACCACCACAGGCCCGACCCACTAACAAATTTTCGAACTCGATAGCGGCTCGATGGATGGATGAATTCCGAGAAGTCGTCGTTCTTCGGTCCATTACCGGACTGTCTCCTTCTCCTGGCTTTCTTTCATGCAACGATTGCGAATGAAGAGAAATACAGGCCTGAGACAACTCGTCCACCAATTTTTCACCTTCAAAATCGAGGCATCTTTGAAGAGCCATAACTCTGTTCAAAGGGTGTCTTGGACGATTTCCGGGATACCACTGTGATCAGCGTGTGACTCTCTCCATGATAAGCATGAAATCTAAAAATTATTGTTTTGGGTGTCCTGTGCCTTTAACCCTCGTAATGACGAAAGTCAGCAAGAGCCTAGGAGAAAAACACAAAAAAAACTTAAAACCGGCCATCAGTAGGATCACTACGCCCGTGCATGTAGTTTTTCCTTTCTCGAGTAACAGGACTTTTTCATGAGCACTGACTATTTTGAAGAAAACGAGTTATAGGCTTGGGATAGATGAAGCCAGACGTGTGTGAACAAAGTTGTGAATTAGGCAACTGTTATAGTAAAAAAAAATTGCCCCATTTCAGTGGTTCCCGTCGGATTCTCAGTTTTGAAGACACAGTTGTCACGAAGACCAACCCATCAGACTCTCTACCAGAACTCGAAAAGTCAAAACTTTTCGAGGAAGGCCCTGCCTCCGATGAAGCGGTAGACTAAATGCGCAAAAGCTCGGGATTTCGTTGTTAACTAAGCACGTGCACTTGCTTATGTACAACTCTCACGAGTTCACCTGCGCACAGAACGCGGGCGATTGCGTACTGATCCCTCACACGTGCGTTCCGACCGCGCAGACCGACAAACCGATCTCAACGAGTAATTTGCTTGCGTACTGAACGCACGCTATTGCGTACTGAACGCGAACACCTGCGTACTGACCGTGCAAACTGACAAACCGACCACACCCACCAGTCTGCTTGCGTGCTGAACGCGGGCGATTGCGTACTGAACGCGAACACTTGCGTACCGACCGCACAGACTGACAAATCGATCTCACCGACCAGTTTGTTTGCGTACTGAACGCGGTCGATTGCGTATTGAACGCGAACACTTGCGTACCGACCGCACAGACTGACAAATCGATCTCACCGACCAGTTTGTTTGCGTACTGAACGCGGTCGATTGCGTATTGAACGAGAACACTTGCGTACCGACCGCACAGACTGACAAATCGATCTCACCGACCAGTTTGTTTGCGTACTGAACGCGGACGATTGCGTATTGAACGCGAACACCTGCGTACTGACCGTGCAGACTGACAAACCGACCACACCCACCAGTCTGCTTGCGTGCTGAACGCGGGCGATTGCGTACTGAACGCGAACACTTGCGTACCGACCGCACAGACTGACAAATCGATCTCACCGACCAGTTTGTTTGCGTACTGAACGCGGACGATTGCGTATTGAACGAGAACACTTGCGTACCGACCGCACAGACTGACAAATCGATCTCACCGACCAGTTTGTTTGCGTACTGAACGCGGTCGATTGCGTATTGAACGAGAACACTTGCATACCGACCGCACAGACTGACAAATCGATCTCACCGACCAGTTTGTTTGCGTACTGAACGCGGTCGATTGCGTACTGAACGCGCACACCTGCGTACTGACCGTGCAGACTGACAAACCGACCACACCCACCAGTCTGCTTGCGTGCTGAACGCGGGCGATTGGGTACTGAACGCGAACACTTGAGTACCGACCGCACAGACTGACGAATCGATCTCACCGATCAGTTTGTTTGGGTACTGAACGCGGACGATTGCGTACTGAACGAGAACACTTGCGTACCGACCGCGCAGACCGAAAAACCAATCTCAAAGAGCCGTTTGCTTGCGTACTAAACGCGGGCATTTGCGTACTGAACGCGAGAAATTGCGTACCGACCGCACAAACTGAAAGAACGACCTCACCGACCAGTTTTCGTGCGTGCTGAACGCGGACAGTTGCGTACCGAACACGACCACTTGCGTACTAACTGCGTGTGCTCACGTACTGACCGCAGCGAAAAGTCATATCCCGTACTGACCGCGCGCAAAGATGAATGCGCGCGGTTAGTACGTCGCTATGGAATTCCGCGAGCGGTTGGTACGCAGCACAGGCGTATCGAACGTGTGCACTAATTCGCTTGCGCGGTCAGTACGCAAATGCGCGCGTTTGGTACGAAATGCATTTTTCGCCCGCGGTCAGTATGATAGTGACACGCGGTCGGTACGAAACGCGATTTTTCGCCCGCGGTCGGTCCACCCCATTGTCTGAGGGGCAGTGATGATACTTTCGTACAACATGACAGCAGGCTTGATGTTGCTGATAAGTTTCATACAGCCAGGTACTACAGGGTGATGGCATGCCCGTTTGACACACATCAAGACAACATTCTTATAGGTTTTCACAATGGGGGACCATCTCGATAGAATTTGTGTCCACTCTCCGTGCACACTGCTGGGAATACTACAAAGCCAATCGAAGTATCCCGAATTTCGCCGCTGGCAATAGTTTTGTTAAATTCTCACTTTCTCATGATCAAGAGTTCGATGAACCGTGTTTGTCATAGCCCTGAAAGACTAATTGGAAGAAAAATGATTTACTTTGACTATGAGGTAAACAGGTTCTGTTGAACTCCGATGCAATTGGAAATTACCATGAAAACCGTCAACGGATCAGGCGGCGAATAAACACTTGCTTTTTTCCCTGGGTTTAAACAGTTTCGCCGGAAACGAGTTAGTCACCACCACTTCCAGTTTTGGTGTTCTTCTTCCAAGGTGGTTGATTCTCTGCATTTACCTGTATGCTCTTGAGTGGCTTCAATGCGTTCACACTATGCTCTTTGATAGTGTCAATGTAGGTGTGCACTGTAAGCGCGTGGAAGGTTGTCCATAATCCACACGTGTAGCCTCTAAAGTAGATAATTGTACGCAAACACTTTGGTTCAGGAGTGCTAGAGCCAATCTGAACATTAGAAGAAAACAAAGGAATTTTAAGAGGACCGAACCAGTAGGTAATTATGGTAATCCAGGGAGAAATGTATTGTTCAGCTTGAAGGCATCGTACGCGCTGAAAACCACTCACCGTTTTTGGGTTTGAGTCATTGGATGGACTCGCCTGAACACGTAGTTAGAGGGATTTGTTGGGTCATCGACGCATTTTTGGGAAGATATCGGGGGATCGAATGCCTCATATCCCGCGAAGAGGCCTGGGGTCGTATTCGCCAACAACCCGCCGAGGGAAGTCGAAGGGAAGCGGAAGGGATGATACCGCGCGCGGCAGAGGAGCAGATCAACCCATCTTACACCATGTAAGATGGAAATGCAAACTGTGTTACGTATCGATATCACTGCGAAAAGATAAAGATTTCATCGCGAAGCGGCCATTCTTCAGCTATGCGATTCGAAAAATTCCGGCGGTCGCGAGGGAAGCCAAGGCAGGCGAGAGGTGGCCGTAGAGCGAGCAATTCGTACTGAAATTTCACCTCATCTACCCTTCGACTCCCCGGCGGGTTGATGGCGAACACGACCCCTGCCTTCCGACAGCCATGTGGCATCAAATGAGAAAGGATAGTGGCTTATCAACAAATGAGAAATAACCTTCCACTCATTTACGCAATATCTCTTGTTCAAAAGCTACTTTCTTTTCTCATTTGACGCAAGATGGCTGTCGGAAGGCCGGCCTCTTTTGATGGAATTCGAAGCTCCCATGTCTTCCCAATTACGCGTTGGTGACCCAACAAACTCTACCTACATCCTCAGGCGGGTCCAACCAATGATTCAAACCCAAAAAACGGTGAGCGGTTTTCAGCGCGTACGATGCGTTCGAGTTATAGGTTAGAATTGACACACCTGAATGTAGGAGTGGTACCTTGGCAGTGTTGCCATGAGGAATTCACTGGGAAAGGATTCGCATAGACACGCTGAAATTATGGATATGAAGCATAGGCTCATCAAGTAGTGAAAATTAAGTCTTGAAACAGGCGCGACCACGTGAATTTGAAGGCTTTTCCTCAACTGTATCGAGGTTTCCCCAAGAAATGTCAAGCTAAAATGCCTAAAGAATTTTTAATAAAGCTCGCAAGGCTCCCTTTGGCTATTGGTATAGGCTAGTAAGTTTGACAATGGAATGTTTTCAGGGGTTTCCCAGGATATGTGAGCGTAGATATCACTTTAAAGGCAGAGTACACGCAAAAAACCGTGTTTATTTTTTTCACAATTTCGCGCAGGTAGGCTTACCAGGTTGTCATATATCATGAAGAAACCACCCAAAAAACTCAAGTTTCAGAAAAAAACCCGGTTGAAATTTTCGCAGCATTCAGCTTCCTTTTTCTCACGTCTGTCCGGTGTGTCTTTTGTTTTACACAAATATCGGAAATTTGAACGGCTGAATGGGTTTAGCCCCCTTACTTTCTGGGTTCCGCAATTCTTTTCGCTTTCCTGCTGTCAATGATCATCTAAAAATAGAAGGCTTTCAATACCCACTTCTGAACTCCAAGATTCTTCGGAATAAAGAATTTAGAAAATTGGATTTCCGCGGCCTGCCGAAGCCTGTCGTGGGGTTTCTGTTCCTCGTGTTAGATGATCGACCGGGAAAACGCCTTTTCAGACCACGGAGCGATTTTCACTAGCCTATAGCATTATGAATACGCAACATTGAGATCTCAAGCTTCGCCAACTATCTCCACTTGATTCATACATTGGATTGAGAGGAAAAACACAGATGTGGTTTTCTGCGCGGACGGTGCCTTCAAAGGCATCGTACACGATGAAAAGCGTTTTCCAGTTTTTGCGTTTAATAGGACTAATGAGTCTTCACAAGGTCATTCACAAACTTTGGAGTTTTAAAATTGCCTCCGAATGAAGTTTTGGCTACCTCAAAACGGCTTCCTGGGTTCGAAGGCCGGCCTTTGGGTCGATCCCTTGTTATAAGGAAGAAAGGGAATCAACCGGTTATCAAAAGAATTTATCACGTTTATCACGTTTATTACATTGAACAGTTCACTCCTCCGAACCGGACAATTCTTCTAATGCCAGAAATGAAGCGTCACAGAAGCGATCCTGTTTTGGTAGAGAAAAGCGGTTTTCGGGCATTTTTCGCTGCTCTTTTTGGCATGATTGTCTCAGTAGGCCTCTGATCTCCCATATGCAACGGAAAACTCGACAACCATATTTCATCGTGGACTATGCCTTTAAAGACATAGTCCAAACTCAGAATCGTTTCTCAGTTTCTCTGTTCATCTTGAAGAAAAATTTGGGCTGATCACAATCTCAGACGTTCACCGTTGTCTACAGGACGTCGATCCGCCCAGAACGAGACCGCTGGCGAACAGGCAGCTCTACGCGGGGCCGTTCCGGTGTGCTGTTGAGCAGGGGACGACGGGCTGTTAAACAGCCCATCGACCAGCAATCCCGCGGAGTGCCACAAATCGATGCAGACCGAGTTGTTGTCTACAGGACGACAAATACTGACGTATCAGCACGCAAGTACTGACGTACAGGAGTACTTGCACTGACCCCGCGAGGTCGTATACACGTCCCAGCTAGTCAGCTCATCGTTCACTCGAGGACGTGGTCGTACCCGGGCTTATCGTGGAAGTATCAGTTGCTTACTATCTCGATCTCTCGACAGCGACTATATCTACGGTCATCACGGACTATATACATCGAGGACACTTCTACACTGCTGCGACTATACTAGCGACTATTTTGGCGACTATCCCTCTATACTTATCATATTCAACTACGAAGTGAGCGAGCACCTCTGTGGCGGAGTGTGAATTGTTGTGATTGGCCTATATACTGCCACCAGAAAAGGTTTACCCGTTTCGACAGTGATATCTGATTACGATGCCTAACTCCTGTGCTCCTTCAATTCAGACAAGGACATCCAGAAGAACCCAGGCAGCCGCAACTCAAGTCAAGAAAGAACCTGATTTTGCTTCTGTTATTTATCTTCTGATGAAAGACAACACCATGCCTCTCCATCCCAAGATCGTTATAGGCCAGTTCTCTGAGATCAAGGAGAAGTTCGACACGATAATGGCCAAAAATCTTGAACTTATCGAAGAAAATAGGTTGATAGCTGAAAAGAATAACGAACTCGTTTACGAGATTCACATCCTGAAATCTGAAATTCTTTCTCTCAAATCGCAGTTATCTAAAAAGCCAGTTACTTCTGTCTCTTCCCTTGAGAATCCTTCCCTACCATGTTTTTATGAGGAAATGGAGTGCAAAAAATCTATTGTTGTCTCTGGTGTTGCTGAAAGTACTGACCATCTGCCATCTAATAGGGTAGCTCATGATATAAGATCTGTTCGTCAGATAACTGATCACTCAGACGTCGAATGTAATCCATGTTCGATTTTCAGAATGGGACCTCCAATTACTGGAAGGCCACGTCTTCTGAAAATTGTACTGCCATCATCATCTTTGGCTAGGGTTATTTTACGTAGAGCCCATCGGCTTAAATCTAACTCTATCAAAGGAATCTACATTAGAGCATCTCTTCCAAAAGCCGAGAGAGATCGGCTAAAATCACAACGACTAAATATGTCATGGCTGCTACTCGTGGTGATCAGATTCTCGACCTAGTTTTGAGCAGCGACAATGACCTTAGTAATTCCGTAACTATTTCACCACCGCTAGGCGCTAGTGATCATTCCACAGTGGAAGTCAAACTTGACCTGCCAAAACACCCCGTCACCTGCATTACCAGAAGAAACTTCAAAAGCGCCAATTTCGATCTGATTAGGGAATATCTACTAAATATCGACTAGTATGGCTCCTTGAATTCAGTTAATAGCGTGGATGAAAAATATGAGCTATTTCTCTCAATCATGCACAGCTGCATTGAAATATTTGTTCCTCTTAAGAATTTTGTTCCAGGGCGACCAAAACTGCTACCGTACCTTGCCACACTAGAACGACTTCGGTTTAATGCCTGACGCTTAGAAAAGCTGAACGGCAGTACGGATAATTGGAATATTAAAAAAATTAGTGAACGATTCACTCGCAAGATGAAAAAAAAAATTCAACAATCAAATTGAAAAGAAGGCTGTCGAATCAGTAGATAAGCACTTCTTTTTCAAATTTGTGAATTCGAGAATCCAGGAAAAACTAAAAATTGGAGTATTAAAAGCCCTAAATGGAAAAACACTTACTCCCAGCCTAACATTCCGGGCTACACCGCCTGTCACATGCCAAGGTCTGCTCTTGGGGGCGGAGTGTCTACCTTTGTGCAATCTGCCTTACCTTCTCATATTATTCCTAACACTCCTATGGACGGTACTCTCGAGTACGTTCCTGTCCACCTCCCCTTCAAAACCCCTTTATCTCTATTTAACATCTATATTCCTCCTATAACATCTTGTCCCCTCTCATAATCCTATTCCCCTCCTTAAGCAGTTGCATGACTGCTCACTCTCCCCTTCAGCTGTCTTTGCGGGTGACTTCAATGCTCACACGTTCTGTTCTGCGCTCGATTCTGACTCCCCGGAAAATTCGACTTCGAAAAGTCGAATATTCGAAAGGTGTCCATTTCCGAATAATTCGAAAAACCGAATATTCGAAAATTGCGAATTCCCGACTATTTGAAAAGTAGAATATTCGAAGAGTTCAAGTTTCAGAATTATTCGAAAAACTTAAATTTCGAAAAGTCGAGTATTCGAAAAAAATGAAAATGTAAAAGTATAGTAGCAAGGGCATCCTCGCAAGGTACTCCATTTTGCTCATTCTGGACTACTCTAAAATGGCTTTCTCATCAAGTAGTATATAACGACTGTGACTAAGCAGTAGAGTGTTGTCCGCATAAGGACGTCGTTATTAAAATAAAGTAACGTTGGCATGGACCCTAATGAGACTTCGCGTTTACTATTGAAGGATGGCGCAAACTCGGGGTCATATGCTGTAACGAAGGTGCACCGAGTTTGCGCCTACCTCCAAAGAGGAACGCAAAGTCTCATTAGGATCCACGCTGATGTTAGTTTTTCCCTAGAAAATTTGGTTGAGAGGGTCCAATTTCTCTTGGTTAGATTAGAACCGAAATAGAGAAAATCGAGCCTCATTATCAAGTTTCTTCAGGAGATTAACCCCTTTCGATTGGTGACGTCATAAGGCGGCTGATGCTTCACTGGAATGGTAATATTAGGTCTACGGGATGTTGATAGGATGTGAACGCGGAATCGGGGATGGAGACCCTCCACCGATGTAATGTCTACAGCAAAAACATTTCCGCGCATAGGTTGTCTACGGCACCATAGAGGGGAGAGACGGGCAGCTCTCGAGGGGCGATCCCTGCCCCTTTTGGATGTGTACAGGGAGCTTTGTTTGAGGTGACATCTCATCCGTGTCCTGAAGACAACGACGAACGTCTGAGATGGTGTTTCCAGAATAGCTCAGAACTCACTACGAACGGAGGTATAACCGAGAGAAATTGGACCTTCGAAGATTATGACGGTGAGAAATTCGTGGATGAGTTGTCTCGGCCCCGTTTTTCTTCGTCTCTCACAACGATCGCGTCGGAGCAGACCACGCTATGAAACTAAGATCGATAACAAATGAAAGAAGGTAGAATTTGATGAAAATCCATGGCGGGTTTCGTCACTATTGAGAACGAAAACCCTGAAGTGGGCGGAGGGAATGGGTGCTCGATTATTCTGAGGAGTTGAGATTCCGCGTTTGGCAAGGTTGCTGCACACAGCGGCCGGACCATAATATCCCATTTCAGTTTTGTGAGTTATGAGCCTCTGTTTTCAGAGAAGATGGTCTTTAAGTAAAGAGTTACGGTATTCAAAGCATAATCAGGCCGTTAAATTCCTATTGATATTCCTATGGAATGTGGGTGGTCGTTTCGCCGACACGCGGAGGGGTCACCGCACTTCGAGGCGCTTCTCATCGAGAAAAGCGCGTACAATGGCAACATCATGGACAACACATTTCTGTGATTAGGATGACTTTCGTGATGGCAGAAATAACTCGAATAAGACCATTTTTCCTGCGGTGGCTAGAAAGCTCCCAAGTATTGTTAGCTCGTAATAGCAATGGGAATCACAGTCTCTGGTTGCGAAAAGCTGCACGTGTGAGTGGAGTTACCTCAACATTTTCGAACTGTCTTCTGTATTCTTCGACAGGAATCGACCGGCGATGGCGTCGCGATTCGAGAAATTCCCTCATGTGAATGAAGACTAGACGAGCTCGTTCGCTGTTCTTCAAAATCTAAAAGTACCCGAATTTAATCCACTGCAGCTTCTTTGTTTGAGTAGAAAAGCTGAGTGAGGGAAAATTGGAACCCTCTATGGTTTGACGTTATTAAAAGCAGCGGTTACGATGAAAAAAAAAATGTGGAAAAAATCTTAAAAAACAGTTTGGCTAAAAGACCACGAAGGTTACGCGGCAAGAAACGAGCTATAAATAGTGTTATTCAAGGCATCGTACACGATGAAAACCGAATTCTAGCTTTTGCGTTCACTCGGACTAGTGGGTCATAACAATTTCACTCAGGAAGTCTGGAGTTTCAAAATCGCCTCTGAATGAAGATTCGCTTACCTAAAAAGAGCTTCCTGGGTTTGGATGGCCGGCCTTGGGGTCGATCCGTTGCTACGAGGAACAAAACTCCGTGGTCGCTGCCGGCGATAGTGCGTTGACGCGTCGTAGGGCGCAACGCACATGCCACTCGATTTCACGTTCGACGTCGATCGAAAGCAGCTGACAGCAATGGACGCAGCAGGTTAGTAACCCTTTTTCATTTCGTTCGAGAAAAAATGATCGGTCTTCTGAATGGCGTCCTCGGTGAATTGCTCCCAACACTGCGCCAAGGAACGAATCTTAAAACTGTTGCTTGCGTTCTTCGCGCAACTATCCCAAGTAGATGTCGGCGGGAACTTCAAATTTGTTTTAAGCCTTCTTGAAAAGTTGACGTTTTTGAGGGGGCTTTTTGCAACCTTTAGTCACTATAGGGATATAACAACACGAAAACGTCAAAAACCCAAGCATGGTTTTCATCGTGTTCGATGCCCTTAAAGGTAGTGTTCACGATAAATTTCACTTCCGATATCTCCACGGTTCACGGAAGGTCTGGTGCTCTATATAGCAAGGCATGCTTAAAAAGGACACGAAAAACGCGTTTTTGAGCCAAAATAGGCCCTCCCTTGCTTACGTTGGTTTTTGAGCGTGGAGGAATTGATCGCTAGAAGGATGATACATATCAGTGCAATGAAGCGATCAGCTCACTTATCAGCACTTCCTTGACTTGATCATTCCTGTAATCTGAGTCTTCATTTGTTCATTCCGAGGGGGCGGATCTGGGGAACCCAAACGCTTGTTTGCAGCCGTTATTTTGCCGCTCCTGTCTCGTTTTCTACCGTTCCTTTGACATTGGGAGTCTAGGATCCTTCTCCCCTATCATTTTACTGTGGAAAGTCAACGAGGATGATCATAGTGAACAGTGCCTTTAAGATCCTAAGCTACCAATTTGTGCACCCGTGCACAGCTCCGCCCAAAAAGTTATCAGTCCCATGCGGAGCAGTCAAAAATTGTTGACGTAAAAATCCAGACGTACAGCCAGAAATAAATGCAAATTTAGTTGTTGAAAGCAGGTAAACATTGAAAGCAAGCCCTTCATTCAATGTTTGACTCGATAAGGAGTGGAATATTTGGGCAGGCCAGTCCGAAAGATATTGTTCATTAATTTAATTCCAGTTTCAAGCCAGCTGATGTTCTTGATATTAGAGATCATCGATGATGATGTGGAATGGGCTCGTCCAACATCAAAATTTGGCTCAAAACGGATTTTTTCGCAAATTTTTCTCATAAGTCCTACTACTTTGAATCCAGAAAAGGGTTTAAAGAGAAAAAGAATACATTCATGTTTCATCGCAATCACTGCCTTTAAAGTATGAGAGAAAAATAATCGGCCCAATGTATGGGGCTGAAGAATTACCGATGATGTGGCTCGCTTCGATCGTCGAATTTCGTTCGAGAAGGACAGAACGGGGAAATGCTGAAATACGTCGGGTAACTATGAACATAATTAGTGAAGATGCGGAGTAGTGTTTAAAATTCAGATACAGTCCTCACACGCTGGCAAACATGGTGGAGAACAACGTAGCCAAACCCGCTCGGCTTCTAGTATCAGAACGCTAACGCCATTGGTAGCGTCAAACGCTATCCAAGATGACTTTACCTGAGCAGTTCTGAGTCTTCAGTCTTTAGATTCTCACCCTGCAAGTAATGTAGAATCAAAAACGGAGCTTGAGAATACGACCAGCAATCAAGAACAACAGCAATATCAAATGAGACTCGTTAAGACACACAGCTTGATTTATTGCGATATCACTTTTGTATTTCCTCTTCAGTTTCTCCAATCTAAAGTGTCACCCGAAAGAAGGGTGATCTATTGCCTATTCGAAAATGGAGTTAATCAGTAGGTAGACATGCTGTATTGCAATAAAGTAGGCTGTTCATCATATCGACTCTTGATTGACTTTGCTATTATTTTTGATAATCTGTTGCTTTCTCCAACTCCGCTTTTCATTTTGCTATTGGTAAGGGCGGGATTTAACAGGCTTGCGACCCAAGATCACTCAACTGCCGTCACCCTGGACAGTTTTGGACGCTTCCTACGGCGTTGGCATTATGCCAGGAGCTATACGGACCCTTCGCCCTGTTCGTGCAAAGTCGCCTCACAGCAAAACCGCTCGCTCGTGGCGTCATCCATTGATCTTGCCCGTATTGATGGATAGTGCGACACGCGAGCCGGCTGCGTGGTTAAGCAAACGCGCACAGAGTTCTCCATACTTATCCTCTGTTTCCGAGTGGAATTTATCTCCGTTCATCGCGTGCGTCGGCGCGCGTATGCTGCGTCTCCTTCTCCCCACACTTTCTTGCTGTCTCTACCCTCGCTCCGCACAAGCGCGCGAGGGAACAGAGTAAATTTGACTCGGAACCAGAGGATGGTTTTGGCAACCATTTTCGCGATAGTGCACGCTGTCTTCAATTCAGAAAACGTCATGTTTCTAGAATGATAATTGGAAATGATCGAGAAAAGCGGTTATGTTCTCTAGGTACAATAACACTAATTACACGAACATTGGAGAGAAGAGTGACGAAATCAGTGAGTCCGGCAAGGTTCTGGTCCTGGATGTAACCCGGAGTTCGGATCACCTCGTCGTACAGAGCCATGCGCATCGCTTTCAGCATGTCCGTCTCTGACACATAGTACATTTCACGACATCTGCAAAAATTCAGATTCATTAATAACACAATTTCAAACATCACTGTGATCTGTTGAAAATCATATTTAAATCTCAAACCTGTCTGGGAAACGTTGACAATCCACAAGTGGAGGCAGCGTAGTAGTGAGTGGTGGAGTAGTAGTGGAAGGGAATGGCATCTGATGACTGTCTCTTAGAATTATTCGGTCTATATCACCATAAGTGAAGTTCGAGTACCTGAAATTGAGGTTATACTGTTGAGGAGTTATTGTCCATTAGATGTACGCAAAGTAACGAGGAAAAATCTGTCCCTATGCCATTGAAGACGGCATAAGGTTGAAAACTAGGCTGAAAATATTCCACCGGCAACTGGTCCAGATAGGTAAACCTTTTCGGTAGACATAGAGCGTTTTTCGCATTCATTTCGTGATTTTAGTACCACATACATGCATCGCCCTGCATGGAAAACTTGGGAGCGAAATCCATTGTGAATGTTGCCTTGAAGCGAATGTAGAGTTTAAACTGACTGACCTTTGCATGTACAACGCTTGCTGGTTGTCTCTTCCAAAGAGGGCGACAGTTGGGAATTCGGTGATTCTCAGCATTTGGACGAGGGGAGAGTTTGAGAGTACCCTTCTGGCTCCCACTACTCGAGATCGAGAAGAAAGATCCAGAATGAACTGTAATATCATTGTCAATCACAATAATTTTCTGTTGCTTCCTATATTCTATTATTTTTACTTCCCCCGATGTTTCGAGGGCAGTCATCAGGGGGCGACATTTGTCCGCAAATATTAGCCCTTCGTCATTCGCTGCAGACTCACCGAGCGCATAATTTCTACTCGGCCCCTCAATTGACCTATTGTCGGGCGAGTTCCATCACCCGTTTCACAAAGAGCCTCAACGATCCGGCCCCGGCTGTCATTACGGTTTTCGAATTCATCGAAAAAACTCGCAAGAAAAAGTCGCACGAAGTCATTGTGACACAGGTCCTGTCTAATGCGCAAAAAAAGATGTGACGAGGAAATTGTCGTGAGTGGAATAGTAATTATTCGGAATTTCATGCGTTTAGTAGTCCACTCTTTGTTCTAGCGGCTTCAATCGTGCGATGAAAGCAGTCAAAAGGTAAACTTCGGGAACTCCGAAGATTTCCGCGGATTTCTTCCATGGAAAGAGAGGGACTGCGGAGTAGGGACTATCCAAGTCTCTGTGTGAGCGTACTCTACCAAATCGCCAACTGATTTCCTCCTCTACTTTGATCAGCATTCTCAGCAGTAATCCGAACACTCGTACGTTTAGCTGGCTTAGGGATTGAGCTAAGTTTTGTACGAGGAAAATCCAAATCATGTCAAAAAAGCGTGCGTGGTACAGTCCACGGCAACGGAAAAAGAAGGTGGTGCGGTTGCGTTTTTTTACTAAGCATACTGCAGCGGCTGGCTCGCTTCCAAGTCCGCCATTATTCGATAAGGAAACGGCCGATATTTTTTCGATGTTATGGTTTTTAATGTTTTTTAAATTTTTTCGGGTTATTCCCGCATGTACCTATTTCTTGTAAGAACTTTGGGTGTACTCGTACTGTGTGTGTTAGGGGGGGGGGAGGGGAGGAACTTACCGTTCTCGGTGTTTCAGATTATTTCCCCCCAAAATTCAGGGAAAAAAGTGCCGTCGATTTTGGCGGGACGTCCGCGGAGCCGCATCCAAGCACCCTAGTCGATGGTAAATTTGTAATTTTTCTCTCAATTTTGGAGAAAAAAGGCATCGGAAAAGTTGAAAAAAAATGTAAGTTTTCCCACTATGCACTCAATATCGATAAATCTGTTTTTTTAAAGTTTTTGAGATACACGCAGGAATGACACGTAAAGATGGAAAAAAACCTCTCCCACAGAAATTATTGGTTGTTTCCTTATCAAGTAATTGTAAACTCGGAGCCGAGCTACAGCATGTTTGGTGAAAATACGCAACCGCACAACCGCCTCTTTCCGTTGCCGTGGACTGTAGGAATCAGATCTTTAGCTAGAGTAAATAACCAGTTTGTTGAAAGACATTTTGAGCATAAGCTACATACTTTTAAAGATTGAGTCATCCCGAAATTGACAAGCTCCCTCTTCCTTGCTCATAGCCAGCATGCGTGAAAGTGTTATAAATAATAATTAAAGGCAGTGCCGGATTCACGGCACGGTTTAGGAAGTTTTACCAGTTCTTTTGCTGTGGGTAAGGATTTTGCTATACAGTCTACCGCAACGAAGAACAGCAGCTGACAGTTTTAGGTGGGTTTTCTTTGCTTCTTTCAGTTTTTCTGTGGTGTTTCTGTTTGTATATCCAGCAACAACATCAGGTTTTTTTTCACCTCCGGAAAACCTCCGTTTTTTTCCAAATTTTCCAATGCAGGTCTTAAAAAAATTTTTTTCTTAAAAAAAGTCAAAAGTTTCTCATCGACTCAGGTGTTTGGGTGCGCCCCTGCGGACACCCCGTCATAATCGATGGCGATGTGTCATTTTTTCTGGTTTACGGAGAAAAAAGCGTTGAGATCAGAAGTTTGTGAGTTTTCCTCCCACGTACACACAATACTAACAAACGTAAAAACGAAAGAAAAAAGCTGAGGTCGGTCTACCGATTTTTGATAGATTACGGTAGATTACAGTGAGTGCACGGTAGCTTGGTCAAAGTCTCAGATTTGGCTCAAAATTTCTCGGCGCGGCTCATTCGGGATAGTGAATACGAACTTGACGTTCATTTGTCGATTTTCGAAACACTAAGTAGGTTTCACCTCTCTAAATGTATGGTACACACCGTGCTCTACAGTAAACCTCAGAATTTCAATAAACGGACCCCAGATTCGTGTTCGACACCAGGGGTGTGCGAAAAATTCTTTTCGGTAAATTTTTTACCGAAACTTTTTACCGAATTTTTTTTTTCGGTAAATACGATAAAAACGGAAAATTCGGTAAAATTTCTGACTTCGGTTTTTTGGTGCCTACTGTCGTTCTCTGAGCCGAAATCAGGTCCGCAACTGCGGACTACGGCTGTTGCATCATGCGACGCGTGATAATCGTACTGGGAGAAGGGTAAATCGTGTTGGGACCAAGTGGTCCCAGCACGATTAACACGTGTCGCATGATGCAATAGTCGTAGTCAGCAAATGCGGACCGGAATTCGGCCCAGAGAACGACAGTATCCCATAAGATAGCACAAATGACCGGTAATATTTATGTATCATTTTCAATAGTGCATGAGGATAGTGCAAATAATGAGTGATTTTTAAATATTAAACTGAGCTTTACTGCTGAATCTGATCAGCAGGACCTCGATTCTGAGAAAAAGTAACATTTCAAAATTTTCTGATGTCAAGGCCTTTCTGTAGTCACTCAAAATCAGGCCAGATGGAAAAAACATCCTTCCCGCCTCAACTGTGCCCGCAAAAGTACTTATTGGTCAGTGAGGAAAGGTGCGGGTACGATGATTTCACAATGGAGTCATTCCAGAACGGCAGTGTATTCAGAGTTGTGTCGGGGTTTCCGAAAAGATTCTTTCAAGTTACTGAAATATCTGCTTCAGAACTCTGCTGCCTTGGAAATCTGTTGACATTTTTGAAAAAAAATATGCATTTCTCGAAGTAGTATCTCGCTAAGAAAAAGCACGCGACACAAAAGGTGAAGAGATCGTTTGAGCATTCAAAAAGTATACCAAAGGGTTGAAAAGATTAACAAAAAGAAGGATGAAGAAGGATATCGCCCCAAATGCATGTCTTAACAGTAGCAAACCCGTGAAATACGAGTAAGAAGTAAGCCGATTAGGCAAAAAACACCCAATTTTTCGGTAAAAATTTCGGTAAATTTCGAGAAAAACTCGGTAAATCGGTAAATCAAAATTTATCGAAAAACACCGGTAAATCCGGAAAATCGGTAAATCGGCAAACGGAAAATGCACACCCCTGTTCGACACCGTATTCCATATACTGAAGTTTTGAGTCGAATTCGATTTATTTTTCCGAGCACCCTGGCTGTATGGTCTGTCTCACGAAATCTGGTGTGGTCTGGATTTTCTGGAGACATTATTGATTTTCTCGCTAATTCTGGTTCCCGAATGATGGGGATTTTCTTAGTACGCTCATTAGACTTCAGAGAGAAATTCACCTGTACTCCAACACCATCGTACTCCTCGAAAATGAGCGCCAGGTAGTTAGCCGATTCCGGTATTCCAGCCCAGAGCTCGCCATATGTAGTGGACCTAAGATTCATTGTTTATCTTTCCAACAATAGTATTTGTCGAGATAGATAGCTTGCAACTAACTGGTCCACATAGACGTGGGACAGATTGGGCCAGTCGGGATATCTGGCAACCGAGTATTCATTGGCCACCATCCTCATCAACGCATCACGTAATGCCTCGGCGGAATGCGGTGTATTCATCAGTTGTGCCTGGTTCGGCGTTCGAGCAGTTCGCGGGTAGTACTAAAGGTCACACTTTTATTTGTCACAAGCAGAGTGTCGTTGGTAGTTCATCGATAGTTCAGTCTCGAGAGCGGATATCGAGATCTGTTTGCATTTTCTTTTCCGCTGTTTGTACTGCGCGTGTTCTTCTGAGAACACTCCACTGTCAGGGGATCATTCGAAATTGACCGGCGAGTTGTCGCTCACCGCGCTATCCACACGTTTGCAGAGAACTGGGAGATCCGCTGATTTTCCCGATCGTACTCTCTGATACTCCTTCCCCAAACCTGATTCTGTACGACTACATTGTAGGAAGAAATTGATGACAAGGAAAGAAGGGGAAGAGGACAGATTCACAGAAGCAACACCAAGCGAATGGAATTTTCACAGTCAGGTAATATACTTATCTCTGATAATGGGTAGCGACATGTCCCAGGCGGGAAAACGTCAGCACTCATTGTAGGATTTGGTCAGAAGGCGCACGGTGACACGTTTTTGCGTCTTTAGCGTGCCTTTTATTATAACTTTCTTCAGAATCAACTTTACAGATCTGAAAAGGGTTTAAATTGAAAAAAAAGTTTGGATTGTGATTTTGAAAGCGTTGTGCAATACATTCAATGACGAATGACACTGTGCAGCCGTCAACTGTATTTGTATACGGTATAGCTCACCACAGAATTCACTCCAAAACATTTTTTTTAAAGGCAGTGTTCACGATGAATATCGCGCTCGAGTTCGACCCGAAAATGGGATTGTTTGGTCGTGAGGTAACTAATAGTGAAGAAACAGGGAAGAAAAACGTCCTGAATAAGTCAAAATAACGGTTTCTAAATTCAGGACGTGGACGAGATTCATGGGCCCTGCTGATTTCGACAAGCGCGCGCTAATGGCGAAATCTGCGCGAATCGATAATGCTAACTGCGGCAGAGTTGCTTGGCAATTTGCCATCGAAACGTGTGCGGCGCCACAAACTCGTCCGATTGGGGGGCGGACCTGGATAGGTAGGCGCAACGGGAGTGCTTTCAAAGCAGTTTGTATTTATTTCTGGCCAGTTTTCGTTGCTTTCTTCGACCCCATCCTCTACAGCACCTGCCAACTTAGTGTTTCACACCGAGACCTCGAGAACGAGATTTATCGTGAACACTGCCTTTGAATTCAACCCCTAGCAATCATTGCATCGTTGGTAGACCCTTCTCATAAGGATCTCACTAGAAGAAACTGAATTCGAAGGATTTTAAAAGACACGAAAACGCGTCCCGCGCACGTTCTGACCAAACCCACCGAGCGGTATTTTGAATGCCGAGAAACTCGGAGGCGATTTGTAGAAATTCACGAGAAAAGAGAAATCCACCTAAAGGCATCGTACGAGCAAGAAACCACAATTAATTTTCCCACGTCTTTGTATAGCCTTTCCTCTCTCGTGAACCGACATGCTGAAAGGGCCCCAGAAAACCCTCCCGTTATCAAGGAAAAACAGCTTGAATACACTGTAAAGGTGAACTATAATGCCGCGCCAAAATCGCTTTTGAAGTTTTTCTGCATTTGGGATTCGGTCACCGTCATATTTGACGTTTTTTTTGGGTATGGAGTTAATATCATAATTGTTTTCCATGTTATTTGATGGTAGCATCAACATTCTGCGGAAAAATGCTAGATGATCGACTCCACAGTCGTTTTCAGGTGGCCATAACTTTTACCGGACGTATTTTCAGAGCCTCAGGTTCCGTGGGTGATGCCAGCTAGCCTAAGTTGTTTGACAGTACACAAAAATTCAAAGCGATTTTCAGCGCGCAGGATGCCTTTAAACCCTGCGGAATTTCTACTGGGCTCTCAACTTCGATTATCACCAGCTTCGGAGAGGTGGAAATAGGAGAAATATAGACATGAAAAGCCTACTAGAAATGACCCAGTGGATTATTAGACTCTAGAAAACCCCTAGTGACCTGTGGATTTCGATTATCACCAGCAGCGGAGCGGTGGGCATCGGTGAAATATAACTAGTGATGACGAGGTTTTTACGAAAAAGCCACCTCTCCGCGCTGTGATAATCGAAAACAGGAGTTCACTTGGATTGAACCAGTGGCTAGCTCCATCTGAGGCCGGATCCATCAAAGCATTTTCCATGGTAAGTTAGCGTTATCGACTAATCGCAACCGTTATCGGTTATTCACAGGCTTGCTGACTCACTGACAATTATCGCCGTCAGCCGATAACGCTAACTTACCATGGAAAATGCTTTGATGGATTCGGCCTCTGATGAAAATGCAAGAATCGCCATATCAGATGTGTTATCAACAAAGAAATATCTTTCCTCAAATAGGAAAGATTTTCGTCCTCAATGATCCACCCCTGTCCGCATCAGGAGGACCATCTCGACTGCAGTGTCACTGAGAAACTGTCTGACCACCCCCTGACCCCCTGGATTTTGTTTCGTTGTAAAGTTGCCGGTGAAGTCAGTTTCAGGTAAGCCAGGTAAGTAAAATTTAGAGCATTCATATAGAGCTCTGTATTCCCAACTTTACCACTAGCGCACGCTCGTGTTACAAGTCCTTCTACCACATTTGCGATGAAGGATTTCCGATACGGTGATGAAAGCCACGTAACACGACCACTAGCTTTTCAACAGGTTCGGCACAGAGTTCTTCAGAAGGGCTACATACCTTATTATTTTTTCAACCGTGTGTGGTTTACCAATCAGACTCTAATCTTACGGATGATTCACGACACCTCCGTCAGTATTCGAGGATTTCCAGCTGAAGGTCACTAATGCGCATAGAGTATGGTGAGACATACCTGTTAGTCATAATCGTGTATGTGGTACAAATGTTTGCATGAAATAGCTCTTTAAATTCGGGCAAAAAGGAGGGATGATGGAAACGGCTCCAGATAAGTTCACATTAGGGCTTTGGCTGAACAAGAAAATATCGGATGCTGACTCCGAATGAAGTAGTTTGACGCACTCGTCAAATCTCGGAAAACAGGAACGAATTCGGTCTTCTTTACGAGAGTAGGGGGCCGTCACTGTTTATACGGCGATGAACCTGGCTACCCTAATGGAGTATTGAAGATGAACACTCGGTGAACTGTAATCATGACGAGCCGCAGGTCATGTTAAAGGCAGTGGTCGCGATAAAATATGCTTGTCGTCTCTTTCTCTCTAAACCCTTTTCTGGGTCTCGAGTAGTAGGACCTATAAGAAAAAATCGCGAAAAAACCACTGTTTTGGGCCAAATTTGAAACCTGAACTTTCTTGTCTTTTGATGGTGGACGAGCCCACACCACATCATCGTCATCGGTGACCTCTTATATCAAGAACATCAGCTGGCTTGAAATTGAATTTCAATCAATGAAGCTTTGGATTTATGTACACATCTAGTCAAAAACATTGACTGAAGTGATGCTTTCATTGTTCAACTGTTTTTATTCGTTAAATTTGCATTTATTTCGTCCTGTGAATGTCGATGATTTTTGACTGCTCGGCATGAGGCGGCGATCTTTTTCGTCATCGCTGTGCATGTGTGCACGAAACAGCTTCTTTGGTCCCTAGAAACTCTAATTCTGGCCCGTTTTTCACCGTTCTACCTTCATAGTTTTTCAGCTGTTTTCGATCTAAGCTGATTTTTGTAGGTTTTTCTATAACGTTTTTCATCGTGACCATAGCCTTTAACGATGCGAAAGAGTGGACACGGATGAATCTGAGCAGGAATTGGGTTGAAAAAAGTGGAAACATGGTCATTTCGACGATCAAAATCGTTGAACAATTCTTTCACAGCTGAAACGAAGCAAAGTGATCCCTCGCTCTGAGCAACTAACCTTAGTAATGGGAAAACTTTCCAGAACACACCTTAATCATGGGGTAGTGGGTGATGCCATTGTCACGGCATACTTGTGCATTTACAGTGTCGGCACAGTTGACGACTGCTACTGTTACAACTGAATTCCACTCACGAACCAGGCCAGCGAATTGGCGAAAGAAAGGCGCAAATGCTCGACAATGCCCACACCTGAAAGCATTTTCACATTGACTTGGTGATACAACAGAGCTCCCTTTGTCACTCTTATAGTTCTGCTGCCAGGAGGATTGGACCTAAACTTGTCTAACAATAATCGCGCTAGCATTTTGAAGGAGGGTCAAATGTTAGGAAAATTGAGGCCTCTTAAATAGGCAGCTGTATGAGCAGCCGTGGATAACGTGAGGCGCACAGTGTGAGACATTTATAAAACGAGAGAAGACATTATCATCAGAAAACATTCTGAAATCAAGACGGTTTTCAGTTTGCATAGTTCGTCTTGTCGCATTTGAGAATGACCTCATTTGGCAAGTCACGAGCAGCGCACATTGTTTGCCAAGTCGGATTTCCCTCTCTGTTTAGCGCCGATATTGTATCAGGCTTGACCCAAGTTTTGTGAGTGGCATGCCATGCATTCAAAGCGGCAAACTCGGAGGCAGGGGTCTCCCGAAATTTGCCTTTTCAATCGAATGGGTACATTGCAGTACACACTAAACATGTGCTGCATGCGTTAACAGTCTAATTCCTACTATTAGTGTGTGGTAGCGTTCGGTTTGAAGCTTGGTTCCAAAGTTTTCGCAAAGATCGATTAACGATTCCCTTGGTGCATTGGAAATGGGAGGTTGATAAAGAAGATCATGTTGTTGTGTGTAGTCTTACAATCCTGGGGTTGCACTTCAGCACAATAGAGCTTGCAGTCCATCCCAATGACCACTCGAGTTCGACCCCTTGTTGACAGCCGCACTGCTGACAACGCGACCTGGT